>OX103977.1:6916722-7300577 GCA_944470395.2 Schistosoma turkestanicum
AAGGTTGGAAGAAAGCTAGAGGCGGCCAAACCAAAACATGGCACAAATCCATGAAGTCATTGACTAGTGGACTGAGCCATGTCGGTAGGTGTCGACTACGTGGTTGGGGACCTCGAGATGATAATAATCGATGGTTAGATATCCTGAATGACATGGCTCAAAACCATTTGCAATGGCGCCAGTGCATTTATTCTCTGTGTTCTCTCAAATCCTAATCTTCTGGATTATTCAACACCTCTAGTTTTGACTTTCTAAACTTTTCTCACTGAATCATACTTCTTGAATAATATCTTCTAACCCTAACCTCTCCAATTACTTCTAATACCTTTAGAACCTGTATTACTGTTGGATTTGAATTGACAATTACATCTCTGTGCTGATGTGGTATGGCGACATGAACTGATGTACTTACGTACAAAGTTCTACGTTGCATCTGACTGACTGACTGACTGACTGACTACCTATATGCACAAATTCTAAAGTAATGTGTCATGTCACCGACATTTACTGATATCGCATTTTTTTAAGTTTGCCAATCAGAAATCCAGTTGCTGTTCTTCTAATCCATATCTACGTATTCCATATATAGTCTAGTGTTTGTATTTTTGATCAAATGAGATGTGTTGACAGATACAATGAACCTTAAGCTGTTGTAAGCCTTACTCCTACTATTCCACTGATTCTATCCTCAATTTTGAAGTTTGAAACAAAAGCCAGACTTCTACGAATAATTTTTTCCAATAAAATATGAGTTTATCTACAGACAATACCAAACTATTTCATACGACAAAATTGTCAATCATAATTTAGTTAACTACAAACAGGTTAAAAGTGTCAGTAAACTAACTGTACAAGCTATAACTAATCAATTGGACAGTGTCTATTAGAAATTATAAAATTCATAGTAATAAATAGTTCATGTATCATATAGAAGCGAACAATGAATGAAATATAGTTATACAATATTATAAATTAATGAAATACTCCTAAGAATTACTAGTTCCTCAGAATTTATTCTGATCTTTAGATCAGTTGATTCACCAAAGTACAAGCAGATCGACTAAAATATCTATTTTTCAATTAGAGCTATGGAAATAAGTGTTTTTTGCACATTGAAATCATCAGTCAATCATTGCTAGACCACTAGTGACTAGTTTCGTGAGAAAATTCTCGGAGTTCTAGTGAGAAGATGTGACCAGTGGAGTTCAACGATGTTGGGTGTAGGCAGTAACTACGGAAGACAAATAGGTGAGGTCGCGCAAAATCTGTAGATTGATCAGAGTGAGACATTAACACCGTTGGATGCCGGCCCAGTGGTCCAGAGGTTGGGTGTTCGCGCTCAAAACCGAAGGTCCTGGGTAGAATCTAGAGAAGTGCAGGGGTCGTGGATGCGTACTGCCGCTGATGCTCCCATACGAGGACGGAACGGCCATCCAATGCTTCCAGGTTTCTAACAGTGGTCTAACAATGATTGATTGGTGATTTCCAATGTGTAAAATGCCTATGTTGAAGGTGCATGAATTCTGAAGTGTCTAGCTAACGATGAAGTGTAATTTTTTTTTATAAAGCGCCTAAGTAAGATTATGAGATTGGCATTTTCAGTTAACCAGTAAATTAAAAGATCTAAAGAAACAGAAAATTTGCTTGAAATACTGACATAATTGAAAAATATACTAGTTCAACTTGAATTTCAATTTACTTGATAAATTTTAGACTAATTATATTTATTCGATACTATTTTCCACTTACTTACTTAATTACTGAAGCCTCTTATCCCTAATATAGAATAGGTCACTTACCAGCATTCTCCAACCTACTCTGTCCTGGTCCTTCCTTTCCAGTTCCACCTAATTTCTGTTCTTTCTTTTCATGTCTGCTTATGATTCTCAGCTCACTGTATTCTGTGGTTTTCCTCTTCTCCTTTGGTCTTGAAGATTCTAATTTAGAGCTGGATTCGTGATATAGTTGGGTGATTTTACGTAATGTAAGTCTTATCCACCTCTAGCGCTTCTTCATAATGTCTTCCTCTGCAGGAATCTGGTTCTTTCTTTTCCATAGTAGTTTGTTGTTTATACTGGGCGGTCAATGAATCTCGAGTATCTTGCGTAAACATCTGTTAATAATAAACGCTTTTATCTTGTGGATGATGGTTCTTGTGGTTCTCCGTGTTTCCTGTCCATACAGTAGAACTGTTTTGACATTTGCATTGAAAATTGTAACTCAAGTGTTGGGTGACAGATAGTTAGTTATATTCTTCACTTGTAATAATGCTCCTTTTTGTCTTGCCGATGCTCACCTGCATCACATCCATCTTGTTCATCAATAATGATACCTGGGAATATGTAAAGCTTTCTACATCCTCCAAAGCTTCTCAATCAAATGTGATTTAGTTAGTGCATATATTAGGATATAATACCGATTTATTATTGGATACAACCAATTTCAATCCTACACAAACAGTTAATGCAGTAGTACAATTATTCGAAATGATCAATCATAGATTTTTGAACTTTTTTTGAATATTCAAACAATCCATTTGTTCTATTGTCCTTCAAATGAATGATCAAGTGATTTTGATTACTCAATGTATAGCTTGTGAATTTTTATGTTAATTAAGCATTTTTTCGGTAGTCTTACGTTATACTTTTATTTAAAGTTGTATAGTTTGGTAATCGAGCAATCGATTACGAATGACATCAATATCTCAAGCATCCGAATGATAGACATATGAATAGAGAAACATTAACATTCTACATCTAGGCGGTAAAATAAGTTTTAATTATTTCAATAGTGAAAATAGTCTACTATTGGATTTGAATTGACAATTATATCTCTGTGCTCATGTGGTATGACAGCATGAACTGATGTACTTACGTATGAAGTTCTACGTTGCATCTGACTGACTGAATGACTGAAAATAGTCTGAATGAACCTATAGACTTAAAACATAGACTTTCTGGTGTTTTTAAATATCACAGATATATATTGAAAGTTACATATTTTAAATCATCATTCAGTCATTGTTAGACCTTGCATTAAAAAAGTGGAAGCACTGAACGTCCGTTTCGTCCTGATATAGTACTCATCGGCAGTGCGCATCAAGGACTCCTGCACCTCACAGGATTCAAACCCGGGACCTTCGGTCATGCGCACGAACGCCTAAAATCTGAACTACTGGACAGGCGTTGAATGCTGTTATTGTCTAACTCTGGTTGATCTAGAGATTTTGCACGACATCAGCTATTTGTCCTCGGTAGTTACTGCCTACACTCGACAGATTTGAAATCCCTATGGTCATATCTTCTGACTAGAACTCCGAAAATTTCCTCACGAAACTAGTCATTAGTGAGCACATTGTACGATTTTTTTCCATTACAGTCATAGAGATTACTATTTTTCGCACATTGAAATCATTAATCATTATTAGAGCCTAACATCATGGACAACACAGACGTCTTTCATTGCTTCCAGGTTTCTAAAGATGGTCTAACAATGACTGATCAATGATTTCAACGTGTAAAAAAACTGATCTCCGTAATTCTAATTGAAAAAAAAAACACAATCAAGATTGTTAGTTTTATTTCACTTCATATTCGCCACTATTTTTTTTTTTAAATAGACTAGTAAGAATAATCCTACATACATTTATAGATTACTTAAATTTCAAACTTATATCAACTGAATAACCTTGAGACAACTAGAAAAGAATAATGTTTTTTACTGAAAATAGTTTAAAATCATTTTTTTTAAAGCCAAAAAATTATTACAGTTGACATTAAAAAGAATAATGTTTATTGATAGATGATAGACTTATGTAGTTCTAAGAAAAATTTCTGTAATACGGAAAAAAATTTATTCTTCAATGTATGTATGATATGCGTCAAAAATGTATTGTAGAAAGTTTCAGTTTTTTCAAATGAAAAAAAAGGAGTAAAATTTTGAGAGTGACATTTTTAAAGTTTCACCATCTTTGTTTGTTTGTTTTAATTTGTTGATGCTTTACAATGGAGGTAATTTCAACCAAACAACTGTCAAATTTTTTGAATTATGAAAAATGTCGTGTTTTTCACAAAAAGTATACAAATATTAGGTAGGTAGGTATGTTGTGTTGATGAATTTTTTTGCGATTAAGAACTGATAGGAAAAAGTTTATAAATGGACAAGAGATAGAATGATATCAGGGTTTAACTTTAACATTTGTTTAATATGATTTATTTCAATTGGCCTAGTTTGTTGTGTTGATTAGTCTTAATTAGTATTTAGCATGCAATTTCACGACATAGGCTTGTCTTTTGTTCATAAATTTTTGTTGGCGACGTTAGATCCCTAGAACTCACTTGATAAAAGGGTCACACTATTGGATTTTATGCTTTCGCACATGGGCCGCTCAGTTGACCACTCGGAAAATCTTTGACTGTCATTGGTTGATATATTATTTTGTGGTACGAGCTACTTATAAGTGGTATATGACGCGAGTAAAAAACGTAATGTCTGGCAGCAGAAGATGGGGGAAGATCAAGAAAGGAAGAGTGGGAACACAACTGAATTTGTATGGAACGGATGAACAGTGACTATGGATTGATGTTTCGCAACAGGAACAGTCCAGTTCGATATGATGGACTGATATTTTGCAAATTAACGATTTACGAAAAGGTTTTCGGTTTTACTGAGTAACTCTGTAATTTTCGTGAAATACATTCCGATTGCCCCACCTGTGTTCTCGTTCACTACAATTTTGGTAGGCTATTTTTGTGGTTTTCCCAAGGACGTTTCTATCATGTATAAATAAGAGGTTAACATTAAAGCGAATAGAATGAATATGCACGTAGGTGATAAGCGATGCTCAATCATACCTGCTCATACAAGCACAGCAATAATAAAAGTACACTGGTTCAGAAAAGTTATGGCTATACAAACAAATTAATAAAAGGCCTAAACCAAATTCACTGGGAACAAACTCAAATGTTATGTGAAGTACTAAAGGGTATTTTTTAAAAATTAAATTGCTTAAATACGTATTACAACTATGAAAAAAAGCTTCCGCTCTATAAATCATTCATCTTTCATTTTTAGAGATTTCAAATTTTTAACCACATGTTAGTCAATGATAATGAAGATGATAATAAACAAAGGTATTCAATGTTACACAATATATAACATTAGCATTTTGACAATACAATAAAAACACTTTATTTCATCTATTCTCTAAAAAGCAATAATCAAATTATTAATAATATGTATATTTAAACAGAATGTCTGCTATCAACAAGATTTTGAAAAAACAAACAAACGCCATAAATACCTGTTCTGTATGAATTTTTTGAACAACAATCAATATATCAATCAATGTTCAATGATCAACGATATTTACAAACTATAACAACACTTTCAAATTCCACACTTCAACTAACTCAACCATCACAGATTCTCTTAGAAGAAGACCAAACACATCAAACATCATCATCATCACCACGTGTAACAGATCTAGAAAGCGCAATCAATTCAGATAGTAATTTACATAATAGAAATTGCAATAAAATCAATAACAACATTACTAAACTCTCTTTAATACCGACACATTTGAATAATTCAATCAATAATACAAACAAATTATGGTTCATTCAACATACTACTAACAATTCACTGATCAATCCCACAGTAAAACGTCATTTTAAACGTCGTGTAGCTAATTATCATTGTAATCAACGACCGATTTGTTTGAAAAATGCGGAACATTTAAAGCATTCATGTTATTCATTAGATACTAAGTCGGATGTTTTTTTAAACAATAAACAGGAATATGATTCACGTAGTGCACCATGTACATTGATATCAACGAAATGTATTGAAGCGCAAAATGAAAAAATGAAAATCACTAATGACGATGTCGATGAGGATGATAACGATGAAGGAGAAGAAGAAGATGGAGGAGGAGGAGGAGGAGACGTGATTAATTATCAACCATTACAATTAATATTACCAACCTCATTATCTTCTATCAATGTTAATGATATGCATTGTTTACATGGGAAATCGTTTGTTAATCGTCTGATGGATGAAAATATTATCTTGGCTAATAATAAACCAGTACAAATAACAACAGGTCATTATCATCATCAATCCATGTCAAATGAACATCAAACTAGTTTGTTGACAACATCAAGTGAATATGTTTGTTCTTCATTAGAAAATCAACCTATTCCCATTATGCATGATGATCATCAAAATAATTTCCCAATTCGTTCATGTTCATTTTTTCAATTACGTCGATTAGATTCATTGAGTTCCACTGGATCACATTCAAAACCGGATATAGATCAATTATATGCTATGAATGGTTCATTAGATCAACTAGCAGCTAATCGTGCAGCATCTTCACCAGCATCCATATGTGGAAATAATCCTCCTCATCCTCATCCCCATCATCATCCTCTTTTTTATCAACATCAACATTGTATGGAAGATCAGTATAATAAAATGAATTTGAATTGTAAAAATTATGCTTGTAATAATAATAGTAATAGTAGTAGTAGTATGAAAAATCGACGTAGTAAATGTGAGAAATTTTGGAATCCTGAGAAACATGTTTGTATTAGATCGTATTCTGCTGTAAGGCATCCAAATGAATTGAATACACGAGTGTTTCGTTCACCACTTGATGTACTTTCACCATGTAAAGGTAAGAATTTATCACTTGAACTTATTTATAATCTATAAATTAATGGTATAAATGAAGTTTAATAGTTGGTGGGGAGTATTAATGACCATGTGCGTTCCTTTTATTGTTGAACTGATACTCTCTGAACTCACTGATCTATTCATCATGAAAGTATTGATTGCAACTTACAACAAATGTTTGATTTCGCATTGTTAAGGGACGTTGGATAGCCAGAACTCACTTGATAAAGGTCCTCATTTTGGATTCTATGTTTTCGCGCATGAGCTGATCTGTTGACCTTGAGATCATATTTCCCACTCGGAACGTCCTTGACTGTTATTGGTTGGTGTATTATTTTAGTACGCTATTTTTATGGCTCTTCCAACGACGTTTCTGTCATGTATAAATAAACTGGATTTGTGTGCTTGTCAATCTCATATTTCCTGAGTGCTTGTAGAATTCACTTTCTACGCCTTATCAAGACTTCTTGCTATCGTTAGTAAGGCCGGGGACAATCGTGTCACTGCATCACTAGTCTTCGCTTTAGTTTATCGAGTAAGGTGAACTCTTAGTAGTTTCAAGCATATCACTTATGTTATTTAGGAGAAAAAATTGAATTCAACAATGTTACTGTTAAAGACTTTATTCCCATATAGGAAATTCTTTTTTGTATAACAGTAAATGATAGTACATTTTAATAGTTTCTTAATAGATAGTTAAGAAATGAACAGTATGAAAGTTTCATATGAAAAAGTAGCAAACATGTATTGTAGATCATTGCTAGTTATCATAATTTGGTTGCATGTATGTTTTATCTGTATGTTTTAATCTAACCAGTAAATTTATAGTGTATGCTATAAATGGAACAATCACCTTAAATCTTTCTAACACCTGTTGCCACTAACAAAGTATAGGCTGCTTACCTTAAAAACGGGCATTGTCCCTTTGACTTCCGAAGAAATTCGGCTGTCATTGTAAGGCGTCATAACTCTTTTAAATAAAACCATACACTTAAAAACCACCTTTAACCGTACTTACTTGCTTACGCCTGTTGTGATGCGCGCTACTTATAAGTAGTATATGACGCGAATAAAAACGTAATGTCTGGCAGTAGAAGATGGGGGAAGAACAAGAAAGGAAGAGTGGGAACACAATCGGATTTGTATGAAACGCATGAATAGTGAAACGTCATAAAATGGATGGATGATGGGCTGATATTTTGCAAATTAACAATTTACGATAAAGTTTTCCTATTTTACTGAGTAACTCTGTAATTTTCGTTAAATACCATTCGGTTGCCCTCACCTGTGTTCTCCTCCACTACACTGTTACCCCTAACGGAGCACCGGCTGCCGACCTCAAAAAAAATGGGTACCGCACTCTTGACTGCCGAAGAAATTCGGCTGTCATTGTAAGGCATCATAACTCTTTTAAATAAATACCTTTCGACTTTCAACTCAGTCGCCTACCCCATGCCCAGTTCTCCCCATTTATTCGAGCTTGGAACGGACAGTAACTTGTTATGCTCGTCAACTTATTTACCTGAAACTATTACAAGTTTACCTTAATCGATAAACGAGAACGAGACATTTAACCAGTAACAAAATAGGCTACTCTGACCCGTTGTCCCCGACCTGACTAACGATGTCAAGAAATCTTGATATTGCAGAGCAAAAAGTATTCTACAAGCACTCAGAAAATATATCGTTGACATGCACACAAACCGAATGTATTTATACACGAAAGAAACGTCCTTGGGAGAGTCACAAAAATAGCACACTAAAATATTCTACCAACCAATAACAGCCAAGGATTTTCCGTGTGGGAAATGTGACACCAAGGTCAACTGATTAGTCCATGAATAAAATCTAAAATTAGGACATTTATTGAGCGAGTTCTGAAGATCTAACTTCCCCAACACAACCTTAAAACGTCTCCGCATGTCAAATATCATGAGCTATTCTTAGTTAGTTAACCTGATATCTCAAAAATGCAATCAGTTAACCTTCTAATTATGATGCTAACTGATGTATATTCGATGCCTGGTTTAAGGAAACGTTTCTTCATAGTTATGTTCATGTGTAGTGAAGGAGAACACAAGTGAGGTTAACCGAACTGTTTTTAACGAAAATTACAGAGTTACTCAGTAAAATAGGAAAATCATATCGTAAATCGTTAATTTGCAAAATATCAGTTCATCATATCAAACTGGACTGTTCCTGTTGCAAAACATCAATCCATTGTCTGACATTTCACTGTGTCATGCGTTTCATACAAATTCCATTGTGTTCCCACTCTTCCTTTCTCTAGATCTTCCCCCATCTTCTGCTGCTAGACATTACGTTTTTTACTCGCGTCATATATTACTTATAAGTAGCGCGCACCACACATATGTTCTGTTTGTTAAACACATTTTTTTTTACAAAGTACATGAAATTATTATTGATTTTTCAATTTGTTTAAACTAACGACATCATTACATATTATATTATCTCATAATCCTAGTCTTTTTTTTTCAATGTTCAATAATATACCCTGTATAACTAATGAAATGTTCAATGTCCAATAAAACAAAAATGACACTGCGATAATAATTTATGGTTTTTTGCATAAAAATCAAAAAAAATTTCTCCTTTAACATTTCTTTCTTTCTTTTTAAATAACCGCAAAGGTCATTGAAATGTTTAAGTGCCTTATTTTTTTTCTCCTTTTTGTATGCTATAAATCATTTTTCGTTGTTGTTGTTGTTGTAATTAAGGTAGATTTATCTGTTTCTTTTTTTTCGGGACAATCGACATGAATCTTTATTTTGTATAATAATATATGAATATCAATAATATGAACGTTTGTGGTATTTTATTAATTGACAAATGATTTTTTTCTTCTTGGAATTGTATATTTTTCATACATTTTCTTATTTCTTCTTCTTGTTATTGACTAGTAAAAGTTAGATGAGAATTGTTAGTTATTTTGTATGTGATGATGAACAAATGAAATATTAAAAACTTAAATGTTACTAGTCTTAAAACAAGACAGCTAGATAATTTACTACAATAATATATATATATATATATATATATATATATATATATATATATATATATATATAATTGCTCGTATATCCTGGGACACCCGAGTGAGCAACGCTGTTATTAGGAAACGGATGCTAGGTAAGAATGGCAGATCAATAGATGAAGTAATGAAACTTCATCAGTTGAGGTGGTTGGGACATGTGTTACGTATGCCTAACCACCGACTGCCTCGGCGAGCTTTGTTTTGTAGTGTACGAATAGGTTGGGAGAAAGTTAGGGGCGGCCAAACCGAAACATGGCGGAAATCCATGAAGTCATTGACGAGTGGACTGAGCCATGTCGGTAGTTGTCGACTACCTGGTTGGGGTCCGCGAGATGATAATAATCGATGGTTAGAGACCCTGAATGACATGGCTCAAAATCGTTTGCAATGGCGCCGGTGCATTTATTCTTTGTGTTCTCTCAAATCCTAATCTTCTGGATTCTTCAACTTTCTAAACTTTTCTCACTGAATCATACTTCTTGAATAATATCTTCTAATCCTAACCTCTCCGATTACTTCTAATTCCCTTACTAACTCTTCTTCTATTGGATTTGAATTGACAATTATATCTCTGTGCTGATGTGGTATGGCAACATGAACTGATGTACTTACGTACGAAGTTCTACGTTGCATCTGACTGATATATATATATATATATATATATATATATATATATATATTTCGGTGGTGGAACTTTTCATTATTGATCTTTTAAACGACATCAATAGCATATACTTCAAGTAGAAATGAAGTGAAGTATTCTAATTTCTCCATGTACCGTAGCTTGCAGCTTGTTCTGTTGTTGACCTTAAACCCAGTGTTGTCTACCTCTTTATGTTGATTGTATCCCCTCGACATATGTTTCTTGTCTATGATTTTTCTGACTGGTTGATAAATTAGGTCAATGTCGATGTGTTTATTGATTGCTGATTGACTTCAGTGATAAACTTCCACGTAATTCACTAGTGTTCTTTGTACTCCCTCCGGCCAGTTATTCAACATTGTTCCATTCGACTGTGTTTGTCATTTGATTTGCATAGACTGGAGGCTTTACGATCAAAAACATTCAGCTTAGAGAACGAAACCTCGCCACAATCATCTACATGAGCTGCAAATTTTCTTCACCATCTCAGTATTAAAATGTTTATAAAACATAATCAACCAATCGATATGATTGGTAAATCCATTTCACATCTGAAATCACCAATCAATAATTGTTAGACCACCAACAGAAACCTGAAAGCACTAGACGGCCGTTTCGTCCTGTTATGGGACTCATCAGCATTTTTGTATATTAGAAATATGAAAAATAGTAATTAATATTCATTTGTTTCAGTTAATTGGTAAACTTTTTTGGTGATAAATTAAAACGGTAATACAATAATCTCTTTACAAAACTTTTAGTTAGGTAATAAATTTTCAGCGTATTCAATTTTAAACTAACTACAGTTACTTATATTGTGTTAAAGGTACCACTTAGTGTAATATGCACATAATTTTACTCTTATCACAAGATTACGATATCAATAAAATTAAATTCAACAGTAACTATATTCAAACAGAAATTACCAATTCAGTTTATATAAATCATTCTGAATTTCCTATGAGCAGTTATATTTCAAAAGTCTGTGCTATATTGGGACATGTGTGACGTATGCCTAACCACCAACTGCCTCGACGAGCTATGTTTTGCACAGCAGCAGTAGGTTGGAAGAAACCTAGGGGCGGCCTAACCAAAACATGGCAGAAATCCATCAAGTCACTGACAACCGGACTAAGTCATGTCGGTAGGTGTCGACTACGCGAGATGTTAGTAATCGGTGGTTAGAGACCTTGAATGACATGGCTCAGAATCGTTTGCAATGGCGCAGGTGCATCCACTCTTTGTGTTCTCTCTAATTCTAACCTTCTGAATTCCTCATCAACTCTATCTTTCTCCTTCTAAATTTATCTCACTGATATATACTTTTCGAATCATATCTTCGCTCCCTAATCTTCTTCTCCATTACCGCTAATAATTCTACTATCACTATCACTCTTGGATTTGAACTAACAGTTGCGTCTCTATGCTGATGTCATATGGCAACGTGAACTGATGTACTTACGTACGAAGTTTTGCATTGTATTTGTCTGTCTGTCTGTCTGCTAAATTGATTTACATTATTCCTGAATAGGAAATAATCAAACAATCACTGCAAGTCATTTAAAATATATTAACCAATAATATAAAATAATTCGTTATCTGAATTACAAGAGAATAGATGTCGTCTTAGAATAATAGCAGCTGAAAGCGGTTTAGGAAACTATGTGGTACTTACGATATTCTTTTGGTTTTGTTCTCTTATTCCTCATAACCTCCAGTATCTATCAAACTCATGTCACTTATATTTCAGGTAGTGTTGTAGGTGTAAAGAAAACGAATTTTACTGCTGTTTATCGCCCAATAAACGGTTTCTATGTGTAAAGGAGAGTTGTGGAGATTTTAGTATCTTTACAATTGAAATGACGAATTGATGTTAGCTGAACCGCGACTGAAAACCTGTAGGATATGGATGGACGTTTTATCCTAGCTTCAGGATGCAACTGCTGGAAATCTAATGAAAAGCTGTGACCAGTGATACTCAATACATTTCGGATATGAGATAGTTATTCACTGTAGAAAATGTATGCAGTTCAGTCGATATCATGAATTGGTCGATATCGGGAATCGGTTGAAGATGAACATAACACCGTTGGACGCCGGGTTCGATTCCCGGTTATATGGTCTTGGATGCACACTGACAAGGAGTCCCAATTCAGTGCTTCTAGACTTTTAATAATAATCTATCTGACGTCAGTTCGTTATTGAAATTGTAAAAATATAGTTTTCAGTCGTATTTCATTGAATCAGACATCCAACTTTCACTCATTTCTACTGAGATCAACTTTCCTTTCAATCAATATGTTGTTACCTCTGTTAAATCTTGATAAACCTAATTGTTAGTACAGGAGACAAGTTATTATCTGTTTATCCATCTAACCTATAATCTCGATAATAATAACAATTATTATGATAAGTAACATTAAAGGCAAAACTCGACAAGAATTCCTGTTTGGAAAAAAAACTATCTCTGTCATAATATTCAATTATTTACATCATTTTATCTACTAAACACAATTAATCTGTTCATGTATGAGTTTATTGATAAAATTCATCAATATTTAGCCAATATTCATTTTCATTATATGCTACTCTCTCACTAGATAAATTCCCATTATTCATATCAGTAAGCTTTGAAAAACAATCACTGTTATTCAGTTGTAACGCTTTATTTATGCGAAGCTTAAAACAAATAATGACCACAAATAACTTGGTGTTCATTGACTGTTACGCTCGTCTCTAGGTATGCTTAAACTATTACGAGTTCACCTTGGTTGAATAACGAGAACAAAACAATTAACCAGCATTCAGGTAGGTTACTGTGATCCGATTGTCCCAATTGTACCAGCAAGAAGTCTTGATATAGTGTAGAAATTGTATTCTACAAACACCCAGACAGACAATGAATCCAAGCACTCAAATTGCGTTTATTTATACTCTATAGAGACCTTCTTGGAACAGTCACAAAAATTGCACACTAAAATCACACAGTAACCAATCACAACCATGGATTTCCCTGGTAGGAAAACTGATCTGAAGGTCAACTGATCGGTCCATGAAATAAATCCAAAATAAAGATATTTATCTAGTGAGTTCTGGGGATCTAACATCCCCAACATTGACATAGTGTATTAGTTAGGTAAAGATAACAATGAGATTATGATCTCACTTAGTTTGTAATATCACCAGCTTCACAAAACAGACGGGTTCATAATATTGGGGATATGTAATGCACACGTGTATTGTAATTCCAGCCTTTGGTTGGTTTTCGTTTAACCCGGAGGTACCTTGTGTGCTGGACTAGCGTATCAGGTTATCTGAAAGAAGAATGAGCAAGTGAAAAAGATGAGCCGACGACTCAGTAAGCACATGGAATGCACTTACATGCAATAGAGGAATATCATCAATCAATCATTGTTAGACCACCATTAGGAAAGTGGAAGCACTGGACGGCCGTTTCGTCCTGGTATGGGACTCACCGTTGGATGCCGGACTAGTGGTCCGATGATTAGGCATTTGCGCACAATACCGAAGGTCCCGGGTTCGAATCCTTCGAGGTGCAAAAGTCATGGATGCGCACTGCTGATGAGCCACATACCAGGATGAAACGACCGTCCAGAGCTTCCAGATTCCTAATGGTGGTCTAAAAATGATTGATTGATGATTTCAAATGTGTTAAAACTCAAACCTCTAAAACTCTGCCCGAAAATAGAGGAATAAATAGACAGCAACCGGAAATAAAACCAGCTTGAGGTGAGGACAAACTGATAAAGTAAACTAGAAGTTGATAGAGTAAGGTTTTGAATGCATTACAGTATTATACAAGAAAAATAATGAATCTTCAAATTCATATTTGTTTAAAGTAATTTTCTGTTTAGTCAACTTTTGTTGTGTTAAATTATTCAAATTGAATTCTACTCACTGATTCAATGTTTCAATTTTCAGTCATAATGTTTCATTTATTTCAGAATGAGTTATTTTATTTTCAATGAATTTTTCTTCGCATTGATTAATTCATTATAATAACAACTTTTGTACAAATGTATATATATATATATATATATATATATATATATATATATATATATAAAATCGTAATAGAATAAGCTTTGGTTTCAGTCATATATTAGTTTGCATCATAGTATTGTAGAGATAGTAATTTTTCCCTTGAATTCATGAATGGATCAACATTGGACTACCATAAAGAAACATCGGGGATCTAAACAGCCGTTTTGTCCTCTAGACCACTGAGCCGGCATCTAACGGTGTTTATGTCTAACTCTGATCAATCTAAGCATTTCGCTCAGTCTCACCTATTGTCTTAGGCAGTTACTGCCTACAACCGATAGGGTTGAACTCCAACAGTCACGTTCACGTTCGTACACAAAACCAAAGTTCCTGACTTCGAATCGTGCGAGTAGCAGGATTCATGGATACACACTGACAACGAGTCTCATTTCGGACAAACAGGCTATCCACTGCCTCCAGGTTTTCAATGGTGCTCTAACAATGATTTATTTATTGTAGTTTGTTTCATAGTGGGTCACCGGTAGGAAACACTGGACTGAAACTAATAGTCTTTCAAATTCTAATTTGAGATGTACTATTAAAGAATACTTTGAAATCAGGAATCGATCAATGTTAGATAATCATTAGAAACTTATAAGCACTGCAAGGCCATTTCGTCCTGATATGAGACTCATCAGCAGTGCACATCCAAGACACCGGCTACTCGAATCCAGGACTTTCGATCTTGCGCTCGAACTCTTAACCTTCAGACCACTGATCCGATATCTAATATTTTATTTAAATTGTTTTTTAATCAGGGATGTGACATTTCCAAATTCATATATCTCTTTAAAGTAATTTTCTGTTTAGTTAACTTTTATTCTGTTTAATTATTCAAATTGAATTCTGATCATTGATTCAATGTTTCAATTTTCAGTCATATTATTTCATTCATTTGACAATGAGTAATTTCATTTTTAATGAGTTTTTCTCGGTATTGATTAATTCATTATGATTCAGTGTTTCATGGTTGTTGCTTGGTCGATGAGATTGCGTAATTAATAGTCATTGTGGAATCGATGTACACTCAAACTAAGGAGATGCTTATTTAATTCTTGCGAAACTAGTTAATTGTCTAGGAAAAGAGGATAGAAGCAGTCTTGTTTATTGTATTAAATTTAGAATTGATTTACACATAAAGAAGTTTTATTCCTGATTATGAGGGCTTTTTTAAAAACCGTCGAAACTTAATTCATAGATTACTTTGACTAACACTACAGTTCAATGTCATCGTTGTATAACGTGATCAGCAAGTGAACTTTGACAGTGTTTACTATTCTCTTCTTGGGCATAGCTTCTTGATGTATATACATATAATTGCATTTGTAATGGGAATTCATCACAGTTCCTTAGGAATAAGTACATTATTCTTATGAGCTCAGTTCGCATTAGCACAATTTCATTGTGTAAGCTAATTTTTTGCTCTTAACATTTCTGTGATACCTTGAAATAATATTAGGCACAAAAAGTATACATATACACATATATTTGTCTTTTTAGTTTATTGCATAAATTTGATTTCAGTGACATTTTATTTACAAGACGTGATCCATTGTTCTCTGACAATTAATTAAGCTGAAAAATCTGGGAAGAAATAAATTACCATCAAATTAATTTGATTGCACACCGATTACACAATGATTGTGAATTACGCAATTTCACCCATTGAACAATTACCATTGAACACTGAATCATAATGAATTAATCAATACCGAGAAAAACTCATTAAAAATCAAATAATTCATTTTGAACTGAATGAAATAATATGACTGACAATTGAAACATTGAATCAGTGATCAGAATTCAGTTTGAATAATTTACCACAACAAAAAATGACTAAACAAAAATTATTTTAAAGAGATATATGAATTTGGAAATGTCACATCTCTGATTAAAAAACAATTTGAATGAAACGTTAGATGTTGGATCAGTGGTCTGGAGGTTAAGAGTTTGAGAGCAGGACCAGAAGTTTTGGATTCGAGTAGCCGGTGTTTTGGATGCGCACTGCTGATGAATGTTAAACCAGGACAAAATGGCCGTCCAGTGCTTCTAGGTTTCTAATGATTATCTAACATTGGTCGGTTAATCATTTTCAAAGTATTCCTTATCAGTACATTTTAACCTAGAATTTAAAAGACTATTAGTTTCAATCCAGTGTTTGCTACGGGTGACCCACTATAAAGCAAACCACAATACCTAAATCATTGTTAGAGCACCATTAAAAACCTGGGGGCATTGGATAGCCTGTTTCTCCTGAAATGAGACTCATCGGTAGTGTGTATCCATGACTCCTGCCATTCACAGTATTCGAACCCAGGACCTTCGGCTTTTGTGCACGAGCACGAACGTGACTGTTGCAGTTCAACCCTATCGGTTGTAGGCAGTAAAAACCTAAGACAATGGGTGAGATTGCGCAAAATGCTTAGATTGATGACAGTTAGACAGTAACACTGTTGGATTCCGGCTCAGTGGTCTAGAGGACAAAATGGCTGTTTAGAGCCTCCAGGTTTCTTTAAGGTAGCTTAACAATGATTCATTCATGATTTCAGGGGAAAAATAACAATCTACATAGTACTCTAATGTAAAATAATATATAACTGAAACTAAAGCCTATCGTATATATATATATATATATATATATATATATATATATATATATATATATATATATATATATATATTTGTACATAGTTGTTATAACTGTTTTTTTAAATTTCATTTTATATACAAAATTTACACATTTACTGATAAATTGTAGTTATTGATTTTTTTCGGTTTCCGAACTTTTCATACGTTCAACATTTTCACCTTTTGCTTGCTTTTTGTGTGTGAACAATATTTGTAATTGATAAACTGTTTGTGTTATATCTGTAAATATATATATGTATACAACACATGGTTCACGATATGCACAACACACACTCTTGACTGTCATTTCATATGTTTCGGTTATTTCTTTCTTTTTTTTATCTCGGGTTGCTTCTTTAACTCAACGCAAACGCAAAAAACAACACTAATGACGAGTGAAAATAGAGAATAAACATGATGCATCCATCTATCTATCTATCTATCTATCTAACTCTGAAATAATTCATGTTGATTTTCAAAACAACAAAACACACACAACTGTCATTTTAATATCACTTAAATTGTGTTGTATTTCACAATCTATAGAGTTAAGGTTATTTCATTATTGGTCTTGATTTTTTTAGGTAACACTCGTTATACTACTACTACTAACTGATACTGATATGATGACAGACAGACAGACAGAAATGACTGTCAGAATTATCTCAATGATATTGATATCATGTGTAGAGATAGATATCTGGTTTTGTTGTTGTAGAAGAGACTTTTTTCTGTTCAACTGAATGAAATCGTTCATTTGTTTGTTTGTGTTTGGTTGAAATCAAATTAGGCATAGATTGTTTTTTTTTAGGCGGGATATTTGTTTGACCAAATGAATTGTCATTCACGCAAAAATGTAAAGAGTTTTTTTTTTTATTTCAAGATTTATGCATGTATGTATGTATGTATGTAGTGTAAGTATGATGATGTAAAGCGTTTTTTAATCTGTGATGTCATTGATGAGAGTTGATTTTTGTAATAATCAGTAGATTGTTCTGGAGATTTTTTTTTAAAATTCAATTGTGTGTGACATACAAACCGATTTACATGTATAGATAAATGGTAGAGTTTCTGTTTCATAATTCATCAACATGAAAATTGAACAGTGAACCGGTTTTGTTTTAGTTTTTCCCTTCATTTGACATCATTGAATGTGAAGCATAGTTTTGCCTTAAGACAAGATGATGTGACATTTTTGTTTTACTCTTGTTAATTATCGTTGAAACTATGACTCGTTGGGTATTTCGATTGTAACTCTCCTGTCTTTCTACCTCACTCGCTCGCTCTCTCTCTAATTAATGAAAAAAAAAAAGGAAAAGGTCACTAAAAGAAACAAAAAACACCAACAAAACTGAATTCTCTACATAATTTAAGATGATTTTGCCTAAACATGAAATCTACTCTTTTGAGTTATTGTATTGTAGTGAAGGAGAACACAAGTGAGGGCAACCGAATCGCATTTATCTGCAATTACAGAATTAATTGGTAAAATAAGAAAACCATATCGTAAATCGTTAATTTGCAAAATATAAATCCATCATATCGAAATGGATTGTTCCTGTTGTAAAACATCAATCCATTGTCTGACATTTCACCGCTCATGCGTTTCATACAAATTCCATTGTGGTCTAACTATTCCTTTCTTGGTCTTCCCCCCATCTTCTGCTGCCAGACATTACGTTTACACTCACGTCATATACTACTTATAAGTAGCGCGCACTACAGTATGAAAAAAATTAGGATACGACCATGAAAAGAAAGTTTCCTTTCCTTTGGTGAAGATGTGTATATGCGTACATTGGATTTATTAATTAGAATATATAAAATGGAAATTTTTATAAAAAAAACAATCATTGCATCGCACAATAAAAAGTAATTGAAAATATATCCAAGTATTAAATGAAACTACGTAATATAAATCAAATAGATGATACTTGAATGAAAAATATTTGATCAATGCATCCTAGTTCATGTTAGTTAGTAGTAAAGCTAAAGTTCTAAGTGAATATCAGTGGGAATGAGTTTTAAGGAGAAAACATTACTAAACAAGGTATGTAACCGAGAAACTGTTAAAAAAAGCGTAGTTTTTTTTCACAAAGAGTACGCATATAAGTTTTACGATTGACTACCATGACGAGCATAGTTGTCCGATGTAAGAGTAGGTTGGAAGAAGGCTAGGAGTGATCAGACCAAAACATGACATAAATCTATGAAGTAATTGATAGCTGGACTGAGCCATCTTAGTAGTTATAGACTACCTGGTTGGGGTCCGCAATGGTTAGAGATTGTAAATGACATGGTTTAAAATCGTTTGCTGTAGCTCAGGTGCATCAGTTGTATGTCTTCTCCCAAATATTAATCTTCTGAATTCCTAATGATTCTTTTTTCTCTTTTTAAATTTATTTCAATGGATTATACTTCTCAAATTGTATCTTTGAAACCTAATCTTTTCTGTTACTTCTAATGTTTCGGCTACCTCTACTAGTATGAGATTTGAACTAACAATTTCATTTGTCTATGCTAATGTGATATGACAATTGGAACTGATGCATGTACGTACCAAGTTCTACATCGTTGCTGACTAACTAGCGACAGCTTTACCGCACATTTCCTCTATACATCATGGTTAGGTAGGAAACCTTTAATGATAATGGCTGCTTTCACAAGCTTGAGTACAAGTTGCGTACTCTGCTTGTTTATTATTTTAAATGTTTTTGTCTTGTTCATGAACCGTTAAATACCTAGTGATAGCAATTATGAACACAGTATCTATTTTTAAACATGGTTTTCGAGGAATATGTTGAAAATTCCACATAGAACCTCTTATTTCATTTTGTTCTACCACGAATAAACACATAAACACATTTGGAGGTGCAGCCAGAAAGGTATTGATCCACCTTTGATTGAATTAGGGAATATTCAGTGTTCTACGAATAAAATTCCTTGAGCTTTAGGAAAGCTATGGAGCATCACTTTCATCCTATTATCAATTCTATCCGAAATTTCATCTCCGTCTGAATACAAGTTAGATAAAGACATGTATTTTTTTTAATAACAGTTATTTGTTTGGAACTTTTCATAAACAGTTTTTCGTAGTCAGTCATAAATCTCTTCAGATATCTATTTATCATTTGAAATCATCAACCAATCATTGTTAGACCATCATCAGAAACCTGTAAGCACTGGACGGCCGTTTCGTCCTGGTATGGGACTCATCAATGGCAGTGCGCATCCACGACTACTACAGCTCGCAGGATTCGAACCTGAGACCTTCGGTTTTGTGCGCGAACGCCTAACCTCTAAATCAGATCTATTTATCATAAGATATATATTCCAATGTACTCCATACCTTCATCAATTTTACCAAACCCTGTTAGATTGGTATTTGAATGAATAGTTTACGTAACCAACAAGATAAATCTTTTTTTAATAGTTTAAGCGCTAATCGTTGATATCTTCTTTATTCTTCTAATAATATGTTGTTCTTGTTTGGTTCATTGTTTATGATGTTTTATGTTCAAGTCAAAATGGTTAAAGTGATCATTATATTCAAAGTTCAACTGTTAATTTTTCGTAACTTGATATATTTCTGTTACACTAGTAAAGTAATTTTAAAGCATAATTTATATTTCTCACAAGCAAAAAATGTATTGTTAACATGCATTCAGTTGAGCGTATATTTTTGACTCTGTATTGTTAGGTTCGTCATTAGGTATGTTTGAAACTATTACGGGTTCACCTTACTCGATAAACGAGAACGAGACAATGAACCAGCGTCAAGGTAGGCTACTCTGATCTGTTGACCCCAAACGGCTAACGAAAAGTCTTGATATACCGTAGAAAGTGTATTCTACAAACACCCAGCAAGCGCAAATAATTCAAGCACACAAATCGCGTTTATTTATTTATCATAGAAACGTCCTTGAAACATTCACAAAAATAGCACACTAAAATACACATCAGTCAATCACAGGCTAGGATTTTCGTAGTGGGAAATGAAATCTCAGGGTCAACTGATCAGCCCATCCTTGGAAACATAAAATCCAATCCAATCCAATATTATCAAGCAAGTTCCGGGGACTTAACACCCCAAACATACAGTCAAGTTTCTTTTATTCAAGGTTAACCATATGGATGTTGGACAATATCGACCTTAGTGATGATCCCATGGCCACTCCATCGATTTATTCGCATCATTGAATATTGAATTTAAATTAAAGACTCTTTTGATCTTGAAAAAAGTTCTTACGCAGTTGATTTTTATTTCAAGAGAGCACAAACACACTGCAACACACATGAAACAAAAAAATGAAGAAAAATATCTGATGACTATCTGTCAAGAAAAAACATCAACTAAAACCATCTACACAAGCGAAATCATGTACAAGAACAAATAAACAGATGATCCTGTCCTATGTAACAGACATCGGAAATCACGATCACAATAAAGGTGCAGACAACGACAGGATTAATGACACTGACAACCAATCAAGATTAAGGTCAACAGAACAAGCTACGAGTCATACGTGGAGAAATTCGAATTCTTCACTTCTTTTACCTGATGTTTGTGCTGTTGATGATTTTGTTCAGAAGAACAAATGAAAGCTTCGCAACCAAAGTATCTGGATCAGAGAACGAAACTCCACCTGAACTACAAATTTACTCCATCATCTTCATTAGCCTAGTCGAACTACATGTGACTGAAAAAACTATTTATAATAATATAATTAACTATAGTTTTAGGCCACTTGTAGTTGTGTTAGGATATTCACCAAATATCCTACGAAGAATCATTTTGTAAGTGTAAATTCTATTGGTCGATTCTTATTGGTCAATATTATGATCGTCCTAGCTATCAATTTCACGTACTTCAGTGCTGTTTCCTATTGGTTGACTTAAATTTCAATGTCACAGACTTCAAATGCTGTTTCCTATTCGGCCGAAATGTATAAATACGCATTATCTGTAACGATTTATGACGAGGGCCCGGAACCGTATCCTTAGTCCGTGATCCTCATCCTCTTCTTGACTCGGACATTTCTTTCTGGATGTTAGTAGAATACATGTTCTACTTCATATCAAGTCTTCTTCTTAGACTAAATGGGGGTTGGAACACTCAGATTAGAGTAGCATGTCGTGTCGCCGAGTCCTCGCTCTCGTTTTCCGACTAAGGTAAACTCGTAATAGTTCAAGCATATCAAATTGACATGTTTACGTGCATTCGTAACAAGTTGTTTGAAAGCCTTGAAAGTGGAATGAGTTAATGTTATTCCGTGTCTGTTTTTCTTTTTGTATTGTGTTTAAATTTAATAGAGTTATTGAGCAACAAGAAAAAATAATTAACCTGTCGGACGTGAATGTCGGTTAAAACCTTTTTGAAATAATTATACGATTCTAATTATACTACTGAGCAAAAATCACTGTAATACATATTTTAGAATCTGTTTTGTTTATTTAAACACATAAACAATGGTATCAGAAGGCACCTGGATATTTATGCGCTACATAAATTACTGAATTCACAAGCTGGTTGAGATGCTACAAGTACAATTTTTTTGAAAGCCACTCCACGAAACTTTGACACACAGGTTTAATCCAAAAGACAGTGGACCAATGCAGGAGATACAGTCTCATGGTAGCCGGTGACCGACAACATCATTTATTCTGTCAAGACTCGGCAGCCCATGTGCTTCATTGGTTCAGAATGAGGACTTTCCAACTCACCTAAATAGATACTTCATACCCGGCAAACCAGTTCAAGCTTTGGTCAGACGCTCTCTTATCATTCTTTTAATTTCATGAACAACACCTAGGTCATGCATGAGAAGGCAACAAACAGTATTTCCGTGATAGTGGTTGTATATTTATCGTTATGTAAAAGCATTTCGAGATACAGAGTGGACACTCTTCTCGCCAAACTTCAAAGGTGAACTTTCTCAAAAATCAGTATTAATTTTGCAAAATGAACTAAAATAAAATTTAATAAGGTCATTAGTTTTAGTTCAAACAAACCACACGTTCGATGATGAAATGTTACTCTTCTCATTCATCACTGTTCTACTTTTTCTCTCTTTTTTATTGATAGGAAAACTTCGGCTGAGTATCGAATATCAAAATTATTCAATCAAATTGCATGGTAAGTCATAGTTAGTTTTTCTGGGTTTTAATTGAGTTTTTTTTCTTCGATTGATCTCACTTGTTAGATAGTTTAGAAATGGTAAGACTGAAATTTAAGATTTGAGAATATTTTGCAATTTCATTATCGTCAGTAGTCCGTGCTGTTGAAATATAGTTTTAGCACAGTTCTGGACAAGTTATGAAGTTACCTTACTTATTATGTTGAGACTTTAATTTATGCTTACTAGTACAAAATTATTTGTCAACATTGTTGTAATATCTGTAACAGTGACATACTAAATTGTATATATCATTTTGTTCATGGACTGTTTGATTAAAAAAACGTCGATATATAAATAAGGCTCATTCTTACCAACTGATAAGTTACTTAATTACTTACTCCTGTTACCCCCAACGGTGCAAAAGCAGCCGATCATCATTATCCAATCTACTCTATCCTAGACCTTCCTTGCTAGTTCTATCCAATTATTCTTCATTCTTCACATGCCTTTTTCCATTTCTCAGCGTAATATGCTCTTTGGTTTACCTCGTTTCTTTTGGACTTGTGGATTTTAAGTGAGGGCTTTTCTTAAGACGCAGTTGGACGTTTTTCGCAATATGTGTCCTATTTACTTCCAGCCCTTTTCCCTGATTTCTTCTTCCACTGGTTTGGTTTGTTCTAGCCCATAGTAGAATGTTGCTGATAGTGTCTGGCCGACGGATCCGCAGTATTTCACGAAGACAGCTGTTAATATAAGCACTTATATCATGTGCATGATAACTTTCGTGGTTCTCCAAGCTTCCAATCCATACCACAGAACTGTCTTGATATTTTCATTGAAAATTTTAACTTCGGAGTCGGTTGACATTTGTTATGAGTTCCAGATGTTGTTCAGTTGTAGAAATACTGTTCTTGCTTCGCATCACATCCATCTTGTTCATCAACTGATAGGCTAAAAGCTCTTTTTTACGAGTTCATAACTATGTGAATACTGAACTTTGATGAAAACAGATTATTCAATCTCGTCATTGTCACAGAAGGCTTTATTTATTCAAGTAATAAGTAAAGAAGTAAATTTTTTGATAAATATGCTGTGAAAGGAACTCTTTTTAAGAAATCTATAGGTTGATCTAAAAATAGTCTTGAGAATCACACTTTGAATCTGAACACTAATGACTCACGATCATCTGATATTTTCAATACTATGATAAACAAATCACAAGATGTACAAATCCGACGATCAAGTTTAGCACGAGAAGAAGAAACTACACAGAACTACAATATAATCACTAACAATGTACAATTACTTTCATATATGATATTTGTAAGCCAAGCGAATAACTAACTCATTGTTTACTCAAACTTTTCGATACACAATATTCGATTGAAGACAGTCTATATTTCCTATCAATTAAAAATTTGTTTAATAATAACAGTCACTTCATTGGATGGTCAATCGAAAAACTGTGCCACTTTGTTGGGGACGTTAGATCCCCGGAACTCGCTCGATAAATGCCTTATTTTGAATTTCATGTTTGCGAGCATAGGATGATCGGTTGACCTTGAGCTTTCAGGAAAATCCTTGGCTCTGATTGGCTACTGTGTATTTTTTAGTGAGCTATATTTGTGACTGTCACAAGGACGTTTCTATGATGTATAAATAAATGCGATTTGTGTGCTTGAATCCATTGTATTTGCTGGGTGTTTGTAGAATATACTTTCAACGCTTATATCAAGACTTCTATTTAGCCGTTTTCGGATCAAGGTAGCCTACCTGGACAGTGGTTCATTGTCTCGTTCGCGTTTATCGACTAAGGTGAACCCGTAATAGTTTCAAGCATATCAAGTGACGAACCCAAAATACTTATTCGTTGACATTTGAACACTTCAAAAAATGTGGTTTGGATAAATTTAAAAAAAGTACTGATTGTTGATTAGAAATTTAACTATTAGTCACATACAGATACATCTATCAGGCTTTGAACTGAATATTAAACTATCCTAAAAATGATTAGTATGACACCGTCAATAATTTCGACTAACATAGCTAGCTGTCCAGGATTCTCTGTTTCATATGATGTTCTTCAAATTTTATCATTGATATAATGGAACATAATGGTCGTAGATTTCG
Organism: Schistosoma turkestanicum; assembly: GCA_944470395.2. Classification (NCBI taxonomy): domain Eukaryota; kingdom Metazoa; phylum Platyhelminthes; class Trematoda; order Strigeidida; family Schistosomatidae; genus Schistosoma; species Schistosoma turkestanicum. The sequence continues at coordinate 6,942,041 of OX103977.1, forward strand.
TGAACAAACCTATATTGAAATCATCAATCAATCATTGTTAGACCACCATTAGAAACCTGCAAGCAGTGAGTGACGGCCATTTCGTCCTGGTATGTGACTCATCAGTGGCAGTGCGCATTCACGACGCCTGCACCTCGCAGGACTTGAACCCGGGACCTTTGGTCTTGTGCGCGAACGCCTAACCTCTGGAACACAGAGCCGTCATCTGACGGTGGTCTAACAATGATTGACTGATGATTTCAAATGTGTAAAAACACTAATCTCTATAACTCTGATTGAAAATACTTATATTGGTTGTGTGTGTATATTGTCCAATAATTAAAAATCCACTGTTTTTGTTCTGTATTCCAGTAATTGAAGCTAAAGGACTTCGTACTGTCAATAATCAAAATTGTAACTCTTTTGTAAAAGTAAGAGTCTTTTCTTTGATTCTTAGGTTGATAAATTAAATACTTGTGTGATAGATTTCTGAACGATTATTTTACTGGTTATAATGAATATTTCCTGTGTAATGCAAGAAGAAGTCAAGACTAGATGGAATTCAGGGGCTGCATTAAATTCGAGGCAATCCTCACCACTTTGGTAACCTGTGATCTAACTACTACTACTACTTCTTCAATTTCCAGATATCATGCTTGGGTGAATCCCGTTTTTGCGACGGCTTTAATAAGAAACCAAATCCGGACTCTGCTCGATGTGTTTATTTCACGCAATCATTCACGTGAGCAGACATGAGAATGAATAGTGTGCAAACAAAGCGAAGCGGAATGGAGAAGGCAAGTGAACTAACTCAGGCATGGCTAAGTATTTATAGTTAGACAGAATAAGCTAGACGTTTAAAAATCGAAGTCAGCAGCACATACGCACACAACCTAGTTTGTAATCGAACTATTGGTAAGGTCAAAAGACGTGTGAATAACTCGAAAAGGATGGATTAACCAGTTTGTCGAAAAGCTGGAACAGGCCTTGTGAGCTTGACACAGTTGCACATACACTGCACAGGTTTTTGACTGTCTTCTCTTACATTTTTTCTAGCTTTTAATCTAGTCTTTCTGCGGGATGCATTTCGATCTCCTTCCTCTGTGTGGTTTCAACTTCTAGGCGACGCTATGCTCCATACTACTTGTATGCCATTTGTGAGTAGTATCCATCACACATGCGCTGAGATTCAAATAAATGTAAGAGTTAAGACATCGTAAATAACCATCATTGTTCTGAAAAAAACCCTATCAAAACGATAAAGAAAACTAATCAATGAAATCAATAAGCTCAGTAATCAAAATCATTCCCATGTGAAACAAACTACGTTAAGCATAATTGTTAGAATGATCGATCCCTACTTCGAACTTATGCATTTTATAACTAGTCAGCTTGTGCGACTTGCTGATGTATTTTAATTCACTTTATCAAAAGACACTAAATATTCAATAAGTTTTCGAATGACTTGATTTAAATCTTAGTAGGGAATGAACTTTGATGCTAAGTAACCACACTTCAGTGCGGAATCGATGAAATATGTATATATATCAATATAGGTTTGTGAATATTTTCGAGTTTCATGTAAATCATGAACTTATCTATGATAGATCATCATTGGAAACTCCGAAACACTAGACTACTGTTTTGTCCTTGTATTAGAATTCAGAGCTATGAACTTTGGTCTCAAATCTAAGCCATCTGGCGCCTATGGCGACTGTAAATAGTTTATCAGGAAAACGCAGTTTCAAAATCATCTGTTCATTGTTTAACAGCTGCTTCATTAGAAAAAAATTTTTCTGCGCTTCTTCTGTTCACATAGTAATATCTGACTGTGTTATACAACTCATGTTTATATCAGTTTGTTGGGGAGTGGGGATTAGATCCCCAAAACTCACTAGGAAAGTGTCCTAATTTTGGATTTTTATGTTTTCACACATAAGTCGCTTAGTTGACCTTGAGATCAAATTTCCCACCCGGACAATTCTAGACTGTCATTGGTCGATGTCTTATTACATTACATTACATTCTCTACTCATTATCAAGACTTCTTGATATAACAGTTAGCAGGGCCGAGGACAATCAAATCAAAATAGCCTTTCCTATCGCTGGATCATATGTCTTCGCTCTCGTTTATACCGAGTCAGGTGAACTCGTCATATCATTCAAGTATATCAGTTGACGAGCATATCACATTTATCATCTTAATTTTATTACGCTCAATCAGTAGGAAACTACTTGTTTAGGTTTTTGTTAGTAAGTAAATATTTCTTCAATTTTGCATGAACTGATATTTTTCAGTTAAATTAGGTTTTGCATCAATTTCTTCCTTTTGTTCGTTAAATAGAATGAACAATGAATATGCAACACTGTTTGAAATGATGAATGACACTACCGTAGTTAACTTCCACTCAAACTTACATTGGAAATTATTGACTTTGTAAATAATATAGTCCCCATTACAATGTTAATTTGATATAGCTTTTATTATTATTATTATTATTATTATTATTATTATTATTATTATTCTAGATAAGTATCTCGCCAGAAAAAGGTGTTACATTTGAACAAACTACTGAAATATTTGAAAATTCCGCAGCACCATATTATAATAAAGAATTTTTATTAAATTTAAATAAAATAAAATATAGTAAAAGAATTCATCTTGCAATCTATGCTCAATCAACTAAAGATTTGGAATGGTAAGTTGATTGATAGTTTATATTTATTATTTAAGAATATTTTTATACTTCGAAATCGTAAATAAATCATTGTTTGATCAGCATTAGAAACCTGAAAGCACAGGACGGCAGTTTCGTCCCGGTATAGGACTCCTAAGTGGGAGTGCACATCCATGACTTCTGCTACTCGCAGGATTCGAACCCAGGACCTTCGATCTCAAGCTCGAACGCATAGCCTCTGGACCACTGAGCTGACATCCAACGTTGTTACTGTTCAACTTTGATCATTCTAATGATTTGGCGCAACCTCATCTATTGTTTTCAGTAGTTACTGTCTACACCCGATAAGGTTGAACTTCACTGATTTCGTTTTCTCAACCGAACTCTACGAACTTCCGCGCTTGAATGCGCACGTCTGACGAGTTACACACCAGGATGAAAAGGCCGTCCTACTCTTCCAAGTTTCTGATGGTCTTCTGAAAATGATTCATTAATATTTTCAATGTAAAACAACGATGAGAAATCCTTTTATACTTATTTCAGATTAGATAATTTACGAAATATTTACATACAGATTTAACTAAATTTGTTTAAATATCATTTTTAGATATTTAGACAACCATTCAATATGAAGATGGTTCGTTATAATTCTCGGACTTGAAACTTTTGAAGTCGTAAACTTGCTTACTTACGCCTGTTACCCCCAACGGAGCATAGGCTGCCAACCAGCATTCTTCAACCTACTCTATCCTGGACATCCCTTTCTAGTTCTTTACAATTTTTGTTCATGTCTGTCTCGATTTCTCGAAGTAATGTGTTCCTTGGCCTTTCTCTTTTCTTTTGACGTTAAGAGTTCCAAGTGAGGGTTTACCTTATGACGTAGTTGGGCGCTTTCCCTATTGTGTGGCCTCTCCACTTCCGATGCTTCTTCCTGATTTCTTCCTTAGCTGGAATCTGGTTTGTTCTCTCCCACAGTAGGTTTTTGCTGATGGCGTCGGGCTAAAGGATCCAAAGGATTTTACACAGACAACTGTTAGTAAATACTTGTATTTTCTGGATGATGGCTTTGGTAGTTCTCTAAGTTCCCACACCATACAGTAGATTTGTCTTGACTCTTGTACTAAAAATTCTGATTCTAGTGTGTTTTTTGGCAGTTGTTTTGAGTTCCAGATATTGTCGGATTCTGGAAATGCAGCTCTTGCCTTGCCGATCCATGCCTTTACATCTACCTCATATCCACCTCTCTTGTCAACGATGCTGCCCAGATATGTAAATGTGTCAACTTCCTCCAAGGCATCTCCATCAAGAGTGATTTGGTTGGTGCATGTTGTGTTGCATCGGAGAATTTTGCTTTTTCCTTTATGTATGTTGAGACCTACTGCTGCAGAGGCTGCTGCTACGCTGGTCGTCTTCTCTTGCATTTGTTGTTGCTTGTTGGATACAAGAGCCAGATCATCTGCTGTCGGTTGTCGTCTGCTTTTTCAAACAGTTGAAATTCATTAGTAAAAAAATGATGCAACGTAATCAAATTAAGGGAAATGAACAATTTTGATTCGATTTTATTGTGCAAATTATTTTGCTAAGAATCAATTCCATATTGGAATACATGTATAAGTTTTTTTAAAAACCAATGAAATTTTTGTCCCGTTTATTAGTTCTTATAATCAAAGTTCATTATATTAACTGGAACACTGAATTTTCAAAAGAAAAAAATACCTAATTTCTTTGACCTTTTTTAATGAACAATTAAAGTACACAAAACACTAGTAGTTGCTTCAAATGAATAGCAAAAAGCATTAGGAAACTTTGTGGATAATAGTATTATTGCATTAAAATTTTTATCATAAAAATTAGAATTTTCTTCTATAACCTAATCTGCAGGTTTAAAGATATATATATATATATATGTTAGGATCGTCACTAGGTATGCTTAAAACTATTACGGGTTCATCTTAGTCGATAAACGCGAACGAGACAATGAACCAGCGTCCAGGTAGGCTACCCTGATCTGCTGACTAATGAAAAGTTTTGATGTAGCGTAGAAAGTATATTCTACAAACACCCAGCAAGCACAATGCAATCAAGCACACAAATCGCATTTATTTATACATCATAGAAACGTCCTTAAGAGAGTCACAAAAATAGCACACTAAAAAATACACAGCAGCTAATCACAGCCAAGGATTTTCCTGGTGAGAAATGCGATCTCAGGGTCAACTGATCAGCCCATGATCGTAAATGTGATGTTCAAAATTAAAGCATTTATCAAACAAGTTCTGGGGATCTAACGTCCCCAACAATATATATATATATATATATATATATATATATATATATATATATATATATATATATATATATATATATATATATATATATATATATATGAAACACAACTATTTTAGAAAACCATAAGGAGAGACGGACAGTGGCTATCAGAAGAAGCCAGGATGCGCCTTTTTTCGTATTCGTGATTTGTCTTTCATTGGATGCACCTGCATCCCAGACTTGACATTCACTCAAAGACTCGAACACAGTACCGTTCGTTTTAAATGCCATCGCTTTGTCTACTTAGCTGTGGAGTCTTAATAGTCATTGGCTTACGAAATGAAGTGAAACTTAATTCATCTACACTGGTAGTTTGAATCTTCACGTTGACATTTAAGACTGTGATTGATCGGTTTTATGAATGAGTTATGTCAAACTTCCTATTTATTAGTAAAGTGACAATGTCTCTATACCCTTTAAAGATAACTTACACCACAAACTAATGTCAACTAATGAAAACCAAGTAGAGCACTATTATCAGACTAGTCAGCAATAAACATTTATAATCCAATAATTTCTCTAAATTCAGTAGTTCTAAGTCTCCTGGCAACTATCCTATACTTTACCTAATAAATCAAGGTCAAAATGTTTACATGATAAATCTGTGATCAGTTTAGGCGATAAAAAAACTATCATCTATTTTTCTCAGGGAATAATTGATTAGCTGAAGACATGATTAACCCCGAAGGTCATAACATTTCTCTACTGATCACTTATAAAAACAAACAAATGTTCTCATTTGAAATTCAAACAGAAACAATTTTTTGAAGGCTTTTCAGTGCGAAATTTAACATGTTCAAAAAAATTCCAATGATATAATCATGTCATTGAAAAATTCCATGCACTAATTAACTGATTTTAAAAATTCAAACCGAGTTAAGTTAAAATCAAACAAAAGTACATCAATATACTAAGCCAGAATAATTCATTAATGCTAGTTTGCATAAACTGTTTGTTGGGGACGTAAGATCCTCTGAACTCACTTGATAAAGGTCCTCATTTCGGATTTTATGTTTTCGAGCATGGGCTGATCAGTTTAATTTGAAATTGCATTTTCCACTCGTAAAATCCTTGGCTGTCATTGGTTGATGTGTTATTTTAGTACGCTACTTTTGTGGCTCTCCAGAGGACGTTTCTATCATGTATAAATAAAATCGATTTGTGTGCTTGTCAAACTCATATTTTCTGTGTGCTTGTAGAATACACTTTCTACACCATATCAACACTTCTTCCCCTACTTAGTGGGAGGCATTGGGACACTAGGATTAGAGTAGCCTATCGTGTCACCGGATCATTTATCTTCGCTCTCGTTTACCGACTAAGGTGAACTCGCAATAGCATTCAAGCATATCAATTGACGAGTATAACATTATTTGTACAAAATATAAAACCTAGTAGCTTTAATAAAATATTCACTAAAAATAGTTTGCATCTAATCTGATATATATCTATATATTTTTCTTATTGTGTAATTTTATTTCAAGTGAATTTCTTGGTGGAATGTCGTTTGGAATTCCTAGTATTCAGAATAAAAAACATGTAAGTCAATTAAGAAGTTTAAGGGATTAAAAAAAGAAATGTGAAAACATTTCCCTATTTTTAATGTCAAGTTATTTTTTTTGTGTGTACTGTTTGTTGTGTTTGGTATGAATATGTCTATATAATTTTTTTTCTCTAAATAAACTACTACAATATCACTTCATAATTTCATTTTTTGACTTACCGGCACATTGATTATTTGTATTATTCTATCAGTACATATTATCGATTGATTGTGAAAACATTGCTGTTAAAATTTGATTTATGAACGCTTGTTATTTACTGTAGAATAGATTGCATTTTCTTGTTATGTGTAACCAATGAGTATTATGGTTATTAACAGAGGGAAATAGTGGCTAACAGTGCGTTACGTCCTGATTGGGACTTGTTTTTAGATGGATGTATCTGCCTCCCAGAGTTGATGGTGACACTGAGACTCGGACGTAGTATCATTGGTTTCAAACATCATCTCTTTTTTTCCACTTAGCTATTTGAGTACAGATAGTCATTCGTTTGTGCAAATGTTTCATTAGAGTAATTTTATTGTGAACATGATTCACTATGAGAGTGTATCCCTATTTACTGATAACGTGTCTATACTTCATAAACTAAGAACAACTCTTTCAGTTTAATCATATTTTTCAAGTATTTTTCACGATCAAGTTGTTAGGATTCGTCATGTTTCATTTACTGAAATACAGGAACTATTAAATTTGGTTTTTGTGCACAAATTTTCCATTACAAAGTTATAGAGGTTTCTGTTTTTCATCGAAAATCCTTAACCAATCATTATTAGACCAACATTAGAAATATGGAGGCATTGGACGGCTGTTTCACCCTGGTATTGGACTCTTCAACAGGACGCAACCACGACTCCTGCACACGGTAGTTGATACCAGGAATTTCGGTCTCACTGGCTGAGTAGTCTAGAGGTTAAGCACTTTCGCTCAAGACTGACAGTCTTAGATTCGATTCCCACGTGCGAAGGTCGTGAATGCGTACTGCCGAAGAGTCTGATGCAGGGAAAAACTGTTGTTCAGTACCTGTATGTTTCTGATGGTGGTCTAATAATAATTGTTTAACGAATTCATAGCAGAAATTATTATTGATTAGACAGCAATCTAGTAAAATGACATACTGAATAATTAATTAACTTTATTAAATTGTCAAGATTTTGACTTCTTTAAAGTGGCATTACAAAATGATCTTAAATTCAATTCCGGAAAAAAATATCTTTAAAATTACTTAAAACTTGACAAATTAATTGAATAGATTATTGCAGAGTCACTGAAAAATTTAACTGATTTGGAAATGTAACTGATCAAAGATTAAATAAAAAAAACCAGTGAAGCCGGAAAGTACAGTATTCTAGTTTTAAATTCATCAACAATTCATACACACAAACATAATAAGTTGCGATTTGTGAAAATAGAGAGCTGAAAACAAACATCATATAGACAAATTATTTACTTACTTACGCCTGTTACCCCCAATGAAGTATAGGCCACCGACCAGCATTATACAACCTACTATGTCCTGGTCCTCCCTCTCCAGTTCTGCCCAATTTTTGTTCATCTTTCTTATATCTGTCTCGACGTAATGTGTTCCTTCGCCTTCCTCTTTTCCTTTGTCTGTGAGGGTTACAAAGAATAGTTGCTCTGGTTGTCAGAAGGTGCATCGGCCTCGTCACTGCCGAAGGAACTCCGCTTTCATCATGAGACGCTATAACTCTTCTGAATGAAGATTTTCTGATTCTCAGGGCAGAGTTTAAATGGTTTGAATTGATTTTTCTGCTTAGCGTTTTTTTAGCCAGTTAGTTTTCTACGGGATGAGGTCGCCAACTCCATTAAGTTGTAATCTCATAATAGTCATGTACTTTTACATGCAAGTACATCGAGCTGACAAATGCGAACTAGGGCGAAACGTGCACCCTGAATTCCATTATTAACAGGCAACTATTTTAGTATCCATTGGTTATTTTAAGCTCTAGTTTCAGATAAACATGTAATATGGTATAACTACAATTCTATCACATCAGTGATAGGATACGTGACAGACTTTATTTAAATAAAGTAAATAACTTTCATTGAATTCACTGGTTAGCGTCTTTCTAGTGAGTTAGTTTTCTGCAGGATGTGGTCTCTAGCTCTTTGCTCGACCCTCCTCCTTTACCCTGGTCTCGCACCAGTAGTAACCTTAGAAGACGGTGGACTTATTGCATTCACTACATATTATTTAATCAAATCCTATAAACAACTGTAGTTTAGTCTTGATGAACATTATTTCTGTAATCGCCGTTTCCAGTTAATAGTTGATATTCTAGCCAACTGAAATGCTTGAAGCTATCATGAGGTAATATTACTCGGAGTTAGACATTAACAATGTTGGATGCCAGCTCAGTGGTTTGGAGGTTAACCTTTCGCAAGCAAGACCAAAGGTATTCGGGTTCGATTCCCACCCGCTGAGGCTGTGGATACGCATCGCTGTTCAGTACGTCCAGGTTCCTAATGAAGGTCTAACACTGGTAGATTCATAACTTGATTGAAACTGATAAGTTCGTCACTTAGTATGCTTGAGGCTATTACGAGTTTACCTTAGTCGATAAACGGGAACGAGACTTTTACCAGCGTCCAAGTAGGCTACCTTGAATACCCAAAGTCGAAATAAAAGGCTTTATAAGCGTAGAAAGTATATTCTACAAACACCCAGCAATCACAGTACAATCAAGCATACAACTCTCGTTTATTTTTACAACATAGGAACGTCCTTGAGACAGTTAAGAAAATAGCACACTAAAATACACTGCAGCCAATCACAGCCATGGATTTTCTTGGTGGGAATTGAAATCTCAAGGTCATCTGATCAGCCCATGCTGGCAAACGTGAAAACCAAAATAAGGCATTATCAAGCGAGTTTTGGGGACCTAACATCCTCAACATAAACTCAACAACCTCTACAACCCTATAGTCAAATCATCATACAAGTTGAACTACATTTATTCATTCTCTCTGTATCCGAACATTCATGTTGAAATATTGATTTTATTTTCTTCTGCTTTCTGCCTTTTTAATTCATCTTTAGATTTCTGGTTGGTATTATTTATTAGATGAAAAAATGTATAGAAAAAAACATTTGAAAACTGCTTTAGATCCTATGACTAATATAGAAAGTAGTTTATGCACAACCAATGAATTCATTGTAACAGATAGATTGAAACCGACATCTTTCAATGAATTGGTGACATCTAGCACAACACCTCCAACAACAACAACAACAACAAATCACCAACTCCCTAGCCATCAAACAGTACTGATGATTAATGAACATGTTCCTCCTAATACAAGTACGAATGTAATGCATCCTAATGTAAATTGTAGTAATATTGAAAATAATAATAATAATAGTAATAATAATAATAATAGTAATCATAATCATCACAATATGAATGAATATTCTTCGAAAGAATTCAGTCCAATATTAACACCTGCTAATTTAATGATTTATTCGCAACAGTTACCATCAAACACCATGTTATCTTATCCAATGATTAATTCCCCAGTGATTAATTCCTATTTACCTGGACAATTATCATCACCAATTCCACCGACACCCGTAAATAATATGTCAACAATGAATACTAATAAAGCTTTAAGTAATATGAGAATATTTCAAGTAAGTTGAAAAAAAATGTGATATAGTGTTCTGCTTATTGATTTTTTGTAAGTGTTGTGGAAAGTTGTTGATTAATTGTTGTGACGTATGTGCTGTACAAACTGAAGCAGTTGTTTTTCTTGGGGCAGTCATACACCGAGATTTTGATATACAGGTGTAATCCACAAGGTAGTGAGTGAGTGAATCAACGATGAAGATGTTGTTCCATGGTAGCTGATGACCAGTAACAGGTGTATACGTGACTTGTACCCTTAGGATTTTGGAGCCTTTGTGTAACTTTGGGTCTTCTGAATCCACCGACCGGGTTAAAGCCGCAACCGGACATTCGCTTTTCATCCTTTTAATTTCGTAAACAACACACTGGTTATGAAAAGGCAGTGAATAGGACCTTCCTTCCGGTGGCTCTATGTGAGTGGGTATGTGAGGGCATTTTAAAAGGGAGAGAGGAATCTCCCCATTATAGGCCGTACCAGCGAATTCGGGTGTTAATATATATGCCTTGGTTACGAGTGACGATTACAACAAATCCTTGATCAAGTACAGCTTTTTATCAACTGTCTCTAATTACATGACATAAACCATATAGTGCTGAATCGCTTAGAGATCGTTAGCCATATCGAAGAGCTTCTATCATGCACTTATTTAGTATCTTCAACTTTGAAATATTTAAACTAAAGTTTTTTCAATCACATTATGAACTATTACGGTTTTAAATTCTCATTAAGCCCAACACCGGAGAGAATATCGGATTATTGTTTGAAATGATGAACACTGGATTCTAATTTAAGTACGAATATCAACATAAATGTCCATTCACATCTAAGTGAGGAGTCCTGAATAGAACGAAACAAGCTTTCTGGACTTCATCACTGACCAAATACGCTAAAAGCTGATGACTTCTAATCAACTAATATTTCAAATATGAAAGTTTTTAGCGATCACAAGTCACTATGTTGATGGCATGTTTATTTATAACTTTCGAGTTGATGTCGGGAGATGAAATTGAAATTTCACTATAAACACAATGATGACTAAATCATACTCTAAAATTATAAATTATTTCAGAAATCGTTCAGAAATCCATGATGAATTACTATTCCTATCCAGTATTAGGTTATTTTTCAAGAATTTTAACAATGTGCTCACTAGTGACTAGCTTCATGGAGAAATTCTCGGAGTTCTAGTGAGAAGACGTGACTGGTGAAGTCTAACCTTGTCGAATGTAGGCATTAACTACCGAAGACAAATTGGTGAGGTTGCGCAAAACCTCTAGATTGATTAGAGTTAGACATTAACACCATACAATCCCGGTCCAGTGGTTCAGTAGTCAAGCGTTCGAGTGGAAGACCAAAGGCCCTCGGTTCGAATCCTACTCGTAGCAGCAAGTGTGGATGTGCCCTGCTGATAAGTCGCATACTATTGGATGAAATGGCCATTCAGTGCTTCTTAGTTTTTAATGGTCGCCTAACAATGATTGATTCATAATTCAGTAATAAACATGAAAGTTAGCAAATGTTCATGATTTATTTCCTTGGATAGAAATTTGTTGTAAATAGATTGAAAGAAATTATGTAAACAGGGAAGAAAACAAAGCAAAAAGCATCTATAAATCATTCAACCTTATTTTGTTTACATAAAGTACAAGCCTCATTTTTTTTCATTGATAATTGTTATTATCACTTAAGTAAATCAATAAGTAGTATAGATTTGAAAAGAAAAAATTTATCATTTACATACATAAATGATGTAAAAAAAGGAAATCTTCAAATAGACAACTGCTGTGATAACTTAAATAAAAACCAATCTATATTAAGTTTACTAAGATTATTGTTAGTTTAAGATTTTGAATGATTGAAACGGAAAAATAATCAATAAATATATTCTATTTTTTGTCCATCAATTTGAACTGTGAACAACATTTCACATTTAAAAATAACATTTGTTTATTATAAAGGACTGAAAATCAGGATTCTAGTAAAAAAAATGACAACTGATCATGTGATTCCTGTTGCTGACAGACCCGAAATATCCCTTGGTAAAGTTTAAAGACGTTGAAAAATTCCAGAAACCATCTTATTTATTCAGAATAGAATAGAACCTTCGCAGAATAATTTGGAAAAAGTAGAACTACATGTCACAATGTTGACTGGATATTTAGCCATGTTACTTCTACGCTCAGTATGGTTTTTGAACATTTCAGAAGCTCAAAGTCATGAGTAACTTCGTAAATACCCTCATTTTTCTGTAATATAAACAATCCATGGAGTAAAGTGTTCTTCTCGTGCTTCGCGTATTTTTAATTATGTTCAGATTACAGTGTATATTTAGTCTGGACTTTATTAGAAACGGATAAAAAATCAACTCTTGCGTTCGTTTAACAGACTTATCAGTTTCAAAATGGCGGGAATTATTCTCAAAAATTTAAGAAATAAGAGAGATGATTAGAGAAAAAACACGTAATACCATTTGAAAAACTAATAATGATAAAATACCACAATAGAATTCTATTTGTCAGTCGAATATCGTCTTCATTTTCATAGAGCAATAGACCATTTGCTCAGAACAAAATGATGATAACAATACAATTCAATTTCAAATGGTATGAATTATCTCGTTGTTGATATTTTGATTGAAATTTAATCGCGGATATTCAAATGACTCTAATGCAATAGTTAGAACAAATCCTTCATCAAGTGCAGCTTTTTATCAACTATATCTAAATACGTGATATAAAGTATATGGTGTCGAACCTCTTGTAGATTACTAGCTTCTTGAGGAAATTCTAGGAGTTCTGGTGAGAAGACGTGACAAGTGCATTTCAACCCTGTGGGACGCCGCCCCAGTGGTCCAGAGGTTGGGCGTCCGTACGTTAGACCGAAAGCCTTGGGTTCGAATTCTGTGAGAGGCAGTAATCGTGGATGCGCCCTGCTGATGAGTCCCACACCTGGACGAAACGGTAGTCCAGTGCTTCCAGGTTTCTAATGTTGGTCTAACAAGGATTGATTGATAACTTCAATGTGTAATGTAATCTATTTTACTGATCATTGTTATATTCCATTCTATTTTGATTTTCATGTTTTTTTCTCCTTAATCTTCAGTTTCTTATTCAAAAAGGTTCTAAAGGTTATGGATTCACTTTGTGTGGTAATTGTCCAGTTTATGTTAGCCATGTGGAACCCGGTTCCCCGGCAATGCAATGTGGAATACAAGCTGGTGATTTTATTGTCGCCATTGATAATATAAATGTATCACGATCTACAAGTAACAGTGTTGTCCGAATGTTCAGGTGAGTACAGTTTTTTTTCAAAGAAAGAAAAACAAATTTATTTTAAATGTTTGTATGCAATCTGTGTTGCGAACTACTGTGAATAGCTCTGAAATCATAATTCATGACTGTTCTGTCGAAGATAATTTCTGATGTTTCAATTAGAATTATGAAAATGAGTGTTTTTTGCACACTGAAATCATCAGTCAATCATTGCTAGACCATAATTTGAAACCGAGAAGCTGTGGACGGCCAATTCGAACAATAGTATGGAGCTTATTGGCAGCGCTCATTCACGACTCCTGCACCTCGTAGGATTCAAATACAGGACCTTTGGTCTTGCGCGCGACCACCTAAACTCTCGACCTTTGGACAGGGATCCAGCGGTATTATTGTCTAACTCTGATCAATTTGGGAATTTTTTGAGATCTGACTAATTTGTCTTTGGCAGTTAATGTCTACATCCAACAGGAATGAACTCCAGTAGTCACGTCTTCTCACTAGAACTCTGAGAATTTCCTCACGAAACTAATCACTAGTGAGTCGAAACATTTATATTGATAACGAGTTCAATCACTATAAAAAATAACGATTTTACAACTTCAGTTATTTTAAATAAGATTAAACTATATGGTCAAATTATTTATATTTGTGAATGATTAAAACTAAATTTAATTAGATAATTCCTAAAGTGTTTGTATAAATCCAATCTATAAAAAGTAATAAAGTTACTTTGGATATTATTTGGTTTTTCAATACAGAATTATGGAAATTATTGTGTTTCATTGTTAGACCACACCATTAGAAACCTGGAAACATTGAAAGACCGTTTCATTCTGCTTCAGGACTTATCAGCAGTGCGTATCTAGAACCGAACCCAGGACCTTCGGCCTCGCGTCAGAACACTTATCTTATCGGCCACTGAGTCGGCATCAAACGATGTTAATATCTAACTTTAATTAATCTTAGGTATTGTGCAACTCCACCAATAGTCTTTGGTAGGTTAATGCCTACAACAACACCCTCATAGTCAGAACAAAATAGGAAGACCAAAGAACACATTATGCCGAGAAATAGAGACAAACATGAGAAGAATAAACACTAATTAGGTAGAACTTGCGAGGAAGGCTCAGGATAGAGTAGATTAGAGAATGCTGGTTGGCGGTCTATACTCCACTAGGGGTGGCAGGTGTAAGTAAGTAAGTAAATAGCCATTTCTGATTGAAATGTTGACTAAAACAAACTGTATTGAACTCACCGTGAAAATATACTACATTGATATGCATTGATTTTTTCTCTTTCTGAATTTCATTACCAAATTAGAATGTTTCAACATCCTGTTCACATTACTATATCACGTCCTATTCTCATAAAATCCAATCTATCCACTTCAAATAATACACATTCAATGCATAATAAATCCCTAGGTAATTTAATTCAGAAAACTTGTTTTTCATCATTAAAAAAATCCTCGAAAGAATTCACTAAACTATTTCAGCCAACAAATATGTGCAAATTGAATGATACGGAAGATTTTCCAACTTATTCAAATGATCAACCTACACATCATGATCATTCTGTATTAGTGCCAACTTCATCATTGATTAGCAATTCATTGTCAACATTTTCATTTATTGATCATTCAACAAACAATTGTTTAAATTCATCAAATCTATTGCCAAATTTCAATGCGCCAATTTGTTCATCACTCAATTATTATTACTATCATCATCATCATCACCATCATCCAATACCGAAATTTCACATACCACAATCAATTTCTGTTGATCAAACAATGAATCAACGATTTGAGAGTCAATATTTAGATAATTTACAAAATAATTTACAATTGACTAGTATTCTCGCTTATAATCAATATCAACCTTATCATGCTCAACCACCACAACCACCACAACAATAGCAACAACCTCCACCAATGAATAATGCAACATGTCAAGAAAATTGTACAAAGTTTAATTAAAGTAAGTTTTTTTTAATTGCATATGCACACGATAATGATGTGTTTTTTTCATTCAATTTCTTTGAATAATCAATTTCTTGGTTACTTCTACTGGTCCCGAACGTAGCTGCTACCTTGACGTGGTGGTCGGGCTTGCCTATCGTGATGACCCAACCGAGCTATACTGGCTGGAACATATGTTCCTCAAGGTTCTAGCATGCCAGACAGGTCGATTGGAGAACGATGAGACTAAAAGCAGCTACCCAAGGTCTGAGGGCGAAGTCGTACTGCTGACTGCAGAGGGGTGTGACAGCAGTAAGGTGTTTCCCTCGGACAACCATCATCTGCAGCGATGCTGCCTTCTCACAAGGAAGGAAGGGTTAGAAAAGGTCGGCCCTAAAAATGTCACACCTCCCCTAACTCACGGATTTCCGTCTCCTTGGGTAAGGGTGCCCACTAAGGGCCTTTAAGAACGGAGCTAATACTCAAAAAACGTTTCATAAAAAGGCCGCGCGTGACCGGCCTCAAGCAGTTGTCCCTTGGACTCTGCGGTCACGCACCAACACTAATCTATCTTCCTTTTCAGGTTCCTCAAGAAACAACCTTCCACGGTGTGGGCAGCCGGGAAGTGACAACCGCCCTCATACCCATAACAGCACGCGAGACCGAATTGGTCAAAATCAAATCCTTCCTACACCCCCTAGTACCTCTCTTATCTCCACGACTAACTCTTCTCACATTCATTCATCACAGTGCACAGCTAATGCAGACGATACGAGCTCGCAAAACGGCGTTCCTGGTCTCCTTAAACCTCGCTCTAGACTACATGTTGGAGCATTCAATGTACGGACATTGTGTCAAATAGGGCAACAGGCTTCCTTAGCTAGGACTTTAGAATCTCGTGCCATCGATGTATGCTGCGTCTCGGAAACGCGCATACAGGATCCGAGTCACGTCATAAGCTTGACCACATCATGTCAAAATAAAGAAGCAGCTCGATTTACTCTTCGTGTATCCGGTAGCCCTGATGCTGCTTCCCGGGGTCTTGCTGGCGTAGGCATAGCATTGAGTCGTAGGGCAGAATTATCTCTCCTTGATTGGATCCCAATAGATAGTCGATTGTGCGCTGTCCGACTAAACGGGACAGTAAGGACTCGGAAAGATAGGGACAATCGCCGTTGCCTCTTCGTCATATCTTCCTATGCCCCCACTGAATGCAGTTCAGACGAGGTTAAAGATAAGTTTTACAGAAAGCTTTCGGACCTCCTCCAAAAAGCTAGGCGCTCTGATATAGTAATGATGGCTGGTGACTTTAATGCTCAAGTAGGTAGACTAAGTGAGCAGGAAAGACACCTAGGTGGATGTTATGGTGTCCCGGCTCAGAGAACAGACAATGGTGACCGTCTGTTGCAAGCATGCTCAGACAACCGCCTATTCTTAGCAAACACTAACTTTAGGCATAAGGAAAAGCATCTGTTGACCTGGCGACCTCCAAAGTCGTCTCAACGTTGGACTCAACTAGATCACATCGCCATCAGCCACCGATGGAGGGGTTCGATAGAGGACTGTCGCTCGTTCTGGAGCACATGACTAGATTCATATCATGCCCTAGTGCGAGCGCGTATTTGTTTGAAGCTTACTGGGCGTAGGAAAGACACCGTAAGAAAGCCTCTTAGGGTTTTACTTAATGATAATAAGGCGAAAAATACATTTCAGGAACAACTAGAAAGACAGTTAGGCGACCATTTAAGCGATTCCCATCCGGAAGCAGGATGGAATAATATCAAAAAGGCTGTGGAAACAGCAGTGATATCTGCTAGTAAGGTTGACCATAAGGCTAGAATGAAACCGTGGATCTCAGTAGCATCCACCGATCTGATGGATGCCCGAAAACTCACCCCACCTGGCTCTGAACATGATGCGGCAACAGTAGACAACTTTTCCGACTTATCAAGGAAACTGGTACTAGGAATCCTAGTGTAAGTGAGACTATCTCAGAAAATGACGGGACTATTATTTATTCTCAATCCAGGAGACTGGATCGATGGGCAGAACACTTTAGGGATCAGTTCAACTGGCCTCGAGCCACTCTTCGGTTACCCACGATCTCCAGTCATCCTGCATGGCAAATCGACGTAAGTCCGCCTAGTCTTAATGAAGTTGAAAAAGCGTTAGGAAATCTGAAGCGAGGACGAGCTACAGGTCCTGATAGACTGACCCCTGAGATATTTAAGGATGGTGGTCCAGTTTTAGCAGCTAGGTTGACTGAGATCTTAGGTAGAATCTGGGAAGTGGACGTAATCCCATCCGACTGGTCTCAATCACTGATTGTCCCAATCTATAAGAAAGGACAAAAGTCTTCTTGTGACAATCACAGAGGAATAAATCTAACTAATATAGTATCTAAAATATCGGCCTCAATAATATTTCGACGCTTAACGAAAGCTCGTGAAGAGCAAACTCGAGAAAACTAATCTGGTTTTCGACCTGGACGTGGTTGTATAGACCACATTTTCACACTACGACTGGTCCTGGAACACAGACACACATTTAGGCGTCCTACAATAGTTGTTTTCCTAGACCTTAAGGCGGCATTTGACTCAGTGGATCGTGAGGTTCTGTGGCAGTGTCTGTCATTGAAAGGTGTACCAAATAAGTACATTAACCTCATACAAGCTCTCTACTCAAACACCACTGGTCGAGTGAGAGCTTATGGCGAACTGTCACCGGAATTCTCTACTTCAAGTGGTGTCCGTCAGGGATGTCCACTTTCTCCATTCTTGTTTAATTTTATCATAGACATGCTCCTAGAACTAACCTTATCGTCGTCTGAATTTTCTGGTGTAGACCTTTTACCGGGTGGCTCGCTTTGTTTTGTAGTGTAGGAATAGGTTGGAAGAAAGCTAGGGGCGGCCAGACCAAAACATGGCATAAATTCATGAAGTCATTGACGAGTGGACTTAGCCATGTTGGTAATTGTCGACTACCTTGTTGGGGTCCGCGAGATGATAATAATCGATGGTTAGACACCTTGAATGACATGGCTCAAAACCGTTCGCAATGGCGCCAGTGCATTTATTCTTTGTGTTCTCTCAAATCCTAATCTTCTGGGTTCTTCAACACCTCTAGTTTTTACTTTCTAAACTTATCTCATTGAATCACACTTCGTGAATAATATCTTCTAATTCTAACCCTTCCGATTATTTCTAATACCTTACTACCTCTTCTACTATTGGATCTGAATTGACAATTATATCTTTGTGCTGATGTGGTATGGCGACATGAACTGATGTACTTACGTACGAAGTTCTACGTTGCAACTGACTGACTGACTTCTACTGGTGATCTAACCACGAATCAATTCATGAGTTCAATGAAACTCGGCAATTTCAACAACCTTATACTGAAAACTGTCATGTGTTTCTTGGTGACTCGCTTCGTGAGGAAATTATCGGAGTGATAATATGAAACCATAACCAGTGGAGTTCAGCCATGTCGGATGGGAAACATTTACCTACCACAGACAATCAGTGATGTTGCACAATATCGTGAATCGATTGAAGTTAGACATTAACGCCGTTGGATGTCGACTCACTGATCAAGAGGTTAGACATTCGCGTAAGATACTGAAGTTCCTGGGTTTGATTTCTATGTTTGGAGGTCGTCCATGTGCACTGCCACTGATGAGCCCCATATTAGGACGAAATGGCCGTCCAGTATTAATAAGCTTTCTCAATAATTTCCATAACTTTTAAACGAAAATAATCAGTTTGTTTATTTCTTAAAAGTATTACCATCGTTTGCTTGCTTTATTGATTGAATTGAATAAAATGTGTTTGCTGATGTGAAACTTTATTATATTTACCATTTCACAAGTCAACTGATTATTTTTCCAAAGTACGGATGAATGAATTCTTATTTTCATTACAAATCATTCTCTGTAAATTGAATGATAGCATCTTTAGTTCTGAAATCATATAATCCGATTGAAATCCCATAGGTAGCATCAGTCCCAGCAGAATTCAAAATTATGTATTGCTTAAGTGATGTTAACTAATTGAAACACCTAAGTTTAAATCTCTCTATAGATTAGTTCTAAATACACTGAACATTTTTGATGAGTTCATTATTAATCTAACATCTAAGTGAATGGATATCATCCTAAACTTATAATCTGAAAGTTGGAAAATAACCAGGATCAGAAGTTAATATTTACAAACTCATTGATTTAGAAAATCCATTTATTGTTACTTTAGAATAAATTGATTTGAATTTGATGTGCAGTCTTGAATCCGTTCGATTGAAGTAACCAATATATAGTTGGAGATGTTGGATTACATAGTTCAGACCTTATGGCAATGACTGAGGTCTACAGTTTTCGAATTTGTAGTGTGCCGATTTACTGCATGTTCTTAAGCTCGGTAATTAGCTCGTCCA
Source organism: Schistosoma turkestanicum (assembly GCA_944470395.2). Taxonomy (NCBI): domain Eukaryota; kingdom Metazoa; phylum Platyhelminthes; class Trematoda; order Strigeidida; family Schistosomatidae; genus Schistosoma; species Schistosoma turkestanicum. The sequence continues at coordinate 6,961,899 of OX103977.1, forward strand.
GACAATCGTTACGAACTAACGTCTGACGGTTTATAAATCAGAAGGTGAACACACAAAGTGTTGAATACGTTTATTTTTTTTGACACACCACAAAGCGAAGCGGAGAAGCAGCGCATAAGACGAATAAAGCGACGTGAATTGGAGAAGACTGTTGAGCCAACTCATTGGATTACAATGCGAACGAATGGGCGAAGGAAGCGGACGAATAGGCGAAGCGCGTTGGAGAAGGCTAATGAGCCAACTCCAAGAAATAGAGCATGACGAAGAATATATATTCAAACAAAAATATGACAGACATGTGACAAGCGAAATAGGCACACATGGAAAAAAACGACGAATAGTTGACAAGGTCAAATGACAAGTGGAACACGTCATGTGAGCTCATACAAATCAGACAATAATAAGAACGAATGGTACATATAAATTGTTGCTATACCAATTGGCTTGGTTAAATAAATTAATCGAAAGGGCTTAACCAAATTAAATGTAAGCGAACTCGTATATACGTGGAGGCACTACAAATTATTCGGCCAATATATTTTTTCTTCTTGAATCCAGCTGTTCATGACAAGCCTTATGCACTACCATTGATAATGTTATTACTTTTCTCACTCGAACATGTGGTTTGACAATTTCATCTCACTGTTCGGATACAGTGGGACAACTTCAACCGACTGATGTGCAGATGTGTTAAGCTCTACGTTACTTGTGGTTATCTAACTGATAACGAGAACACAATGAACTGCTTTCACATCGATTATGACAGGTCTTTAGCTTTGTGATAACGAAATGAACTCAATTCTCACACTAATCATCACCAAAAATGTCATGTACATAAAAAAACTTACACTTTTGTCTTGAACTATCTACAAATAGACATGATAAATAGAAATTAACGTAATTTGAAACGGTAAAACGGAGGGATTCTCAATACTATGTGATTATTGTTACAGATCGCTCAAAAATTACAAAACCACTAAAGAAACATCATAGTTTCATCAATCGACTTCTATATATATTGATTTGCAATCTGTATTATATAGCTTGGTGATAATGTTGTACTTATGTTTGTGGGGAGGCACAAATGGTATCATTCAAGTTAATAATCAGATAATTATAATATTTTTAATGATATCCTCTTGAGTAGAAATTTGTATTTATGACATGTTATGACTTATTACAAGTCACTACTTCAGAGTAAATCAATAAACATTTGTAAAATATATTTTTCAATATTACGAAAATGGTATTTGAGAGAATTTTATGATATTATCAAATATATTACTTACGCCATTTACCTCTTATGGAGCGTAGGTCACCAACCAGGATTCTCGTAACAACTCTCACCTGGGCTTTCCTTTCCAGTCCTAACCAATAGCTATTCATTGTCTAGATGTCCGCTTCCGATTCTCGGCTTAGTGTGTTCCTTGGTCTATCTCGTCTCCTTTAATATTGAGGATTCCAAGTTAGGGCTTGTCTCGTGATGCAGTTGAGTGTTTTCCACAATGTATGTCCTATCCTCACCTCCAGCTATGTCTGCCTCATTTCCTCTTCTGCTGGTTTACTCTGTCTCACATTAGATTGTTTCTGATGGTGTTTTATGAAATGTCTGATAATCAATAAAGTTATTACGTGAAGGTGAAAACTTCAAACTGTATAAAGTTCAAATCAGTATGTTATTCAGTTTAACTATTAACGACTTTTATCTTTGACTGACCTTGAAGTTGATTGATTGGAATGATTTGGTGGAAATTTAAACTGTAACATAACTAATTAAAATCCTCTCATATAATGAAGAATCCAGAGAATTAGGATTTTAGGGCAGTCAAAGAGTGGATGCACCTGTGCCATTGCAAACGGTTTTCAGTAATGTCAATCAAGATCTCTAACCATCGATTACTCTCATCTCACGGGCCCCAACCGGGTAGTCCATACTTACCAACATGACTCAAATCACCTGTGAGTGAATTCATGGATTTCTGCCATGTTTTGCCTTTCCGTCCCTAGATTTCTTCCGACCTACTTCTACACCACAAAACATCGCTTTTCGAGGCAGTTCGTGGCTGGGCATTCGTAACATATGTCCCGACCAGCTCAACTGATGAAGTTTTACTACTTCATCTATCAATCTGCCATCCTTACCTAGGACCTGTTTCCTAACAACAGCATTGCTTACTCGGTTGTCCTAGTATAAACGAGCGATGCTCTGAAGATATCTATGATTATATACTAATAGCGTGCGAATATTCTCAACTCTTACTGTCCATGTTTTCCAACCATATAGTAGGACGGAGCTCAACAGTTCGTTGAGCGGTAGACTTGTTGTTCAGTTAGCAGATGGATATCTCGCCTGTCCTTTCTTATAGACTGGGACAATCGGTGACTGAGACCAGCCAGATGGAATTACGCCTAGTTCCCAAATTATGCCTAAGATCTGCTAAGCCTTTCAGGGCCCGATGCTCTCCATTGCCTTAGTTATCCTACAGCTTTCTCAACTTCATAAAGGCTTGGGGGGCTTACACTGATTTGCCATTCATGTTGACTGGAGATCGTGCGCAACCGAAGTGTGGCTGAAGGCCCCTTGAATTGATCCCTGCAGTGTTCTGCTCATTGATCCAATCTCCTGGGTTTAGAATGAATGATAGGGCCATCCTTTTCCGAGATAGTTCCAACAACAGATGAATTCCTAGTACTAGTTTCCTTGATAAGTCGGAACATTTGTCTACGGTTGCCTATCGCCGCAGCCTTTTTCATCGCTCTTGCTTTCGCTACCCACCACTGTTCGTGATCATTGCGTAGTCCTTTTATCAGCCTATGCTTAAGCTGACTTCGTTCTTCGTCATGTTCGGAGCCAAACGGGATGAGTTTCCGAACAACTATCAATTCGGCAGATCCACGGCTCCTTTCTGACCTCATGATTTACCTTACTGGTAGATGTTACTGCTGTCTCCACAGACTTTCGGATGTCGTTCCAAGCTGCCTCAGGGTAACAATCACTTACATGGCTGCCTAACTGTTTTTCTAGTTGCTTATGAAATATTCTCTAGGCTTTGCTATCATTAAGTAGAACCCTGAGAGTATTCCTTGCGGTGTCTTTCCTATGTCTAGTAAGCCGCAAACAAATATGCGCTCACACTTGAGCTGCCTACTATTATTCCATGTCATTGCCGAGGTTTCTTGACCAAATCAAACAAATTCGGCTAAAAGTTAATAAACCATTAAAAAATTTTGCTTAAATATTTTCAAAATTCAATTTACCTTTTTCAACAATCAATCTTAATTAATTTTCTGAAAACAGAACAAATTTCCTACGTTTGCGAAAAAAATTTCTTTAATCAATAAATTTTCGATTTTTCCTTCATAATTCATTTCCGATAGAACAGAAACAACAAGTTTAATCATGACAAGAAAAATACAATCTCATTATCAATGTAAAAACAAATATTTTCAAGAATAAACATTTACTTTCATTGATTAGGATTATTGATTGTTTTAAGCCGAACATTTTCGCATTCCTAGTTACACTATTGTGTATCTTGTAATATAACAACAATGAAATCCGCTTCATTTTAATTAATCTAGAATAAAAATACTTTTCGTGCTCATTGCGTACATTCGCTAATGATATAATTAGTCTATCGTGAGTTAAGTCAAAGAGAAGATGTTACTTACAAATAATTTGCAATTAGAATTATGGAGATTAGTGTTTTTACACATTTGAAATCAATAACACCGTTGGATACCGACCCAGTGATCCAGAGATTAGGTGTTCGCACGCTAGACCAAAGGTCCCGTGTTCGAATCCTGCAAGGTGCACGAGTCGTGGATGCACACTGCCACGGATGAGTCCCATACCAGGATGAAACGGTCATTTCTCAGTGCTTCCAAGTTTCTAATGGTAGTCTAATTATGACTGATTGATGATTGCAAATATTTTTCTTTTTCTCTATTCTACAATATCAAATTCACCGTTGACTAGTAATTTTACACTTTTTACTGACTTGCTACAGAACACATTGATACAAAAAAACTAATAAAAAATCCAATAATAATACAGTACAATCATTTATTGTTAATTAGACCCACAGAAAATTCTCAGTTTGTTATAATTATCATGATAATAAAAGCGAATCATCATCAATGATTTTCTCTCAATAATAATATCAATTTACATTATTTCACATCAATCGAGCAATTAAATCAACCAACATTTCAATATTCAATGAATGTTTCATGTTGTGATGCGCGCTACTTATAAGTAGTATATGACGCGAGTGTAAACGTAATGTCTGGTAGCAGAAGATGGGGGAAGATCAAGAAAGGAAGAGTGGGAACACAATGGAATTTGTATGAAATGCATGAATAAGTGAAATGTCAGACAATGGATTGATGATGGATTGAAGATTTGCGAATTAACCGTTGACGTTATGGTTTTCCTATTTTATTGAGTAACTCTGTAATTTGCGATGAAAATACAATTCGGTTGCCCTCACCTGTGTTCTCCTTCACTACAATGTCAGTAACATTAACAAATGAACAATAGAAGTGAATATAGTCAATTTTATCTGATACTACACATTTAGAATACTATGGCTGGATAAATCTATTATAAAAAAAGGGTTGGATAAAAGCTGAATGATAAATACTATTATTTTTTAATTTAAAAACGGTTATTTTATCGTAATTTAAGGATCCTACTAATGATTCGAAAATCAATAATTGTAACATTTGATTTTATTCGTTCCAGACCAGCGAATACTGCAACATATGACGGAATTCAGAAGTACGAAAACTGTACATTTTGAAGATTCAGATACTCGCAAGTGGCTCGTTCGAATACAAAGACATTTGGCTTACAGTGGCAGCCGGTGACGCGATGGCACACGGATTTTTAACAGCTAGTTATTTTCTATTTATTATTTAACTACTTACAATTTATTAAGTAGCTTACTTTATTTGAGAAAAAACTGGAATTGAGTGCAAATAAAAATAAATTTTCGAATGAGAAACCAAAATGTGTTATCATGCTGAAAATCAGTGCCTTGTAAACTACTTGTAAATTTCAATATTGCTTTGTGCGTTATTTGATCAGTTTTAATTTTATTTAAAATGCTTAGTTTAGCATATTTTTCATTCTACAAAATCATGTTCATGAACAATGACAATAGCATTAAAAGCGAATTCCCAATTCGCATTTTTGCATTTTGTACAGTTAATCACTAGTAAAAATAAAGAAATATCGAGTTTATTTTTCTATTACTTGGAAATAAAAATTCAGATTAGTGTACGCAGCTACGGAATTGATTTTTTCAAAGTGTTTACTCAAATTGAGTAAGCATGAAGTACAACTTTCTTCTAAACAACGTCAAGACATAGACTGTTGAGAAGTTCGCTTTAATATAAAACAGCTTTATAACGACTAAAGTTACATAGTTTAACCGTTACTAATGCATTGAAAAACTGTTTGTTGATGAGTGAACATACCTTATTCAACCCAACAGAGTTAAAAATGTATGATGTTCGTGGTGATGTTTCGTTCTGTGAGATAGATGTTTTGGTTGTGGTGCTTTCATTGTTCTTCCACTGAACAACATCGTCAGCAGATAGAAAAAGTATTCGATTTTCTAAACTTTTGACCAGTAGCTTCTTCTTTTCACCTTGATCTTGATTGGTTGCTGTTGACCTTAGACCTTTATTTTGATTGTATCCCCATTTTGATCTGTTTCTTGATCCTATATTTGTCTAAGACTTCTCTGATCGGTTGATAAATCGGGTTAATGTCGATGTGTGTGTTGGTTGTTTCTAAAAATTCTCTAATGTTCTTTTTGCCCTCCTATCCAGTGTATCAGCAATGTTCTAATCGTAAGTATGTCAATAGTCGTTCGTACGTATTGATATAAGTGGACAGCTAATTGATGTTCACGTAAGCGAAGCTGAAGAGGACGTAGTGTTTTTCCCAATCTGAGCAATCTGTTTTGTAGATGATAATTAGTTTTTATTTCTTTTTCATTTTGTCCTTTGGTAATTGCTGCAGTTGCAAGTCATAACCGATTTATTTAAATTTTTAATAGTAACAGGATCCAAGAACCATGTTAATTTCCGCTACTAGTACATGCATCGTTGTGTTGATGTGTACGCTTGAGACTCGATCTAAAATTCAGTTCCGAAACAACAGTAATGTTCATAGTTCAGACTAGAAATAATACATACGTATCACATTCGTTAAACATTTTAATGGCTGTATCAAATCAATGATTTTAGGCTTAATATGATGAAGGTTTTCACAACAGGCATTAAACTCGAGTCTCTCTGTGAAATTCAACTCTGAGGTGAAAGTAAATTCAGACAATGAATCCAAACTAAAACAAAATGTGTATTCAACACAAAAAAATTTAATCATATATATATTATTGTTGATTCTCTGTTGGGGGCGTCGAATCCCCAGAATTCACTTGGAAAAGGTCCTAATTTTGTATTTTCGCGTATGGGCTTCTCAGTTAACCTTTAGCTTAGATTTCCCACTCGGAAAATCTTTGACTGTCATTAGTTGATGTATTATTTTAGTACGCTATTTTTTTGGCTCTCCCAAGGACGTTTCTATCATGTAATAAGTAAACTCAATTTGTGTGCTTGTCAATCTCGATATTCTGGGTGCTTCTAGAACACACTTTCCACGCCTTATCAAGACTTCTTACTAAAGTTGGCTGACCGGGGAATAAGAATAGCCTATCGTGTCACTGTATCATTTGTCTTCGCTCTTGTTTACTGAGTAAGGTGAACTCGTAATAGCATTCAAGCATATCAATTAACGAGTATATCATTCTCATAACTTCAGTGACACAGCTGTTATATCGCTAATCTAAGAAGACTAAAATCGAAATATATAATATATGGTAACTTTTCAGTTGAAATTTATTTTTCAGATAGATTAACTAATTAAAAAGTTATTGATTAATATTCTCATAAACGTCAGGTATAAATGTGATGAATACACTTAAGAAAATAGTTCTGAATGCATGTTCTTGATGAGACTTTGTATGAAAAGACATTTTTTAAAATCAACACTAAAATAACTAACTGATTTACATATCATGAAATTAATAAATTACTTACGCCTGTTACCCCCAGTGGAGCATAGGTCCCCGATCAGCATTCTCAAACCAACTCTGTCCTGGGCTTCCCTCTCCAGTTCTGTCCAATGTTTGTTCATTCTTCTCATATCTTTCTCTATTTCTCGGCGTAATGTGTTCCTTAGCCTTCCTCTTTTCCTTTTGCCTTGAGGGCTCCATGTAAGGGCTTGTCTCGTGACGCAGTTAGGTGCTTTTCGTAGTGTGTGTCCACCGTTTCTTCCTGATTTCCTCCTCCACAGGAATCTGGTTTGACATCATGATCTACTTAACTTCAACTATCTGGAGATGTACATCATTCTTAAGTTCATATTTCTCCGATTTTTTCAAAAAGATCATATCAGAACACATCATTCTCTTTTTTTTCATTTCGTAAACGGAGATGATAACCTCTCTATTCCAACAACCTATTGTTATTTTTTGAATACTTACTTTATTCTAAAAAGGAAATTAACAGTGTATACTCACTTCTGACAAAAGTAAATGCATTACTTTCAAATGAATAATAATAATCAATACGATTTAACATTGATTAAAACAAAGTAAACATTATACTGGTACTGTAGTGAAGAAGAACACAGGTGGGGCAACCGAATTGTATTTAGCGAAGATTACAGAGTTATTCAGTAAAATCGGAAAACCATATCGTAAATTGTTAATTTGCAAAATATCAGCCCATCATATTGAACTGAACTGTTCCCGTTGCAAAACATCAATCCATTGTCACTATTGATGCGTTTCATACAAATTCCATTGCGTTCCCACTCTTCCTTTCTTGATCTTCCCTCATCTTCTGCTGCCTGACATTACGTTGACACTCACGTCATATACTACTTATAAGTAGCTCACACCACAGTATGGCTATGAAAATAAAAAGATTAACAATAGAAAATTAGTATACTTTTACAGTTGAAAATTGTTGAATATGATATAATAGACAGATTTAAATTAGTGTATGGGAGTGTGCTGTGCTGTGCTTTGCTCATTACTAACGTATCACTTGAGGGTAATGGTGCAGTTTTCGAACAACAAGGTAGAAAGACAGTCTGTGTTTCGCACAAACTGGATGAATAAGCGTATTGGCCGTTCAATTACTTCATAAATATTTATTTGGAAAGAAATACACCATTGTTACAGACTATAGGAGTTTAAAGTTGATTTATAATATATATATATTACATTGTTAAGATGTGTCGAGTAAGACATTTGATATAGGTTGACATTTTCTAACCTATATATCTGGTTCATAGTACGAATTTTAAGTAAACATTTCACAGTAATAGTGTTAAAGAAACAGTAGAATTAACGATCAGCAATAAAGACACAATGTAACTATTTATAATAGAAGAAACCAATATATTTTGATATTTAACTTCTAAAGATGTTAAACACCTCATATTTGAAACAGAGAATCCTTCTTTTTAATATGTTCGATGAAAGTTCTTTCGTTATATAATGTCTAATACTTCTGTATTGTAGTAGATATGTGTCCAATCTCCTCTCCAATTTATAAAATGTTGAAGTAGCCATGCATTTAACAGCGGTTTTTATACAATTCACAATTATATGTACTAACCGTTTATTGTCGAGAGCAATTTTACATTGGTTTTCAAGAGAATCAGGGAGACTGTCCAAGTGTTAGCATTTCAACTTGAACAGTTTGGCTCAAACATGTGGTGCAACCAAACAGGTACCTGACACCCTGGTGGATCAATCTGAAAGCAGTAGATAAGATAAGCTTTTATCTTAGACCACTCAACCGGGTTGTAAGTACATCTAAAGAAAACTGAGAAACATTACCATTCACCAATACCATATAGACTACTAGCCGACTGATTACGTTTTTCAACACTTAGATTGTGAAGTTAGAATTCAGTGAAATTGCGAGAAAACTTCAAGTCGATTAGAAAACAAATCACTGACGAAAAGTGCATAGTATTTGACCAGAAATGAACTACAATAGTCTGCATGAATTCTGTCCAAGCTGTCAGAAGATGTTTATCGTGAAGTCCATTTCCAACGATGACTTTCGACTTAGACACACAATTGTTTGCTGTGAGACATATATCTACTTTTATCTCCGGTGATCAAAGTATTAGCTTTTCCAGAAACTTCAGTTTTTCTCAGCACCCAGATATCCACTATGAAGAATCTAAAGGACATATTTATGCAATGAAGTAAGGATTAAAACTTGATCATTTAAACATCGAATACCAAGAGGATAATTTATCCCTCTTGGCAAAACAAGCAGGCAATCTAGGTTTCAGATCAGTAATCTAACCTTCTCGAACGGCACTAAGAATACATTCACAGTATAGAAGAGTTTCTCCATTGAGATCTGGATAGGTCACCGGTAAAGGTTGTACTAACAAACAGCCCGCACTGTCAACACATTCATCTTGTAATGACTGGCAAGACTTGTAATCAATATGTTGAATTTGTTTAACATTCATTTGCTGAATAGTATAGTCATAAATGTTCGGAGCAATACTTCTTCGTTGAACCATAACAGCTGAAGAAAATACTAAGGGATTTTTCTTTATGATAAATGAACTCTAAAGTCTAATAGTCTGTAACGATGATGAATTTCTTTCCAAATAAATATTTATGAAGTAATTTAACTGCCAATACGCTTATTCGTCTAGTTTGTGTAAAACGCAGACTATCTGTCTACCTTGTTGTTCGAAAACTGCACCATTACCCTCAAGTGAAAGGTTAGTTATGAGCACAGCATATACGTAAGCATAACTTATTCCCAGCCCCATTTTAATGTGTCGAATATCAATATGCGAAATATATGAGGATGTCAGGGATATTCAGAATGGACAACTCTTTTGTTCGTAACACCTTTCACAATACTCAAAGTCAATTCTAACCAGAAATCAAGTATCAGGATGATTGAAGGTTGATTTGAACCATGGTTGGAAAGTACAAAAGTTTATGAACTAAGCTTGCAAAATTGAAAGTGCATAGAAAGAGATGTAAGTAAGACATGGTAAACAAGATAAGGGAAGGAATGAGCATTTGAAATGTTCTACATGCAGTAGTCGTTTAGATGCTCTATGAGTCTCACAGTTCTTCCAGTGTGCGTCGTTTTAGGTCAGTTGTCGGATAACAGATACGTTTTGTTACAGTCATTACTTATCAGGGACTACATCCTACTCATAAAGGGGAGTTTCGTTCATTTTGTCTTAAATTTCTGAAAAGGAACCTTTATTAACTAAATGCGAGCCTAGATGACCTTGAAAATACATTCATCACGATGACTGAGCAGTTTTTATCAGATCATTGTTGATTGAATCTTTTAGGTAGACTGCTATTACAGTGGTTGTTCATTGTAGGCATTTCATTATTATTTGTTTTAATCATATACGATTCGATAATACAATTCGATACCGCTAATTTCGAATTTGTTTAACAACTCTGAGTTTCAGTTTCAATTTGGAAAGGATAGGAAGCCTGATAGCCTATGTTAGTGCTGGTACTGTTGGTCTCTGAGTTGATCGAACTTTATTCTGAATGAATTGACAGATGAAGCTTCAATCATATATTGGGGTACTGAGTTCCTTCCATTCAATGACGGTTCGATAGGGAAGTCGATGGTCGAAAATACATTGACCTATTTCTTTTTTGTCCGGTATAACTTAACATGGTGGCCAGATCATGCTGCTTCAATAGGATATAATAGAAAATGCACTAAATGGATTTCCATACCAAAAAAACGGTAATATGCGCAACAGGCGACCATATTTCATAGCTTCAGTTTAATCATACTGTGTTAGTCCTTATATCCTTGACAATATTTTACAAACGAACTACCATATATAACAGTCAATCGTATTCTTAACTTGTTCACATTAGAATGAAGAGTCTTCTAATGTAAAAGCTATAAAATCCAGTCGATACCATACTTTTGATACTGATCTTACTTCAAACTGTTGAGTTCGTCACTTGCTATACTTGGAACTATTACGTTCATCTTAGTCGATAAACAAGGTCGAGACAATGAACCAGTGTCCGGGTAGGCTACTCTGATCCGATGACCCAACTGACTGAAGAAAAAGTCTTGATATAGTGTAGAAAGTGTATTCTACAAACAACCAGCAAATACAATTATCTAATGCACACAAATAGCGTTTATTTATACATCATAGAGACGTCCTTGGGAGAGTCATAAAAATAGCACACTAAAATAACACATCAGCCAATCACATCCAAGGATTTTCTGGTGAGAAATGTGATCTCAAGGTCAACTGGTCAACCCATGGTCGGGAACTGTTAAGATATTAACAAAATATTAAAAAATACACCACACAACAAGTTAATTAAAATTTTTAACTAATTTCCATAACTGGTAACTTTGATATCACAGCGATTTGTAGTAACATTTGAAGTTAGATGATGATTAGTTCGTGATATGCTTTGCAACTATTAAGAGTTCACGTTACTTGGTAAATAAGACGAAGATCAATGCTGATTCAATGACATGATAGGCTATGCTAATCCGATCGTCTCAAGCCCCACTCACTAGCGGAAGAAGTCTTGATAAGACGTAAAGAGAATGTATTAACTATCACCCGGAAAAATACGAGGTCAACAAGCACACAACTCAAGCTTATTAATACAATGATAGCAACGCCCTTGGTGTGAGCCACAAAATAATGTCTTAAACAACCAATGACAGTCAAGGACTTTGGGAGTGGGAAATCTAAGCTGAAGGTCAACATAAAAATTCAAAATTTCAGAAATAAATTACAAAATTAGGACTTTTTCCAAGTGAGTTCTGGGGATCTAACGTCTCCAACAGTTCGATATGCCATACATGGGTAGATATATATAAACAGCTGGATTTCTACTGTACAATATACTGTTGGATTACTATCGGAAATGATTCAACTTCAGAATAATGTATATTACCTAAATAATTTGAATAAGAAGCTTACTATTACTATTATGAAGCTTCAACTCAGCGTTATCAATAAGAAAGTATTTTCCATTCATCGGCAAACAAAACCTAAATATCGAACAACATTGTTATCTATTCATAGTAGTCTCATTTCTTTAATTTATTGATTTTCTTTCAAGTTAATAAGTCTAAGCCGGATAACAAAGGTCATATCCTAATCGATAATTCATTCTTATTAGTTTTTTTTATTCCAACTGAATTAGTTGGATTGATTTTGTTCAATTTTCAATACTTTTTATCAATCATCTCTGTTATTCTTCCAGTTCAGTTAAGATTTCAAGTTTATGAAGAATATAGATTGTAGTGCTGTGTACTACTAATATGTCAAACCCTCAAACTGATGAATCTATTCTTCTGGAATCATTCACACATCTTCCAACTTTGCGCCAAAATCGTTTGCAATGGCTCAAGTGCATCCATTCGTTGAGCTCTCTCAAACCCTAATCTTCTGGAATCGTCAGCACCCCTACCTTTGTCTTTCTAACCTTCTCACTGATTTATACTTCTTGAATAATATATTCAAACCCTAGTCTTCTTCATTACCATTAATACCTTTATTATCTTTATCACTATGGGATTTGATTTGACATTTGCGTCTCTGTGCTAATGTGGTAAGGCAACCTGAACTTATGTACATACGTACGAAGTTTTACGTTGCAAGTGACTGACTTCCAGCTTTGTCGATTACTCACTTAGAAATTGATAGTTTTTATTTGAGTTTATTTGGTGTGCATTTCTCACTTCGCTTGTCACTTGTCTAGCATATTTTTATCTGACTATAAACACTTGGTGATGCATTATTGCATGTAATTGGCCCAGTCATCTTTGACACTTCACTTTGCTTCACAATACTTTCTCGTTTTGTATCCTCATGTTTGTCTGCGTGGAAGATTGGATGAAATCAATTCATCGAACTAAATTCGTATTCGGCTTGTTATTACCTACGTCCTAAAAAACGGGGTTCTCCTTAGAATGACGCGTGGAAATTAGACGAAAGAAAGTTTTATTTCGTAGAACATTCAATCGTTCATCTAAATGTAGAGCCAGATTCTCAGCTACTGAAAGACATACAACTTAGAATGCATCATCAATTGATAGTGAAACATATGAAATCTCATTCAACGTCTATACTTCTTCGATTAGAATTTCTTGATGATTTTTCCTTCAACGCTTGTACCTACCTGATAAATAACATTGTTTTATATTATCGATAACAAGAAAACGCAGGTTTAGATCTGTCTAAATATATTCTGAAATCTATTGAAAAATTGATTCGCTTGTTTTAAATAGGATCAACAACAAACAAACAAAAGACAAGATCATTTCATCACATACAGTTTGATACACCCACACAGAAGTGTATGGTGTATGGTGCAAAATGTAAGTACATATATTTATATGTTTATATATATACTACTTGTTAGTAGTTTATCTAAGTCTTTTAAAATGATAGTGAGAATAATGTTAAAGTCTGTAGGAATAGTAGTGATAATAGTTGTTGTAGTAGTGGCAATATATTAAATTCTATGGTTGAATCTTTCTTATACATCTGATATTGATTTCTTGGTTGTTGTTCATGTGTTCAAGTTTTCGGTGGAAGTTTCTTTGACCAGGATTCTTTATTCTCTTTGAAATGATCAACCCATGGACGTGGAACCACTTGTTCAACGACTATTAAAAAAAAATTTGTATGTCGAAATTAAATATGATTCATATTTTAGCCAAAAAATATCATAAATTGAAAGTTTGCAAGGATAGTATTTCCTTCCGAATACTTTATCAATGTCACTGATATCGCTAAAATGAAGTCATTATTTACAGTGTATTTCGAATGGAAGCACTGGACTGCCGTTTTGTCCTGGTACTGGACTCATCAGTAGTGCACATTCGGCCTCGCGCGCGAATGTTCTGTGTTCGAACCCTGTGAGTATCAGGAGTCGTGGATGTGCACTGCTGATGAGTCCCTTATCAAGAAGAAAAGGCCGTCTAGTGCTTCCAGGTTCCTAATGAGGGTCTAACAATGATTGACTGACGCGTTCAGTGTGTACCAGCACTGATCTCCATAACTGTAATTGAAATATCATTATGTAGTTAAGGGTGATAATTCTTAGCGTTATTAATAGGGTAGGTGAATCTAAGCAGATTACTTATTTGTGTTGATAATTATCTCGCCTACGCTATAAGTGATGCAAGTTCGTAAAATCCGATCGAATCATCTGTATCTGTGTTGAGATTTTGTCAAACACCAGATTGTCAGCACCGATGTGATTCCCAAGATAAGTGAGGCGGTTAACACGCTCAACTATTTCACTCCCTGTAACTAGTTCAGATGCCAGATGTCAGCCGATTCTGAAGCAACATTTTTCGTTTCATCAGGTAGAACCGCATAACGAACATGTATTATTTCTTAAGGCGATCAGAAGACTCAGAATTTTGTCTGCATCCTTACCATACAGAACAATATCATTTGCATAGTTGAAGTCAACAAATGAGTCTCCTGGTAGAAGTTCAACTCCTGCGAAGTCATACGAGGAAAGTGTCAGCTCTAAAAGCATGTCAGTGATAAAATTGAATAACAATGAAGAAAGTGGACAGTTGTGATGAATATCACTTAAAGTAACTGACTCCAACGACAGTTCATCATAAGCTATGAGCCTTGCAATGTTGTCATTTAAAAAGATACAGTTTCGTAACTAGATCTCGTGTAAAATGAATAATGTTTGTTTTATAGTATCGTTAATTCCACTCGTTTCAATGTGTAGGTGCGTGCGCGCGCGCGCGTTTCATTTTAAACTTAAAATCTATCCGATGTATTGTATGAAACATAATTGACTTGGTGTTATATATTTTAATGCTTACTATTAAATACATGTAAAAATTATCATTTTGAAATTGATACTTACCAGTTTCTTGATCAGGTGTTTTCGGCTTGGGACTTGTTGGATCAGTTGGTAGGACACTTTCAGTTTGTGGTGGATTAATTATACGTTCAATCATATCACCAAGAACTTGGAAACTTGGTTCAACAATGAAATCAATAAAACCTGGTAGAATAAATCATTAAATGATGAATATCATGTCAATCATTTGAGCTGTAAAAGAATATAACTTAACAGTAGTATACAGTTATTTTTATGTTATATGTGTCTGACTAAAGAAACTTGTTCGTACTGTCGGTTTGTTTACAGAAATCATCTTTGAATGTTATCATCGATTCCCTGATGCATCATTTACGGTATTTATATGCATTAGCACGTATATAATGATTAATTTCGATCCATGATTGCGTCGTCAATCAATATGCTCCGCATGAACAAGACATTTCGACCCATCTCACTTACATGACTGTCAAACTCATTATTATTAGCAATGGTGATATGCTGCAATACAGCACCCCGATGACAATGGCCCTCGACAGCGCTGCAAAACAATCACCAGTATCAGTGAAATCGGTCAATCTGCCAACGAATATTGTATATGGACTATTATCAATACTTGCCAAAGCAATGTCAAACCATCCACAATGTTCACACCGAACCTCTGTTCTCATGGGAAACCTTCAGCTCTCTGTAGCAGTATAGCAAATGCTGTACACATAAAATGACATAATATAGCAAGAAATCCAACCCAGCTTGATGTAAATGAGCTCAAACACTCCTATTGCCCTTTGTCCCATATCGGGTAACGACTTTTTTCGCAATAGAGAAATTTTCATTTCTCGACCAAATGCAACGTGAATTAGGGGTAGTATCCCTTTCCATATAATACAATATGAATAATATTCTACAGTTAAATATTTTAAACAATTCATGCTTCACTCATGATACTTATTTGTTTATGTAGGTATTTACATTGAACAAACAACAAAAAGGAGCCAATGTTAACGATTATTAGAATGAATCAATAGTCTAAAAGCTGTAAAACGTATTGTTTTGAATTTTGATAGAACAGTGGCAAGATGTCTATTGATTTGAAAACTGTTTTCATACATAAATGCACATGTCAAGGTATTTTATATGAAAGTCAATGAAACTTCAATTAACTAAATGATTCTTCAATAGGGCACAAAGAATATTCACTACAGATACATTTGAAGACGATGCGAAATTCTTGAGTGAAAAATTGATTTCAAACGGTTTTATGCCAAAGTTCATCAGTGGGCATAGAAATCAGTTATGACAAAAGCCTTTCTTTTGTTTTTTGGAAAAGAATTGTTTATATTTGTTTACCATTTAAAGGTGAGTCAAACAGTTTAATCTTAAAACAGAGACTCAAAGCAGCCATAGAGAAAACATACTACGCTGCTAAGCTGATTCTAGTTGAACGGCCCAGCCGAAGATCCCAGATAAGCCCGGAAACTGTCCGAATGATTACATCGAATTTTGTTGCATTTATCAGTTTACATGTTTATGTGGACACATACACAGGGAGGAGTCTTTGTAAATTGTAATCATGGGTAATAGGATATGTACCTAAACGGCCACAAAATCAGTTAACATCAGGTGATCCGATAAACAAGATGTATATGTGTCTGATCAGATTGTTGGAAATGTGTAGCGCAAATATATCACAACACTTTTCAGATCAACTGACGTCTTCTCCTTAACCTATTCAAAATTTATCGAAAATGAACTTATTGTTTTTTAAATATTGTTTTTACTCAATAATGATGAAATATACACTTTCTTAACAGTTATTGAATATTTTCAACATTCAATAAAGATATTTTCTTGAAAATCACAAATTACTTTAATGATGACTAATTTTTGTTTGTGAACTTTGTGCAATAAGAGACAAGGAAATAAAAGTAGCCAAGTTGATTTCAATGTTAAGGAAAATGTTTGTCCTTTTCCATAAAATGCTACTTTCTTTCATATGAGTAGTATGGATTTCGTGGTTGAAATTTATGCTTACAATTTATGGAAACTACTGTAAAATAAGGGAATTCTACGTATTCTCTAATTGTTTATAAATATTTTATAAAACTGTTTAATTTTTTCACAAGAAAACAACTTGCCAATTTGTGATTGTGGTACAACCACTGTATTTCGATCACATAGTGGTGATATTGGAAGATTTAATTCACGTTCTCGATCACCCTTTAAATCAAAAGAAAAAATATTTTTGAATGAATACGTAATACTATATATATATATATATATATATATATATATATATATATATATATATATATATATATATATATATATATATATATATATATATATATATATATATATATATATATATATACAAATAAACAGAAGTAGTTTGTGTTTAGTTTTTATGAATAATATTGAGTCTACTGTGATTTTAATTCGGTATTAACTGTTAAATCCATTTTTTGAAGGCTTTGTTTGTGAAAATCTCTCCATGTTTATCTTTGTAATTAGTCCATATTGATTCCTTCAGTTGTACATTTTGTTAATATGTTCGATTCTATTTGAGATAATAATATTTGTACTTTATCACAGTTGCTATTTGTTTTGCCTTTAGTGAGTTTCTATGTTTCTTTCTGAACTACATTTATATTGTTCAAGCTGATACTTAGTCATGGCGAAAGCCATATTGATTAGATTGCTTGGTTTGACTGAAATTGTGCATTTTGATTGTGAATTGAAGCACCTTTTCAGAATTAGAAGCAGTCTGTGTTATAAAGCAACTAAATATTATCTTTTGAAAGAATCTGATCTATCCAGAAAGGATAGAATAACATTTATTTGTTGCTGTTGATTTGATTAGTTGAACAATTGTTGAAGGTATAACTGAGCGGTAAAATTTGTTTAGGTAATGATGTAAAATTATATTTATGATAAATATTAGAACCATCATTTACCCAAATCACTTGTTTTGGTTTTAAACTGGGTAAGCCGTGTATCTAAACTAACTAGACAATTATTTCTCAGTCCAAACCTCAGTTTGGAAACTACATTAACTAACAAAAAATGTTTTTATATCTTTCCCTTGTCTTGTCTTCCAATAAGATAAATAGTTCTAAATGTAATCTTACTGGTTACTGTAGATCCAATCTTGATATGAAAGCCAATAAATTATGCAATGACTAGCTCATGATGATAATTAGCTTGAGTAATCATGCTATTCACTACTTCATGTTCCAGTTCGAGTGCTGTCACTATCATAAGTGATTTATATTTTTAGGCATGCTATATCTAGTAAGGTTTCCATTACTGGAAACATTCAAGAATACAGTGAGAGAATTTGAGGAGGCAACGTCCTACTAATTGGCTATACATGATTCCTAGTTCTATCGGGACAAGAAATCATTTGTGAAGTTAGTATGCTATAGAATTGATCGAAATTTGCCAGGAGAAATCCCAATAATTCATAAAGAGACAGGTATGTGTAATAATTATATCATACGGTTTCGTTTACAGCTTCAACGAAATGTAGTTATCCAGATTTCATATATTCCAAGGAGACAGATGGTTAGTGAAATGTAATTTGTGGGAATGTACACGATATTCATGAGCGCAGCTGTTTGGCTGATCACAATAGCTCATCGATATGAGTGCTAACAGACTCAGAGTTCTATTCAGTCAGGACACTACAGCACTAAATATGATGCACTACATATACTTTTCATTTTCGAATCGTCTGTACCTACAGCACCTATCCAGTTTGCGGCATAAAGCACATACCTAATCTAATATGATTTATGAATTGTCTATAAATTTCAGTAAACTCTGAGGTCTCACAAAAATTTTGACTGATATCAAACATTATATTCTATTTTTCATATATTATATAGTATGCGTTAAATACTTAGTTTATATAGAGTGATCACACTAACACTATGACTTCAATTCGTTATATATTGATGTGAAGTAGTTCAAGAAACTAAACTATTCAACACCAATGTAACGATTTCCAGGAAATTTTAGAAGAAAAGTGATTTTCGAATCATTAAACTCATAGAAATTTTATATCCAATCAAAATTAAATGATTCCTATGAAGTCCAAGGGATTTTCGATCGATAAAAGAATTATTTTAGTGGGAATTATCCAATGGACACATTGAGTACATATTTTAATAACAGTTAAGCTTATCACCATTTCATCAAATAACAATGGTCACAACCTCGAAATTTAAGCTTAAAAGTACTAAAAAAAAAACAGTCAGTTTAATGTTAGCTGTTAAACAACCAACATACATGAACAGTGAATTAACCGTAAGAAAGCTTTTCAGTAAAATTATCTTAAGCAAAGAATAAAATATCAACAAATCTAATTTACGAGTGGTATTTAATGATAGTAGTTGTTTATCGTGGTGATCCGATTGGGATAGATTGGCTGAAACAGGATCCTTTGGGTTTCAATATGATGGAGAATAATTAGATTAAAGATATCAACTGACGGTTTGAAAGGATGATAGGACTGATTTTTATACTAAGAGTATGACGGCGATAAAGTTTTCCTCTTAGACAACCAGTATCTATGTTGGGGATGTTAGATCCCCAAAATTCGCTTGATAATGCCGTATTTCGGTTTTCACGTTTCGCCAGCATGGGCTGATCAGACGACCTTGAGATTTCAATTCCCACCGGGAAAATCCATGGCTGTGATTGGCTGCTGTGTATTTTAGTATGCTATTTTCTTAACTGCCTCAAGGACGTTTCTTTGTTGTATAAATAAACGAGAGTTGTATGCTTGATTGTACTGTGATTGCTGGGTGTTTGTAGAATATACTTCTACGCTTACAAAGCCTTTTATTTCGACTTGGGTATTCAAGGTAGCCTCCCTGGAAGCTGGTAAAAATCTCGTTCGCGTTTATCGACTAAGGTAAACTCGTAATAGCCTCAAGCATACTAAGTGACGAACTTATCAATCTACAAGAATCCAGACTCAGAAAACGTCCGCGCAGAATAATCAGCCTTTTCGCATAGATAATCGTCACCAATAGTAAGGCCATTGAACTGTAGAGCTAACACATTATAAACTACATACAAAGTGCCATGTATAACCAGAGTTAAGCTGTGTTTCTTCAGTCAGTCACTTACAACGTAGAACTTCGTAAGTAGGTACATCATTTCAGGTTACCATACTACATTAGCACAAAGACGCAATTGTCAGTTCGAACCCCATTGTAGTAGAGACAGCAAAAGTATTATCAGTAATGGAGAAGATTAGGGTTCGAAAATATTTTTCAAGAAGTATAATTCAGTGAGATCAAGTTAGAAAGAGAAAGATAGATGTGATTAGGAATTCTGAAGATCAGAATTTTAGAAAACACAGAGAGTTGATGCACCCGCGCCATTACAAACGATTTTGAGCCATGTCCTTCAAGGTCTCTAACCATTGCTGACTTTCGTCTCGCGGACCCCAACCAGGTAGTCTGCATCTACCAACATGATTAAGTCCACTTGTCAATGACTTCCTGGATTTGTGCCATGTGATTTGGTTGGAACGGTATTGCTTTCAGTTAACAAAAACTAGTGATAATCCAGTTTTCATTTTAGACGACTCAAGAATATATAAATTTTCCATGGTGTGGAAAAATGACAGCTGTACTGAGGCCTCAGGCAACTCTACATATCATCATATTTACAACTGATCAGAAAATAATAATAATAACTAACTTGTCTAAAGAATTCTTCACATAATATATCAGACCATTGTTCATGTAAAGACCATTCTTTTGCTGGATGTGATATATCTGCACAATGAACAATTAGAGATAGTGCTTTCGTCTTGTCAATGCTAATTATAATTGAGAAAGTGAGATAGAAAATAAAAGGAATAATTAATGTATCCATTAGAATATCATTTATGATGTTTATGTGTAGATCGGAAAACTTTTATTCATCATAAATAGATAAAACACATTTTTAGTTTCATCTTTTACAATAAGAACTGATCTTAATTATAAAACTGTAGTATGCAAATTCTTAGCAATATGTGTCCAGGACCTCATCACAAGGGGATTGAACACGGAACCTCTGGTCTGACATACAAATACTTGACCTGTGGGTCACCAGTCTAGCACCCCTTGTGGTACACTTATGGAAGCACAATGTCATATTAAGCCGACATCAATAGAATTAACAGCAGTTGAGTGGAACTCTGAAGGAAGGTCAAGGATAAAGTAGATTAGAGAATGTTAGTCGGCAGCCTATGCTCCATCATGGGCAACAGGAGTACGTAAGTAAGTTATTGACAGTGTTCGCTACTAACTATTATTAACTGCACAGCGATTGAAAATTAAATTCCTTTAAAACTGCATGTAGTCATTAACGTAGAGTTTTAAGATGAACTATCACAGTTTTGGTGAACAGCTTTGAGTTGTATAGTCAATGTTAGTTATTTTATAACTAATTGTAGTTATGTCATAACTAACCAATCAGATTGGTTAAGCGCTCACCACGTCATCTAGTCTGACCGGTCTATGGACTTTCTTGTTGTGAACGACCTATCGATTGAAGGATGTTATTATTTTATTTTATATAGATGTGACTCATGTTTTTTATTCATTTTCTAAAGACACGCTATACTGTCCGGTACGTTTGCTCATCCTGCTTGATAATTGTAATTTCCTTATTTATTGTACTAAATTAGTCGTTTTCTTTTTGTTTAGGAACAGATAAAGTTTAAAACCGAATTGTCTTCTGTTAACTATAGTTTCACTGGGGACTCTGTCATCGGCGGTACTTACGTTTACGTTTTTAGAATTACATCTGTAGGACAAATTTAAATCCTACAGTCAATCATAATGATGATGAGGTAGTCACTGACCAATAATCCGGGTAAGTATTGCGTTATATCATTCATTAAATGAAATCGGACCTATAAAAGATAGTATTTTATATTGGTGATACAAAAACATATTAAGCTCACGGTAAGAAATTGATAGCCTTAGTGTTATTTCGTGTGATTTCATGAATAAGAACATCAGAGACATTTCAAACTACATTCGAGCTGTTCTCAATAAAAATTGAATTTACAATTTACTGAACCGTATTAGCACTAGGATAACAAGTCTATGATGATGAATCATTTATGATTGAGTAGAGTGTTTTATTTGCTGATTTATTCAGTTTGAAGTTAACATTAATGATTATTGATGAATTGTTAAGAAGAAGTTTCGACCAATTATTTTAGTATTAAAACTTTACCCTGTCACAAGGAAAACGATAATAGAAGCAGAATTCGATTACCCATACACTCAACCTCTATCCGAATTTTTCTCCAATTTCATTTAAACTTGCTCCAGTTATTTGAGTAAGACTATTTAACATCAATTCCGAAGATACTCATGTTTACAAAACTAGGAGCTGTTTGTTTGGTAAACTTTTTTTCAAGGATGTATCAGTTCCGAAAGTTGTTGAATATTCGAGTG
The DNA here is from genome assembly GCA_944470395.2 of Schistosoma turkestanicum. NCBI lineage: Eukaryota > Metazoa > Platyhelminthes > Trematoda > Strigeidida > Schistosomatidae > Schistosoma > Schistosoma turkestanicum. The sequence continues at coordinate 6,984,346 of OX103977.1, forward strand.
TTTTTTTCATAAAAAGAATTAAGAGTTCTGAGATATAAGTAAGAGCTTGATTTTTGTAGAATGAAACTATCAGTCTGCTGACGTGCTAAGTTTATGATTTTAAAAAATATAGTTTTTAGACTGTAACATGACACAGTCTTTTGGTTATTTTCAAAAATTATATTATAATAATTATACCACTTATAAATATTATAAGTAGTTAGATGACAATTTACGTAAACCAATAATACACTGGATAATGTGACATACCTTTCTGGCATTGAAATCATAGTTTTCATATTTTTGATTTGTTGGAAATGCAGTGACATATCCGTACATAATACCATATCAATTACAAGTTGGCGGAATTCTCTAATAAAGTAAACATTGGAAAAATTGTTTCAATGAGAAAATATTCTGTCAGTATGAATATTCCTAATAGTGACTGAGAACGGATAAACAATTCCTGTTAACATACAAATACAATAATCTAATGGTAGTATCATTTTTTTCTCTCTTGACTCTTATTCATTTGTTTTTCACTGTAATTTATTATCTATCTCACGTTGATCCAATGTTCCTGTTTTTACAGCTTCATCTCAATTGATTAAGAGAAATGAAGATCTATGTGTAATGACGAACACAGGTAGTCAGTCATATTAAAACATAATTTTTAAATATGCCTGATGAGTGAATCTGAAATTTGTGGACAAATTAATTACACAGTTGTCGTTCAATATTTCATCTTTATGAATTGTAAATTATGAAAGTAGCTGTCAAAGGCATATGTATCCATCAAATGAAAATATTCGATGTTTCATTTTTAACCTTGTAAGCTTTAAGACATTCGTTGGTATTTTATGATTCTGTGAGTGATTACCATCATTAATTATTTTATGAATCGCTTTATCCAAAGGGTTCTCTCAAGGAGATTTTCGTCATATGTTCAGGTTGATAGATTTTATGACAACAGAATGTTTATATCCTTATTAATAATTCCAAACTGATGCCAAGACTTAGATATATTTTTCACTGTCACTATTCAACATCAATACATAGTTCAGTTTAAGGAATAATATTTTTTCATAGTCTAAATATTTTAGTATTATAGAGACCTTATTTTTACCTTATGAATGAATCATTATCAGGCCACCATTAGAAACGACTGTATCGTCCTAGAATGGGACTCATCAGAAGTAGGTATCCAAGACTCCTGAAACTGGCAGGATTCGAACTGAGAACCTTCAGTCCATCGACATGGCTGAAAATCGTTTGCACTGGCGCAAGTGCATTCATTCATTGTATTCTCTCAAATTCTAACCTCTTGAATTTGTCAACATCTCTATCTTTCTCTTTCTAAAGTTATCTCACTAAATTATACTTCTTGAATAATTTCTTCGAACCCTAAATTTTTCCATTACTGCTAATACTTCTACTATCTCTACCACAATGGGATTTGAACTGACAGTTGTGTCTCTGTGCTAATGTGGTATGGCAACCTGAACTTATGTACGTACGAACGAACAAAGTTCCACTTTGTAAATGACTGACTGTATATTTCATTTATTACATCAAACTTTTATCATTTGAAAATATTTAGTTGATCTTTCACTAGTTCATGATCCGACTCTAATTTAGAGGAACAATTAAATATTCTATGAAATTGATCTTCCCATATCAAGCTTAGGCGAACCCCGTTTATGCAACGGCAGTAACAGAAGTCAAATATGGATTCAGTTCAATGAGTTTATTCCATGTAGTCATTCACGCAGACAAACTTGAGGATGAAAAGCGGGGAAATCGAAGCGAAGTAGAGGCGAAGAGTGAGCTCACTCAATGAATAAGTATCGGTATTCAGAGTGAAGAAAAGCTAGACATGAAACAAGTGATCACATCAACACTCAAATAAAATCAACCAAGGTTATAAGAGAGCACTAAATAAGGTCGAACGACGTATGAATAATAACTCGATAAGAATGGATTAATCAATTCATTCGAAGGTTGAAACAAACCATGTGTGTTCGATATGTTGGTACACACACAACAATCTAATCAAATCAATCAATGTTATACTTAATCATTATGTAATTAACAAATTTTGATTATTTCACCTTAATCTTTTAATGTTAAAAAGATTTATAAGTTGAAATACTCAGCAGATTATTTAGAAATTACAAAAATATGAAATATTGTAACTCGTACGGGAGAAACAAAGTGTTATTTTGTAAAAAAACATGACTAGCTCGACTTACTTGTATTGATCAGCTTCCAGTCCAGTTAGTATGGAAAATTCTTCTTCTTGCATTAAACGAAAAACTGCACTTACATGATGATTCTCTAAAACACCACGATCATTATAGATTAAAGCTAATTCAGAACTGTAACAAAATCATAGAAGATATAATTAAAATCTATGAGAATAGATTAGAGAATACATTATTCAAATACACTCGTAAATACTAGACAACGTTTCTTGATTGTTTCCTGAAAAAAAATCTCCATCAAAGTTTATACTCAATCTATTTCGTATTAGATTTATTGATTAGGAATGTCTTTTAGGCAGTGATATGCTCGTCAAATGATATGCTTGAATGCTGTTACGAGTTCACGTTACTCGGTAAACGGGACGAAGCAATGATGTAGTGACACGATAGGCTGTTCTAATCCATTTGTCCCTGGCCCAGCTAACTGTATCAAGAAGTGTGGATAATGTGTAGAAAATGTACTCTATATGCACACAAATTGAGCTTATTTATACATGATAACAACATCCTTGGGAGAGCCACAAAATAGCATACTAAAATAATCCATTAACCAATGACAGTCAAGGATTTTTCAAGTGGGAAATGTAAGCTTGAAGGTTAGCTAAGAGTTTTATGCGTGGAAAAGCAAATCATGTGAAATTTCAGAAATAAATTACAAAATTAGGACTTATTCCAAGTGAGTTCTGGGGATCTGACATCCCCAACAGGGAGAGAACAGTATTATACATCAAAGCAACAAGTAGTTCGGTAATGATCAAAGAAGTAAAAATCAGATGGAAAAGTAATAAATATAGAAAAGAGACAGATTACTGATAAAATATTTACACTGAATCTTTAGAACTATACTTGCAAAACATACAGATGATTGAATGTCTTCGTTCACGCTTCTCCTAGTACTTAAAACACCTTAATTATGCCAAGTATTCAGCAGTAACTTCTGGACGATATTCGGCTGCATACTACTTTGACACCTTATAGCACTTCATGTCAATCTGAGCTTATTTACATTTAGTTTGGTTATATACTTTTATCAAATTATTTAACAGAGCTTCGTTCGTATAACAAAAATAACTTATTTGTACCATTGTGCTTTTATTATTGTCACGTTTGTATCAGCAGGTATGATTGAGCATTGCTTACCGTCTGCTCACATATTCATCCTACTAGCTTTAATATTAGTTGCTTAAGTGATTCGATAACTCAATTCATTGTCCTATGTATTTAGATATGTACATATGAATCATGATCGTCCTCTCACTGGCTCACTCGGGCTGGCTTGTGATCCGTATGGTGCAATAATAAACGTTGTAATACCTCCACAGATACCCTCAACAAATAAGATAACTCCTGGATAAATACAAACTAACCAAAGACTGAAGTTACATTTGGTGATGGAGGTGATCTCACCTCCATGATGAGTCTGAATGTGAGCTAACTATATCCTACCTCCATCACGAAATTAAGTAGTAACAAACTCAAATGTATGTGGAGATATTACAACGTCATCACCGCTTCGTATTTGATCTTCTGATTTGTACACTGTTGAGCGTTATTGAGTAACAGTGATCAGAACGTGTAGTATACAATGTTTAGGAATATATCGAATATCAACCGCCACAGAAATGGTGAGCCCGTCTCCATCATACACTTTACTGAATAATTTATTTTCTAAAAAAAGGTGATTTTAAGCAAATTTTATTATTTCCGTAGTTTAAATCATTAACTGATCTAAGCTGAACCATCATTACACACCAAGAAGTACTGGATGGTCATTTCATCCTGGTATAAGTGATATGCTTGCAGCTATTACGAATTCACCTTACTCACTAAACAGAACTAAATCAATGATTCAGCGACACGAAAGGCTACTCTAATCCGAAAGTATCAAGCCCCACTAACTAGGGGAAGAAGTCTTGAAAACGTACTCAGAATGTACGAAGTCAACAAGCACACAACTCAAGCTTATTTATACAATGATACCGACGCCCTTGGTTTACCGAGTGAGAAATATACGCTGAAGGTCAACTAAGCGTCTTTGGCGCGAAAACATAAAAATTCAAAAGTTTGGAAATAAATTACGAAATAAGGATCTATTCCAAGTGAGTTTTGGAGATCTACACTCCCCAACAATAAGACTCTTTAACAATGTGCATTTATTACTCTCGCAGTCAGGGATCAAACATAGGACCTTCAGTTTTATATGTATACGAATGATTAAACTTAAAAATAACATTCTTCATTAATGGGAAGTTTTATATCCATTATACATAAATAATTAATAATTTACCGTGTAGCTATATGGAAATTATTAGTTGTACCAGTATGTTCATAATCATGTATAACAGCAGCAAATAATACAGCAAATATATCCAAATCATTTAACCAATTCTGCTGGGTTAGAAATACAATGCACAATAGGAAAATAAACCAAAAAATACTGATATATTAGTAATAGAATTGATAATTTATAAAATTATTCAATTAAAAATAATGATCATTATATTGACTATTGAATATACTACTTTTTTCATTATATATAATTGATTAATGAAGCTACTGTTCACTGGTTAACTTTGATCGATTCATGATTTCAAATAGACTCAACAATCTTCAAAAACCTATAATGCAAATTATTTCGTGCTCACTAGTGACTAGCTCCGCGAGGAAGTTTCTCCGTGTTCTAGGTGAGAAGTCGTGATTAGTGGAGTTCAATCCTGTTCGGAGTTAGATAATGGCCCATAGGTGAGGTGTTCGCTTGTAAGACCGAAGGTCCTCGATCCGACTCCTGTGATTAGCGGGAGTCGTGGATGCGCACTGCTAATTAATCCAATACCAGTAGGAAACGGCTGTCCAATGATTCCAAGTTTCTAATGGTGGTCTAACATTGATCGGCTTATGATTTCAAAGAAAATATTTATGTCTTCTTTTTTTGTGGTGGTGTTTCGTTCTCTGAGCTGGTTGTTTTGGTTGTGGAGATTTCATTGTTCTTCTGAACAACATCATCAGCACAAACTTCGGATAGAAGTGAAGCATTCGAATTTCTCCACGTTTGACCTGTAGCTTGTTCTGCTAACCTTGATCTTGATTGGTTGCTGTTGACCGTTGGTCGTTGGTCGTTTGAATCGTCTCATTTATGTTTAAGACTGAAATTGATCAGTCTCTTTGGCAGATGTACATCCTCAGAATAGTGTCTCAACATTACCAATAGATTACGAGAATTATTAGCAGAGATGAATATAAATGAATTAATATCCACCGCATCGCACAAGCTAGTAGTTATCTGGACTCCGCAGTTTCGTAGATACTACAATGATGTTTGAAGCAAACAGTACTTAGTTCGAGTCTACGTGAATATCACTTCTGAGCTGCAAGGAGAAATACAAGTCCTCGATTCTACTACAGTGAACGAGAACACAGGTGGGCAACCAGATTGTATTTAGCGAAATTACAGAGTTACTCGGTAAAATCGGTAAACCATATCGTAAATCGTTCATTTGCAAAATGTCAGTTCATCATATCGAACTGGACTGTTCCTGTTGCAAAACATCAATCCAATGTCACTGTTCATGCGTTTCATACAAATTCCATTGTTTTCTAACTCTTCCTTTCTTTATCTTCCCCCATTTTCTGCTGCCAGACATTACGTTGACACTCACGTCATATACTTCTCATAAGTAGCTCACACCACACTACTACTATGTTTATGTTCAAACTAATTTAACAGTAATTTTTAAAATATTGTTGTAGAATAGTATGGTGTAGTGTAGTGTAATATAAATATGAAATAATGAAATTTCTTTAGTATTATGTAATGTTATTCAAAATAAGTAAATTAGAGTAATTATCATGAATAATTATTCATCGTAAATATTATTCAATATTCTTTAAGCTTATTTAATTTCTTTCTTAGTCATGAAAATCTCTTCAGTAAGAATTTTTGTATATCAATGACAGACTAATGTACGAGGAAGTATGTTCATACATATGCGTTAATGATACTATCAGACTAATTGAAACTAAAGTGAGATTTGAATTTAGCTCTGATTGGTTCAATGAAAAATACTGAAAAACACCAAAACCATTTGTCCACTATTATTGATACAACCTAAAACTTTCTAAGTAAAGTGAACATATTAAAAACATTGTATTAATGCATTAATGTATTTATGTATTTTCGAATTCTTTTTCCTGATAAGATCAGTCAACTATGAGTCGCCTAATTCCAAACATTGATCATTATTGCATAATTTGGTTGGCCATTAAACAGTGAGCTAATTTTTGTCTGTCTATATTTCAGTAACTAATTCACTGCGAAATTGATTACACGTTATGTATTTGTATGGAAATTGATGAATTTTTTGGTAATCCATGATGCTGCGGCTTCTCCTTTATACACACCACAAACCAGTTCATGAAAACGGAAGAAGATAGGAGCAACAAGTATTCGGTACTAGCAAAGCTGCTGCCAAAATAATACAGCAAAATACTGTTTTAACTAATGAACAATTATTGAACAGCCAAGTAATCTAACTGATTCCACATAATGTGAAATATGATTTGAAGTTAAGTCGCTGAAGAGGTGGATAAGCTAGAAACTCTGGATATAAAATTCATGTTAGTCAGTAATCGTTGACAGAATGTATATTCTACCTTAAGGTCACTAACGCAGTGCATGACGAAAACGCAGGACAAATGTCGCACTCATTAGTTTGACTCTCATATATCAATCATGAATCAAATAGATAACTGGCTACATCTCATAAAATGAAACCAGATGAAAATTTGACGATAGATAGACATTTTGGGGCACAGTTTTAGAGGTTTGCGTTTTTACACATTTGAAATCATCAATCAATCATTGTTAGACCACCATTAGAAACCTGGAAGCACTGGACGGCCGTTTCGTCCTAGTATGAGACTCCTCAGCAGTGCGCATCCACGACTCTTGCTCCTTGCAGGATTCGAACCCGGGACCTTTGGCATTGTAGGCGAACGCCTTACCATCGGACCACTGGACTGGAAGTAACTACCAAAGACAAATGGGTGAGGTCGTGCAAAATCCCTAGATCAATCACAGTTAGACATTAACACCGTTGGATGCCGGCCCAGTCGTCCGATGGTTAGGTGTTCGCGCGCATTCCCGAGGGTCATGGGTTCGGATCCTGTGAGGCGTAGGAGTCGTGGATGCGCAATACCACTGATGAGTGCCATACCAGGACGAAACAGCCGTCCAGTGCTTCCAGGTTTCTAATGTTGGTCTAACAATGATTGATTGATGATTTCAAATGTGGATAGATAGATAGATAGATAGATAGGCAGATAGAAATGTCCATATTCTCTATTCCTAGTTGATATTTACTTGTTCATTCTGAAAAAAATAACTAAGCCCAGTAAAAATGAATGCACCTCTAGTTTCATTCCCATTATTGAATATATCAATTGTACAAAAAAAAGAACAAATAATTGCGTCGAGTATATTGATATTTCATAATGATAGATAGATAGATAGATAAAAATACGCCTTTCTCATCAATTTGACTTTTTGAAAAAAAAAGTTCAATTTTCAATGCACATTTTCATTTTTTTTTTGAAATTTGTCATTTAACAACGAAATGGGTGTGGTACTTTTATTTTTTATTAAATAAACGTTCTATTTGTAGGATAAAAACAACGTAAAAAAAATTAGAGTTAGATCATAAATTTATTTTTTAAGGAGTGGGCTATGAGATATAACAATTATTGATCGATAACCTTTCTCTGTTTTTTTTCATCCTTTTCAAACGAATATTGAAATTTAGAAAGAAATATAGAACTGTTTCAAGTTATTTATAGAGTTTTGTTAACTCGGTTCATAGAAATGAATGAAAGATATGAATTACAATAAGTTTCATTCTTTGGTGAAATCGGAAAGGAAAAATTAAATTTTGTATGTTTATATTCAATGCTTTTATTGTGTTTAATAGTTCTACTGTTTACTGTAGACAACTCTATAGATGGGAAAGAATCTTAGAGTTAAATTGTTTGTAAAAACCTAGGAGCAGTGGACGGTTGTTTTGTACTAGTATGTGACTCATCAACAGTGCTCATCCATGACTCCCGCTACTCTAAGGTGTCTAATCAAGAACCGTCGATCTTTTGTGCGAACGTTTATTCTCTGGACCGCTGAGTTAGTCGTCGATGCACGTTACTGATAATTCACATACTAGAACGAAATTGTTTCTAATGACGGTCTGACATTGATCGATTCATGATTTCAAATAACTCAATATCCTCCTCAACCTTATAATACAAATAAACCAGAGCTATGAAGTTTTTGACAGCCATCTCGTTTTGGCATGATATGTTTCAGTCGCCTTGTACGACCATGAGCTGACTATGGAGAATCGAATTGAGTCTAGGTGGTAGTGAGGTCACCAATTTTAGATTACTACTGAGACGTTCTATACTATAGGACAAAAACAGATTGTTCACTGTTTTTGTGGTTAATCCAGTTAAAATCAATTCACTGTACTGCAAAACATGCTGTAACTTGAAACCCTCAAGGTCAGATGATAAGATCTAGACCAAAGAACACACTGCATCGAGAATCGGAGACAGAAATTAAACAAATGGATAGTGATTGGGTAGAAACGTTAATTGTTATTGATGTTGTTGTGTTTTGTTTTTGAGAAAACAAAATAACTTACCCTAAGATCATTCATATAGATGATCATGTGACATGTTTGCATGACATCAGCGGCATGAACCAAATTATGATAAGGATTACTGTATTTACTATAACCTGTTTCAAGTTGAATTAATAAACTTTCCAAAGCAGTAGTATTTATCTAAAATAGAAATTTTTAAAGAAAACTTTTTTTTAAAACGAAAAGAAATCACATGTAATGATTTTTTCTTTCACCAATTACAGTTAGGACGACACATTTAAGCGAACAATACTAAAATACTTGAATATTTATCTATGTTCCGATGAAATTCGTGACACCCTTGTCTCTTCCTTGACCAAATATAAGTTAATAAACAATTTTGCATTTGTTTTTCGTATCTTGTATTTGTTTGTAATTTTCTGCCTTTTATTGATTTGTATTCTTTACCAATTAATTATTTTACTCACTTCTTATTACGTAATTGTTATAATGTGATGATTATCTGAAGTCTATTTATCCAATGTTGAACTAATGAAAAAAACTTTTTTTTATGGTATTTTATTTTATTATTCTTACTACTTATTTAACACTTGTGTTCCTTACTATCAACTTGTACTTTTCCTCTTTTATATTGTTGCATAATCTCTATTTCATAGTGATTATTAATTCATAATCAACTGCCTTGATTAGTTTTATGTATATTAGAAAGTGAAGCCTAAAGATGACGATCTAAATTGAAAACAACAGTAATTTATTCTTTGTACATCTGTGTTGTTCCTTATTATTCACAATGGGAATCCTTAAATAAAAAGATTTATGAGTTTCATCTGTTTCTCGAAAAGAATTTATTTTATTGATGACATTAAAAAAAACTATGTCACATCATTAGAAGTATCTTTTCGAAGTAACAAAAAAACGAATAATCAACTCATTACAATTACAGTAGGATGGTACTGCTCGATTATAAAAACCGTAAGTGAAATTTGATTGGATGATTCAAATTAATTTATGCATCTCGATAAATACAATGTGACTAGCAATGGAAGTTCTATGTATGACTCATCTGTACGTGAATGGATCTGCCATAACATACACTGGATGTGTCCTTCAAGAATCAATCCATTAAAAATTGAATTTTAGCTTTTTTAAAAATCGATTTTTGAAGATTTTAATTTGAAATCGATATTAACGAGCAGATAAAATTTAATATACTTTGCACCTGGAAAATCCAACTAAAAAATCAATAATCTGTATTTGCCTCTAGGTGTTATTTTTTTCAAACTAAACGTCATTACAACGTCATTATAATGACAATAATAATAATAATGTCACATTCTCTAGGGGCCAATTATCTTGAATGTCATTTTTTTAAATAAAAATAATATATTCAAAGACCATAATAAGATAAACTTCAGTTCAGATGTGGTTGATTTATTCAAAACAAAAACAGACTAGAACTTCAGAGGGAAATATACTGCGAGAATTGCCATTGATTAACCATAGAAAAAATCATGATGAATATCAAAGTTAGTTATTCTGATTGACTTGATATTTGTTGGATTTTCTCAAGTTTATGTTAATCTAAGTCTCTAGTAAGTTAAACCTGATATTATCTCGATTAAATTATGTAAGTATATATTACTAGTGCATGATTTTTGAAAGATGTGGAAATCTTTACATTTCTGATAAACTAGGCGGGTTTGACAGATTACCAAAGTAAGGGAAGCATTTCTAGGACCCAAACTAATTATCAGTCAACACTAGTCAGAGTGCTTAATACAAACGTCAACACAGTTCTTTTGTATGTTGCGGAAACTTGAAGAAGTCAGCATTCAAAAGGTGCAGGTATTTATTAACAGTTGTCTATGTAAGATATCACTCATCCTTTGGCCAAACTCCATTACAGCAACCTACTATAAGAGAGAACAAATCAGCTTCTACCATCTGAGGAGAAAATAGAGAAAAAGATCCGGCGGATGTGGCTAGGTCACACATTGTAGAAATCTTCCGGATGTATCGCAAGGCAGTCCTCAACTTGGAATCCCCAGGGTCAAAGAAGAATAGAAAGACTAAAGAATACACTACGCCGATAATTGGAGAAAGACATGAAAAGAATGAACAGCAATTGAACAGAACTGCTGGAAAGGAAGGTCGAAGACTGAGTAGGTTGGAGAATAGTAATCGGTGGCCTTTGCTCGATTAGGAATAACAAGAGCAAATAAGTTATTAAGTAAGTAAGTAAGTAAGTGCATGATTACAAAGTACTATAAACATTCATATTTACAATGATAATCTCATTTTATTAATCAAAATTAATCAAAATTACTTACTTGGAATTTATTAATGAAATTATATTTATGTAATAATTCAAAAGCAACAAATTTCAATGCATGATTTTCACTTGCATCATTCAATCCAAACACATCGAAATTCCATGTATCTAAACCAGTCTATATAAGCAATTTAAACATACAAAACATTTTAAATTTTCAATGGTAAACATCAGCATAATCAATAGCTCTGCTTCATCCTAATTTGATTTTTAAAGAACATATGAAGTAAATGATAAATAAATTTTATTATTAAAGTTTCGTACTGGTATGGGACTCATCAGCAGTGCGCGTGCACAGATCCCTATACACGCAGGAATCGAAACGAGGAACTTTCGGTCTTGCATGCGAGCCCTACAGCTCTGAACTACTGAGCTAGCATCCAATAGTGCTGATGTCTAACTCTGATCAATTTAAGTTTTTACTCAACCTCACCCATTGTTTTCAGTAGTTACTACTCACATCCGACAGTGATGAGCCTAACTGGTCACGTGCAGTTAAATATCAACTAGAAACAGTTGAACTTGTACTGTATTTTTTTCTGTTTCAGTTAGACAATTAATATAATTAATATAATATCAATCGCTAGTTAATTGTCACTTATAATAACCAATTTATCCTATCACTATTATAAATGAAGACAGTGGACTAAAGCAGATTACCAGCTGACTTCCTCCACATGTCTTCTAGTTTTCAAAAGAACTCTGACTGAGTCATACATGTGGATCTAACATTCTTCACTTCAGCAATAACTTCTGCATGCCACTTACGAGTCCTATTGAAAGTAGTATATACCACAGTATGACCTTTTAGAACATACTAAGAGTGTGACTGTGCTTAATTTCCATCAATCTTACTTTTATTCTTGTGTTTACACAAAGTCACAATGTGCCACGTTATAAATACCTGAGAATTCGTCTTAATACAATTTATATTATGGTTGAAATTAAAAATTTCCATAAGTAAGGATATGTTATGCAATAGATTTATGAAATGATCAATTCCAAATCAATATTCTATCAACTAATTATTGAATTCACTTCAAATTCAGTCGATTTTTGATAATAGCAACAGTGGTTTCATTCAGTATGAAATGTTTGGTACAATATGGGATTCTCAGCACAGGATATTTCAACAAGTTTCTTTTTCAATCCATTTTGCCAGCCACTGTGATATCTTTGATTGTACTATTCTGTAGATGATGAGGCGATAGGTAATGCAACTAATTGACATAGTCGACGCGTTAAAACAAACACAGATAATCCTTTTAGAATATTTTGTATGTTAAGAAACTGGTTTCACAGAGATTCAGGCATGTCGCCAAGATGCTGAGACAATGAATGCTATTGACGAGTAACTCTGTGGTTAAAAATCATTGTTAGAATTTCAAAAATCATATCTTCAATTTAGCTGCTTATGTATATATAACTATCATTTAGTCAGGTAATTACAAATTGTCCAAAATCTGCAATATGAATTACTAAATTCCTAACCAGTGACTTTTAGAAGTTTTGGTAATAAACATAAAATAAATGTTAATTTTGAAATTTTAATAATCAAGAATTCATACATTTATTCTCATTATTGTAAGTTTGGTTATGAAAGTATAGTATTCTTAGAACAATTGTTTGTAAATAATAGATTGAAATCTTCAGTCAATCAGTGTTAGACCACCCTCAGAAGCGAGAAGCACTGGATGGCCATTTCGTCCTAATGTGGGACTCATCAGTGATCTATAGGGTAGACATTCGCATGGGAGATCGAAGGTCCTGGATTAGATTCGAGGTTGTAAATGCTCCACAGCTGATGAGTCCTATGCAAGGATGAAATGGTTGCCTAGTGCTTCAACGTTTCTTTCGAATAGTGTTCTAACATTAATCGGTTCATGATCTTACTGAAACTCATCAATCTCCACAACATTATAGTGAAAATAATAGATTATCTATTTCAGTAAAACAATAGACAAACTTACTTTAAGAAATAGGAGTACATTTGGTGGAACAATAAGACTGGAACAACTTGACATACGACGATAAATTCTAAATAAATAAATTTTTCGAAAAAAATTCAATAACCAATTTAAGTTTTGGTTATTTTATTTAGAAAAGAAATATGAAATAATTTGAAATCGACAAATCGTCAGATGTTTTATGAATTTTCATGATATGGAATGACTGTGTTGCAATATGTATGGGATAAATATACGAAATTACATCATTGGAAAGTTTCAAATAATCAATACAAACGGAGTAAACTTCACACTATCACACAAGTGAGCAGCTATCTAGACTTAGTAGCTACGTGGATAAAATGATGACGCTTATGAAGCAAAAGGTACTGGGTTCCAGTCTCGGAATGAACATCAACTCTGGAACGTGACAGGTAAACCAAGCTAGAAACGAGTCCCAAATACAACGAAACGCGCATCTTAGATTCTACTGCTACCCACTATCTATTTTTTAACTGTTTAAATATATTTGAAATAGTCTGTTTTGTTTTAAATTTGTTTAAAATTGATAATTGATGAATATTGTACTATTTTAAACAAGATTATAAATTTTTATTATGCTGAATAGCGAAGAATTCAAACAGGAATTCCAAAGTTTGTGAAATATATTTACCTGTTTATTGAACGTTTAAAAAAGTGTCAAAGATAAATATATTGAAGTTTAAGCATTTTATAAACGTGCAATAGAAACACTATTGTTAAGTTCAATAGTTAAACTTGTATATATACTAACAAAGTATTTTTGTAAATAAATAAATTAAATTGTTTTGTAAAATGAAGGTTGATTAAAATTAATAGATGCGCACTGCTGAGGAGTCCCATACCAGGACGAAACGGCCGTCCAGTGCTTCCAGGTTTTAATGGTTGTCTAACATTGATCGATTCATGGTTTCAAAAAAAAAGAATATTTTTGAATTTTGAACATTAGTTTAAAGTAATATTTGAAATAGTGGAAAACATTTACCATGAATTCCATTTCAACGAAAATCAAATCTTCAGCAATAACTCATAGTTTCTAGTTCCGCAACATTATAGTTGAACAAGTTATTTTTATAATAATAGTATCATATACATATAAGATGTAGAATTAGCTGCTGTAAGAATTTTATCCTTTGCAACTGATTGATCAAAGGGTAGTGACCACTGTCCAGTGCATCATCTGCTTCGTAGTGCTGATCAACTTCTACCGATCAGATTACAATGTGATGAGTCAAGTCATTTAGAGTGGTGGTCACTGCAACCTGATCGGTAGAATTCAATCTGCAATAAAGAGGATCTGATGAACTAGACACTAAACACTATCCAGTGATGGATCAATTGTAAAAGCATCTCGATTCTACAGGAGGTCAGTCACGGCTTGAATATCTAAGTGGTAACATCTCTGATTATAAAACTAAGTGACACAGGATTGATCGTTTCCGATCGATTAGTGTCCTTAAGATAACAGGCGAACTTTGTTGACAAGTGCCGAATCACACAAAAACTAGATCTGAAGGTTTCTGTAGACTAGCTCATTTGATTGAGTCACAAGACAAGCCCTCAATTGGAACCTTCAAGGTTAAGAGAAAAGAGCAAGGCCAAGGAACACATTTCGCTGAGAAACGGAGACAGACATGAGAAGAATGAACAAAAATTGGACAGAACTGGAAAGGGAGGACCGGGACAGAGTAGGCTAGAGAATACTACTGGTTGGCGGCCTATGCTCTATTGGGGGTAACAGGCGTAAGTAAGCTTATTTGATTATTTTTGCCAAAAATTAAAAAATTTAAGTATAATGTTTTTTCAAAAACAACTTTAATTTACCTTTCAACAAATATTCCAGCTCTAATTGCATTAGCAACACTACGAAATCTTGGTTTTTGTTCACCAATACCAACATTTTGTACAGTACGTGTAAATGTTGATGCAAGCCAGTTGCGTACTTCATCTGGTACATATTCTGTAGCAGCCTCAGATAGATCTTCTTCTTCTTCACGAATACGTCTGTAAGAAAAAACGAAATTACATCAATCAATACAAAATTATTTGTGTTGTAGTTAAGATTTTAGTAAAATACCGCTTCAGTTGAATTTGAAAATGAACAACTTGAATTGGACAATCAACTGTTTATTTTATTCTTCAATATTCCCACTGAAGTAATCAAAAGTCGAATGAGAAGTCAAGTACTTAATAGGATGATGAAATTAGTCTAATATAAGTCCATAATCACTGAATATTTGAATATGATAAAGAAAAATTAGTACTCAAAAAATTCTCTTACCTGATTCCACACGTCAGTTCATTTGACACAAGTCAACTGGTAAGATTCTGTAAAACTTTCTAGGTATGGTTCATTGTCTTTTGTACTGTCAACGTACTTAAACTTTTAACCAATCTAATCCCATGATCTGTTATTTCCCTTTCAACTATTCATCTTTAATACTAGTTACATGTGAGTTTTGAGATGTAATTTCAGCAGAGAATGATAACTCTTATGTCTAAGAAAGAGGAACGACTGTATATTTTATTTCAAGACTTCTTGGACCTGTGCACCAATCTCACAAGCAAATGTTAATCATTACTGTACTCCAGAAAATAGTTCAGTGACTTTCCACAATCAAATAAAGTTCTAAAATCCTATAACATATAACCATACTGTTTGTTATCTAATATACAGAATAGGTAAGCTAAATATTTCATAATAAACATTTTAAAATATTCTATGCGTATTTTAAAGATTTCTCATAAATAATATTGTGTCTGAATCTAAATTAGGATAAAATAATCTAGCGGATTATGGACGCAAATCGAAAAACTAGACACTACATACTGTTAAGGATAAACAGTCACTGACTACTCAAACATATGATATTGAATGACTCTGCAGTACATCACTGTCTTCATTGAGTATGTCACAGTTAATTTAATTCAATATAAAGTACTGAATAGTGTTTTCCAGATGTTGATGGGAACTGTTGGACCCTTTAGATAATCCGATCCACTATTTTTTATAGATGAAAACATGAACTAATCTAAGCTAGACCACCACTGAAATACTGGAACGTCGTTCCGTTCTAGTATGGGACTACTCGACAGTGCGCCTCCACGATTCCAAGCATGAGAAGTAAGCTCGAAACATTCGGTTTCGCGCTCGAGTGCCTGATATTAAGACCACTGAACCAGCATCCAGCTGTGCTAGCGTCTAACTCTAACCAATCTGTCATAGTTAGAAACTCTTTATCCGATGTCTTTTGTAAACGATTGTCTCCCACTCAACATAATTTCAACTCTATAAGCCACAGCATCCCACCAGAACATTAGGAGTGACATCTTGAAACTAATCATCAGTCAGTGCACGATTATCATCAGTAAGGCTGGTTTGTGGAGATTATACAACATTCATGGTTTAAATAACGAATTGTTATCAGTAATAAACCTCTAGTTCTCCACAACTTCATACGTTCCACCTATGTTGTTTCATTTCATTTCAATTTTACTTAGCCCATCAGCCACAACTTTAAGAGAATTCGATCAGCCCAAATAACTAAACAATCTAACTACAAGTTACTACTTAACAATCAAATTACTGTACAGTTAATATTCTCACATTGTTCTACAATAAGCAGAGTATAACCGATCAACCACTACCATATATATATATATGTGTACCATTAATGAAAATCTAATTACTATCAAGATGTTTGTAAATTATACTTGTAAATTATCTATCATACAATTGGAACTTACCGTTTCTCTGCTATATAAGCATTTTCCATAACGTTTATTGCATATTGTATATTTTTCAATAATGTTGCTTTACCCATACGATCGGTTTCAATCATTCGATAAATATGACGCATTCTTTGAAAATTAAATTTTGGGCAAAAAAAATTTAACCAATTGATTAACAATAATTATTTATTTTTAAAATTAATTAAATAAATTGATTTAAATCAAGTACATTAATTACAAATTGACAGTTATATATATATATATATAAATAGCTATGATATGCTTAGTCAAAAGAACGTCCTAAATAATCAATGAAATATTTTCATTATATCAAATTTCTTAACTTCACCTGGAGTTCTTCAGGGGTTACTGCTGGTCCAAAAACTCAATATAGAAAGAGGGTTAAGCATGGGGTTAACGACTCCATACTGTAAAAATCCAACTTGCTCAGAGAACGCTAACCAGAAAAATAATTATCTGGTCGGCGGCCTATGCTTCTTCAGAGGGTGACAGTCTTATTCTCTTAAATTTTTCACAGCTTACTTGTCATAAACATAGAACGTTTGAAATGGTGTGGAAGATTTGTAGCTGAGATAGATCATTCATGTCATCGGTATGAAACACAGTGTAACAACATTGTCCAGAATGACAAAATATCAGTAAAAATAGTAGCTACAAAACTTTTCTTATCGTTTTTTGATGAAATGCACGACGTACATTCTCTATTAGCGGAAATCTATCAGCCAGCAATAAACATTTATTTTACAACACAATTCTTTTGCAAGATTAAGAGGGGATATATAACAGTCTGTTGTTAGTAACATGTATATGATTTGGAGAATTATTACATACAATGACTAGGATATATTGTCCAGGCAGTATCGAAACTACATTCTAGTATTTTAGAAGTGTAAGTTGCGGAAGGTAAGTAACTATGATCTACTAAGTGGGTGCTTCATCTTACCGTCAAATTCTTTTTTACGATGAATACTTATAAGCTTAAGGTCTCATATCCAACAAAACAAGGATTTATAAATCCCCTGCTTCTATATATATATATATATCGATAATCATGACCATGCAGTGTTTATTCACAAAAATATATGTCCAATAGTGGCCTTTCATAAGTTACTTGATTAGTATACTGTGTCTACTATGAGCTATTAATCAACCTAGATTGCCTACTGGTGTTTAACTTCATGAATACACAAGGTTCAAGTTTACCCTGGTTAAAATGTTACTGCTTCTTTTCAATGTTAAATGTCTATTTTTAATTATCATCTAGTAAATAAAAACGCATGAAATGAAGTTATAAATGAAAAGTATGTGTGCTTTTAATGTTGTGGTTTCTTTTCAATGATGGGGGTTGATATAATGTAGCCTTAAAGAGATATCCGATAAAACCTTTATTATTCTTCAGGTTTCTTTTTCTTTCTCAATAATAAGTGTTAAATGTTTCATTTATGTATATCATTCAACAAGAACTTCAATCTTTGAAAAAAATTATATTATCTAGTTCATTTGAAACGAGATTAAAAAAACTTCATACCGTTTGATGGCGGCGTGAAATTCGAAGTGGGGCAGAGCATTTTAATAGCCAGATATCTGACACCATTTCTTACGAACGATTCAGTAGAATATGAAATAAATCCAACCCTCCATTTCTGTATATCATACTTAGGTGAACCTCATTTGTGCGACAGCAGTCATTTAAAACCCAATATGGTTTGGCGGATGAATTTATTTCATACAATCATTCACATTGACAGATATGAGAATGAATAGTGTGCAGGCAAAGAGAAGCGAAACGGAGAAGGCGATCGAGTGATGAAGTAAGTATTTACAATCAGACAAAATAAGCTAGACATGCGATTAGAGAAGTATGCATCCCCATGCACAACTCGATTAAAAACAACCAACGTTATAAGCGAATAATTGATAAGGCCGAAAGATATGTCAGTAACTAGAGAAGAATGGGTTAAATAATTTGTCCTAAGAGCTGGGACAAGTCCAGTAAGCTCGACATACATGTATACACAAAATACAACTGCTATCACTGTCAAATTTACTGATTTACGAATGCTTGATTTATGTACATTTTAAGAAATTTTATTGACTTTCATGAATCTAAAACCACTTGATGGATTATATAAATATCATGTACCAAAAAATATTAGTCAAACAGAATTATTTTCATGGTCAAAATCACGAATTGATCTAAGTTAGGTCATTGTCAGAAACATGGAAGCACTGAAAGGCTGATTCGTCATAATATAGGACCCCTCGATAATGTGCATTCGCAACCCTCGGACCTTTGGTCCTGCCCGCGAGCGCTTAACCTCTAAACCATTGAGTCAGCATCCAGTGACAATAATGTGAAACTTCAATACTATTACAATAACTTACCTTACATAACATGCTCTTAATGACTCAGGTGTATTCACTGTTCTTAACATATCTGTATCATTTGGTATTTGTGCATATTGACCCAATGTACATGTAGTTAAATTTCTATAGAAAAATTGTGATACACCTGATAATGCACATTCTATGTCAAGTTCTTCATCTGTTGTCATATTTGTATCCAATGTTCTAAGTGATACATCTTTTAATCCTATAAAACAAAAAGAAAACAAATTTAAACAAAATAAAGTTATTGACAATTATTTCAAAAACGTCTCTTTCCAGTTAAATATCATGAAATATAAATAATTTTTTTGGTTCGCTTTTAAATTTTAGTATTTTTGATTAGAAATTTTATTAGTAAACTGAATTTTATGTATCACTGTAAACGTTTTGTAGTGATTGATGACATTTCATGGTTTTACGTTTACGGATTGATGTTAGTTAGACGGCCATTAAAAGTCAAGAGGTGTTAAACAGCTAGTTCTTTTCATTATTAAGTTTATCAGAGGAATCTAACTTAGAATACTCAGATTTCGTCGTGAATATTTGACATCAAGACCAATAAACAGTGCTCCACTGATGTAAATATTTGATTCCAATCAGTTCTCTGTATTCCTCAATAATCCTCTAATGCTGTTAGTGGGCAGCTGCCCTAGGTGCATATAGTATGGGATGTGTACTAATATGTTGAGCTTACATAGCTTGTCTAAGCTTTTAGAAAAACCAATTAACCTTTTCTATTAACAGGTCTTTCAACCTTATCAATTATTTGCTTATAATCCTGGTTGTTTTTACTTAAGTAAGTATTTGCATTGCTTAATTCGCTTATCACATGTCTAGCTTATTTTTATCTGACTATAAGTACTTAAGTCATTCCGCATCACACTGAGTTGGCCCACTCGCTTTCTCCACTTCTTGAGTCAAAGTAACATATCAAAATAAATACCGAATCTGAATCACCTTGGCTTGATAACTAACCATGTAGTGCGGTTCCTTCGGTATTTGGATATTACGTAAACAATTATGTATTTGTAAGAACAGATATTTTGAAAAAATTAAGGTAGAATTATTAGATTTACTATTCAATTAAAACCTTGACAGATTAGTCACTGATTGCTACTTCTATCTGAAGTTTGTGCTGATGATGTTGTTCAGAAGAACAATGAAAGCTCCACAACCAAAACATCCAGCTCAGAGAACGAAACACCCCACTACTGATAGCTACTTTAGTAGCAATATTTGAAAGTACAGTCATTATTTACAGCATTTTCGAATCTCACATTAGATCTATACTGTTCTAAAGTAGTGAAAGTGTCACTATGAAACTATCTATTAATTCTTTGTTTTAAATTTGTTTTATAGTTCAATTCAATACTTTGAACTTATTAATTGAACTACTGAATAAGATGAAATCTCTGTCTCATATATGTTCATTTCATACAAAAAAATATCAGTTATTCTATTGTTTAAATGTAATATTGTTTATTAATGAAAACATACTATTGAACATGAAACACGTATTTTCGATTATTCAAATTGAACGGTACTGCTATACATAAATAATTAAGAGAATGTCAACATTTCTATCATACTAAACCAGTCAGAATTCTTGTTCTACTCAATGACTGTTTTAAGTAGGTTTATACAAACGATGACTCATCATTATCATCATCATCATCATCATCACTGTTATGCATAGAAAAAAGGTAATTAGTTTCATTTTTAGGATTAAATTTCCCTTTCCTGATTACAAATCCCATAACGACTGACTAATCGATTTTTTATTCATTATATAAATTAACCAGCTATTGGCCAGGACAATTTTACATTGGTTTTCAGGAGAACCAAAAAGACTTGCTCACATGTTACCATTTCGACATGAACAGTTCGGCTCAATTCCGTGGTGCAAACACCACACACGTACTTGATATTTTGGTGGATCATTCAAACCATTTCTATACACTAGTACATATATAGTGATTATTTTCGATCCATGATTGCGTCGTCAATCAATATGCACCGCATGAACAGGCAATTTCGACCCAACCCGCTTACATGACTTTCAAACTCATTATTATTAACAATGGTGATATGTTG
Source organism: Schistosoma turkestanicum (assembly GCA_944470395.2). Taxonomy (NCBI): domain Eukaryota; kingdom Metazoa; phylum Platyhelminthes; class Trematoda; order Strigeidida; family Schistosomatidae; genus Schistosoma; species Schistosoma turkestanicum. Next base: position 7,005,788 of record OX103977.1, read on the forward strand.
CAATACAGCACCTTAGGAAATGTCCCTAAACAACCACCACCAGTATCAGTAAAATCGGTCGCCCTGCTAACCAATTTTGTATATGGACTAATAGCAATCCTTGACAAAGCAATGCCAAGCTATCCAAAATTTTCACAGTGAACCTCTAGTCTCATAGGAAACCTTCAGCTCTATATAGCAGCACAGCATCAATAGTGTTGCTTTTAATTAGACAAGATATGCTGAAAATACGGTAGTATTAACTGTCTTTACGTGGCATGATGGTTACCCAGTTCTATAGATCATCTTTCTTTACTTTATAGAATAATATAGTCTTTTTATTCTAGTAATAAAAGTTGACCGAAATTCAAGGAAGATCTGTCACTATTCAGTAAATTATAGTCAACTTATTTTGAATACGACATAATTATTTAATGATTAACACTCCTGTGATATTGAAAAGGATTTTATCATCTATAGAGGGAAGTATTTTCTCACTGCATACAATTTTAAATGAGTGACTATTGTCATCTAAAATCGTATTCTACAGGTAAATATGATTTTATAAGAAAATTACGTAACTTGATCAATGTGAAATCAATTAAAAGAGTAACTGTTCTAGGGTTCAATAATGACAGTTATGAGGGTCATGAAGATTGTTATGCTTCATTAAAATCGTGAATTGATCAATGTTAGACCATCATTGAAATCATGCAAGCAGTAGAAATATGAATCCATTGCCGTACAAGTAGGAATCGAACCTATGCTCTTTGATCCAGTGCTGCGAGGTTATTTTGAGTGGTGGTCTAACATTGACGAAAAATCAAAAAAAAATATATATCCATTATTAGTAATTTTTACTCATTAAAAGAGTGTTATCGGATGAGAAACACATTGTGGAGAGCATCCAACTGTGTCACAAGACAAGCCTTCATTTGCGACCCTCCAAGTCAAAGAATAATAGGAAGGTCAGGGAACACATTACGCTGAGAAATAGAGACAGATATGAGAAAAATGAACGAAACTTGGGCTAAAGTAAAAAGAAAAGCCCAGAACAGAGTATGCTGGAGGATACTGGTCGGCGGCCAATGCCCCATTGAAAGTAACGAGCGTAAATAATAAGTAAGTAATAAGATGTTATCACTACATTATACACAAATCAATTAACATAATAGTCTGTAGTATTGTTGAAGAACTACCAAGAATCAGAGTACTCTATTTACATATTTACCATTAGAACTGTGTATTACACATCACTTATTCTTATTATGTATAGAAGGTCAACATTACATTGTTAACATTTTAGTACGCCTTGGTTCTGTGACTTTTTAAAGGATAATTTCATTAACTGAAATATAGTTTCTTTCGAAAGTAGTTCACCTCTTGAAAATATAACTGTGAAGTAGTCGAAGTTATTGTAAACTGTCTTGTCAGTAACTGAATTAAACAATCGAAAAAAATTACTATCATTATTCTACGGTGTTGCTTAAACGAATGAATTGTACACCTGAAGCATTGGACAACTGTTACGTCCTAGTATAAGAGTGCACACCGATAATGCTGATAGGGATTGTAATTGTCTAACACAAATTAATCTGTCATGTGAAATATTCTTCCCTAAAATCCCTGTAACACTTAAAAATATTGACTTACAAACAAAAGAATAATAAGTTAGAAATGATTGTTTTCTTTAGAAAAGGGAAAATTATAACTCGCTAATAACTCAAATGTTATATTGTCTATGAAATGTCAAGTCGTTCAACTATGTCACTATCAGAGAATTTACATTTTAATCTAAGTGATTAGTAATTTTACATTTTCAATGACTTGTTACCTAATAAAGTATCTAAATCATTTGATGACTTTAAATTTCAATAAGCAATAATGCTCACTAGCTTCATGCGGAAATACTCGGAGTTCTAGTGAGAAGACGTAACCAGTAGAGTTCAACCCTGTCAACTGTAGTCAGTAACTACCGAAGACAAATTGATGAGGTCATGCAGAAATCAGAGTTAAACTAACACCGTTGAATGTCAGCCAGCCAGCCCTGTCGTCCAGAGGCTAGGAGTTGGTACTCAAGACGGAGGTCCTGGTTTCGAATCCTGTGAGTTACAGGGGTCGTGGATGCTCACTGCTGATGAGTCCCGTACCAGGACAAAGCGAACATCCAGTTCTTCCAGATTTCTAATGTTGGTCTAACAATGATTGATTCATATTTCAGTAATAAGCAATAATTTCCATCGCTCTATATTGAAAAAATAATTGTTTTGTTTCTGTATGAGATTCCTCATCAATTAACTTTTCCATAAATTGAGCAAACTTGTACAAAAGAAGAACTATACATTAGTAAAACTTACCCACTCCATAATCTAACAGATCTATACCAGATAATACATAATTATTTCTAGAATTATCCAATTTCTCTTGATTAATCATTTTATCAACTTCTTCATTAAGATTTCTTATACCAGTTTGATTCATTGTTTGTATATCGAAAGAATTTTGTTGGATATCATTGGTTAATTGATTTTTTGCCGGACTTCCAGCTTGTGAAATACCAGTTGATGCACAAGAGCCCATACACAAATAATTACCTATATTATAATAATATTAATAAACAGAATGATTAGTATTGAACATATTTGTAATGAATAGAAATATATATATTGTATTAACTGATAAATTTTACTTGTAAAACACAAATAACTAGAGAATTACTTACTAATCACTTACTCCTGTTACTCTTAATGAAGCATAGGCTGCTGACTAGCATTCTTCAGCCTAAACTAAAGAATATTATTTAATAAAATCAATTCTGATGTCTTATTCGGTTTTCGATCGTCTTAAATCATCTTAAACATTGCATGGCTAAACTGCTTTCAATAACCAATAGATCTTGATTAAAATAGGAAATTCTAAATATTTCTAGAGTAAGACTACTTGTTTCGCTACTGATTATCGAAAACGTATATCCTCAGAGTGTTTTTGGAATGTAAAACATTTGTATTGATTGGTTGAATCATTCCATTGATGCTTAGAACTTCACTTGATCAGTCATTTTGGTATAGATGTATTTTGAGTGTGGATTACCTCGATATTGCCATTAAGTTACAAGCAATATTAACATCCAGCTGATGCATGATAAATACGAAGAAATGTAGGTCCTCCATTCCACTACTAGTCATCATTCATGTCTGCTAATAAGTTGTAAAACATTTTTCTTAACAAGTAGTATATAAAAATGAAACTATTTACTGTTGCTATTATCTCATTAAAGTATCTAGTGCGTGAACTATCTAAGACATGGCAAACGGTAGTCAAGAACTATTTTTAAGCTATTCTTCAAAGTGATCGACCTACTAGAGTACATATCATTGTTTAGTGTGTGAAAATATAGAACTCATCAGCAGTGCTCATCCACGACGTCCACACACACAGGAGTCAAACCCATGACCTTCGATCTCGCGCATATTAATATTTAATGGCCGTCAAGAGGTCCCAGGTTTCTAACGGTAATCTAGCATTGATCGATTCCTAATTTTAATTTTCAATCTCAATAAAAATTAGTTTTGACTAAATGAGAGATATAGGACACTCATCGTTTCATTTTATTTCGGTCTTTCCTGAGGATAAACCTGAATCCCAAGTAGGATGAAACATACATCCTGGATTCCAGGGTTAACTATTCTGAATAAAACTTGCGACAAAACATTTAGATCGAGATAAATTTCACAGGATACACATATGCCAACAAAGGCTGATCCAAAACTCAATATTGAATGTTAACAACGAAATAGTTAGAATCTTTTCTAATAATGATATTGTTGAATTCAACTTCGAGAAACAAGATTTACATAGATAGTAGTTTTTATTTATAAACAGATATATTCTAAAGAAATCCAAAAAACCTTTGGATAGTTGTTACGTTCATATTTTCATAATAATATTCAATATTACCACACAATCTTGAACTTTCAAATCCTGTTTCTAGTATGATAATTTCCAACAATTTAATTGAGATCTTAACATTGACAGCTCTTTTTTAACTTTATCCAAACGATATTTTCATTTATTGACATTTGTTCATGTTAGACAGGAAATATACAATTAAAAATTTTTTTTAATATAATCTGCTGTTTATTCTTTGAAATTATAATTTCACAATCATTCATATATGTTTTAATATTAATTTGATGTAATTATATGTTATTCAAATTGTTGTAAACTTTTCATTGCAAACAATGAAATGATTTCAATTGAAATCATGGATCGGTTAATGCTAAACCATCATTAGAACAAAACCTGTAAGTACTGGACTGTCGTCTCGTTCTAGTATAGGACTCATCAACAGTGCAAATCCACAATCATTTCACGCGGGAATCGAACCCAGGACCTTTGGTTTCGTGAGAAACCGCTTAATCTCAAAATTACTGAGCTAGTATCCAACATTGTTAATATCCAGCGCTTACAGATTTCTTTCTAGTGGTCGTCTAACATTGATTGATTCATGATTTCAATAAAACTAATCAATCTCCACAGCTCTTTGATGAGGATAAACCGGATATTACAAATCAGATCGTCATGTAAACAGAAAACTCTCATTTCTCATGTTAATCTCACTAATACTTATCTTGAATGAATTACTACAGGAAGTCAAAGATTATTATTAATTTAAACAAAGTGATATAATGATTGAAATGTTAGAATACAATTAATTGTTCATCTGAGCTACAAATATTTTCTACAGTACGGGGTTGTGAAGATTGTTAAGTTACACATTTTTTGGTCCGATGGTAAGGCGTTTGCCTACAATACCGAAGGTCCTGGGTTCGAATCCTGTGGAGTGCAGGAGTCGTGGATGCGTACTGCTGAGGAGTCCCATACCAGGACGAAACGGCCGTCCAGTGCTTCCAGGTTTCTAATGGTGGTCTAACATTGATCGATTCATGGTTTCAACAAATATTTTAGCCATTTAATTACTGGAAAAAACTACTTATTTATAGATTTTAAGAAAATCTTCATAATTCAAGCCCTATAAATGACTATAATTAAGTCATCAATTAAAACCACAGTATAGTAGATGGTTGGTATTGTCTTAGAATGAGACTTCATAACAGTTTGTATCTTCAACCTCGTAGTTAGGAATCGAACTGTAGATTTTGCAAGCGAACTCCTAATCGATTAACCATTGAGTCTGTCTCTATCTGATGATGTTATTGTCTAACTTTGGTTAATTCTGGGTATTTTATTGTTTTCATTGATTGTATTGTAGACAGATAACTGTCTACCATCTGACATGATTGAACTTCACTAGTAAATAAACATCAAATTTATATCTTCATTGTTTGAATGAATTAATCGGAAGTTAATTCTTTTTGTAAAACTAATCAAATTCAGTTTATGTTACAAGAATAGTTAGAATAGTTATAAGAATTTTAAAGTAGTCTGATTACAAATTGCTTCAATAGAATATCAAATCTTAAAGTACGTTTATACTAACTATTATCAATAATCAATGGTTATAATCAAATAAACAGTTTACTTTACCGTTAGTCAATACATTATGTAATAGTAAAATGGTTTAAAGGTTCCATTTTGTGTACACAGAATTCGATTTCATTTAAGTTTATGAAAAAAAGCGTATACAAGAGTTTGAGTTAAGTATTTCTGGTTAGTATAAATTCTCTAGAAGAAGTCTAAACAAGATTGCTAGAAAAACACACTGGAATTGTTCAAATTTCAATTGCTGAGATTATTTCCAATAGAATATTTACAATTATTATCTTCTGTATACTTGGCACATAATTTCTTCCAAACAATTCATTCAAATAGTGACGAATGTTCACTTATATATATGTATCCATCAATTAAAGAGTTCTAGTATATTAAAACAAATGAACTAACTATATGCGTATGTATTTATATATGAGGCTTGCAGTAGAATCCAGCACAAGCATTTCGTCAAACTTGGGACTCGTCAGCTAGGCTCTACTGCTAATCAGATTCTATTTATTCCATATATACTTGTGTTATATTTGCTTTATCGAGACAATCCTGATCAAATTTCAGTCAAAATAAATTTCAACACCAGAATAATCCAAAATCACTCAAAATTGTATCTTTAACAAGTTAATCATTCCTGATGATCGTCAATTTTTTATTTAAATAGTTCAACGGAAACAAGACAATGTAAATGATATTAATATAATCAGATTAAAATTGCATTTTGAGCTTAAATGTAAATTTTACATTATAAACACATAGTCATAATTCAAATAAAACGTTATTCATTTAGAAACAAAAAACTGTTATCAGGAATAAATTAATAAGGCTATTTGAAATCTTGAAATATTTCATCTTGACAATTTAGAAATAATTTAAACAACATATATATAAAACAATTTGTCATTCATTACTACTTACATTGACCACCCCTCAATCAAATTTTCTTATCTAATATAATTGTGAAAAGATGAAGCTTCCCTTCAACAGTATACTACTTTCTATAAATGATAATAATTTCAAATTTCAAATGATCCACAATAAAATCTTGAAGATGGCACAATTTATTGTCTTGTTTAATTTCAATGTTATTATAATAATAATTATTATTATTATGGTTCATAGAATTTTACATATACAAACAACTCCACTGAAGATTGACTATTGAATGATCAATATTCAATGTGAACGATATCATTCATTATCATGTTGTTGTGTAAGGTAACATTCACATAATCAATCTACAATCACAGTTAATTTTTTAAATGAATTTATATGATTTGCATAAAAATATATTCTTATCGAAAATGATGAAGCAAATGTATTTATTTAATTTATACAAGCATATTTATATTATTCTGTATAGTAGTTGTATAGTAGTAAGTAGACAGACATATTCTATCCCGTAATTGTTCAAGTTCAATTTTCTTCAATTGTCAATTATAAATAAATTACGTGAGAATACAAACTAAAAAATTGAAAAAAAAAACAAACAATTGAAACAGTTAATTTGACAATTTTTTAGCAATGAACAATTGAACACAATGAAAATTAGGGGAAGGGGATTATTTATTCTCTCTATCTCTCTCTGAAAACAAAAGATTGCAATAACCTTTTTTGTGAAATTCACAATGATGAATGAAGTACAAATTTCGTTTCTTTGGTACATTCGCTCTTAAAGAATCATAAACACATATACTTAAAAGTATATACATTGAATAGACAAATAACTGAGTTAGTTAGTGAATGTAATTCATTTTTTTCAAATTACTATATCTTCAAACGAAGTAAGTCAATTACAACTTGAAAAATCTCCTTTCATATGAGCACACACACACCCATACATACGTACGTACGTACGTACATGCATGAATGAGTAGCTACGCATTGAAATACAACATATGTCTTTGTTGGACAGTGAATAATCACATATTATAACAAATATAACAAACACTAAACGTCTTACCTAAAAACAGAATTAATCAATCATAAATGAGAAAGAAATCTGTGATAGAAATAATGTGTTTTCATTTCTCACTTAATTATTGCATATATATATATTTATATATTTATATTTTTTCCTTTGTAAAGCTTACCATGAAAATTTATCCATCCTTTATTTTCGCCTCATTTTTAATTCGTCAAATAGTTTAAAATATACGTTGTACAATAAAGATGAATTTCCATCCCATTGCACTTGGATTTCATGACATAAAAAAATATATTTATATGTACATATATGTATGTATATATATAATTATCCTTTGTTATGGTAACTATAACAACCGTTGCTCAGTCATTTGTAAAAGAGGCATTGATCGAATTTCAAATGGGATGTGTCATTTAATTTCGAATGTAAATACACTTAACTAAATTCGATTTGAAAAAAAAGCGAAAAACTTTTTTTTACGTTAACCACACGCAACTATTCACAAATTGTATATAAATGTACACCACCAATGCATTTAAACACATTCAAACACGTAAACAATCAAGGTTGATGATATTGTACAATGAATACTGTAGTAGTACATTGAAGCAAATGAACATTTTGAAAGAAAATAAGTAAAACTCATGAAAAAAAAATCACAAAGCAGTAAAAATGAAATTATTTATAGATGTAAAAAAAAATAGAACGTTACAAATTCAATCAGAATTTATCACATATACACACAAGCACACATCGAATTCACAAAGTTGATATTCGATAAACTAAACCCTTGATCACTTTCTATTCACAGAATTATTTCTCATTTTAATGATAATTATTTTGTATGTGTCTTTTTAAAACAGAATGGTGACGAATAGTTTTATTCATATTTCAATATGTTTTATTTGTGTTGGTTTGTTTTAATTCACATGAGGATTTAAAAAAGTTGATAAAATTAAAGGAGGTAAATGAGAACTATTGATTGTAATTTCGTTGGTTAATTATTGATCGATATGATCACTAATTATTATTTGTGGATGAACTGTGTGCACAAATGAAATTTTACGAACAAAGTTAAAATGTTTTTGTTTTCTAGATTTGGAGCATGAGTTTAAGTAACTGGATTATTTTACTGGTTAAAATATGTATATGTGGTCAGTAGTTTATATATATATATATATATATATATATATATATATATATATTTGTCACAATTGTTCACCTATCCTGTGAAATAGATTTTCAAATCTATTACGGAACATAATGTTTACTTGGATTGATGTCATTTAGAAGAATAGTTAAAAATAGAGAGCATTAAATAAATGGTTTTCGATTCCTGATTTATTAGTGTGTACCTTGCAATCATGATTGAATCATGGTTAGACCACCTTTAGAAACATGAAAGCACTGTACGGCCGTTTCGTTCTGGTATTGGACTCATCAGTAATGCTCACCCGCGACTCCCGTAACTCACAGTATTCGAACCTAGGACCTTCGGTTTTACGCACCAATGCATAACCTCTAGACCTGTGAGCAGGCATCCAGCCGTGTTAGTATCTAACCCTGACCATTCCAGGGATTTCTGCACAACCCCACCAGTTCGTCTTCGGTAGTTACTGCCTACACTCGATAGGGTTGAACTCCACTAGTCACGTTTTGTCACCAGATGTCGGAGAATTTCCTCCTGAAGTTAGTCACTAGTAAGCACACTGTATGATTCTCCTATTAGATTGTTATGGGGATGGTAGTTCTTAACTTAAAATCATGACTGAATGATTTTTAGACCACCACTAGAAACCTGGAAGCACTGTTGTTGTGAGGAGGGGCATCAGCATCGTTATATCCGAAAAGACCCGGCTTTCATTATGAAGCGTCATAAATGTTTTAAACGAAGACCTTTCAACCCCCGGGGCATAGTTTAAGTGGTTTAGATCATTTTCTTTGGTTAACGTTTTTTAGCAAGTTTGTTTTCTACGGGATGTGGTTGTTAACCCCATGCCCAACCTTACTCATTTATCCCAGCTTAGGACTAGCGGTAAATCCAAAAGGGCTCCGAGTTCAAAGGTAGGTTTCAACAAACACAAGAGGAAACTTACGATCCTCCGACACAACACTACATGCACCAACCAAATCACACCTAACGGAAAAGCTCTAGAAGATGTGGAAACCTGTACATGTTCGGACAGTATCATTGATAAACAAGATGGATCTGATGCAGATGTCAAGGCGAAGATCGGCAAAACAAGAACAGCATTTCTACAATTAAACAACATCTGGAACCCAAAACAACTATCAACTATCAAACTTGGAGAGATTAGGATTCTTAGATATTGAATGGAAGACTCAATATTTGAGAAAAATACAATATGAACTATTGCACACGTGACAACAAATGCAAGACTAGATGACCAGTGTAGCAGCAACCTCAGCAGCAGTAGGTCTCAACATACATAAAGGGAAAAGTAAGATTCTATGATACAACACAATATGCGTCAACCAAATCACTCTTGATGGGCATACCTTGGAGGAGCTTAACACCTTTACATATCTTGGCAGCATCTCATCAACAACCAAGGTGGATCCGATGCAGATGTGAGGGCGCAGATTGGCAAAGCAAGGGCTGCATTTCTACAATTGAAAAATATTTGGAACTCCAAACAACTATCAATCATCACCAATGTCAGTATTTTCAATACAAATGTCAAGACATTTCTACTGTATGTAGTGGAAACTTGGAGAACTACCAAAGCCATCATCTGTAAGATACAAGTGTTTACTAACAGCTGTCTACGCAAGATATTGTGGATCCGTTGGCCAGACACCATCAGCAACAACCTACTATGGAAGAGAACAAACCAAATTCTAGTGGGGGAAGGATTAGGAAACTATCCAAATACATTACAAGGCAAGCCTTAACTTGGAATTCTAATGTCCCCAGGAACAGAGGAAGACCAAAGAACATTATACGCCAGGAATTGGAGGGAGAAATGAACAGGATGAATAGCGATTGGGTAGAACTGGTAAAGAAGGCCTATAATAGAGTTGGTTGAAGAATACTGATCGGCGTCCTATGCTTCATGAGAGGTAAGTGAGTGATGACTCAGTCGTAAGTAGATCCTACAGATAAGTCATTCGTTACTGTGTAGTTTTCATATGATAATATTAATATCTTATACTGTCATCTTATTATCAAAGAAATAATTATTGTTGAGATTAAGTATATCAAATATTGGTCATACTTATAGTGATGATACTTCTTTTAATCAAAGATAGATTTATTCAAAACGTGACTGATATTAATTGCCAACTTTTTTCGTGTTCTACACTTGATAGTTGAATTTTTTTGAGTGTTCCTTAGTATTACGGGGGTTGTGAAGATTGTTAAGTTACACATTTTTGAAAGCACGAATCGATCAATGTTAGACCACCATTAGAAACCTGGAAGCACTGGACAGCCGTTACGCCCTGGTATGGGGCTCTTCAGCATTGCGCATCCACGACTCCTGCACCCCGCAGGATTCGAACCCAGGACCTTCGGTATTGTGCGCGAACGCCCTAACCGATAGACCACTGAGCCGGTGTCTGACGGTGTTAATGTCTAACTTGATCAATTCACCGAGTTGCGCAACCTCATACTCAGTCTTCGGTAGACATTGCCTACACCCGAACAGGTTGAACTTCACTGGTCACGTCTTCCCACTAGAACTCAGAGAAGATTCCTCACGAAGCTAGTCACTGGTGAGCACAGGTAATTTGCATTAAGGGGTTGTGAAGATTGTTAAGTTACACATTTTTGAAAGCATGAAAGCATGTTACTTAGTAGTTGAACATATTAAAGATTTGCAAAGGTGAAGAAGATGATTAGATTATATGAGATACATTGTGATTATTAACTTGTTATTGTCTCACTTGCATAGAATATGAAATAACTTTTATTTGTTTTACTAGAGCTAATAGGCAATGGAATTAATTGTTAGCACTGAAGACAATAATGCATTCAATCTCATTAAAATAACGTCAGTGTCTGAAACTTCTTTGGTTTTCGTCAGCTTTCGAAATGACAGTTCATCTATGAATTATTTTCACATGAATTTCAAATAGCCGAGTATGAAGCTAACTGTTAATTTATAACGCTGTACGTACAGTGGTTTATCATATCATGCTTAGTTTAACAAACCAAAAGTAATTTCTGTTTGTACAAAGCATTTCAATACAAATAGCTTAATATTACTAATACATGTTATTAATCTAAATTGTTTCGTTTAAGGAATTTAAATAGAAGAGAATTTAACTGATCTGATTAGAAAAATGAACTCTTTTCCTATTTGATTAATTGGTTATTGGTTAAATGTTCTGTTTCTGAATGAGATTAACTTGACTGTGGTCACTGTAAAACCTGAAGATCTTGCAATCTAACATAAAGTTCTACCTTAATGCAGATTGATCGGTAAAGCAATACATGTTTATCGAATGAAGTGATAGTAAAGTGTTACATATGTCCAATCACTTCTTATCTTGATTAGAAATATTGAATGGATTAAGAGTTGATTGCAAGAAAGCTAATAGTGCCCTAGTTTAGACATGGCATCAATTTATGAAATGATTATCTGTCGTCTAGGGTTTGATCTACAATCGGAACAAGGTCAAATAGACCAGTAACTCGAATCATTTTCCGAATACATATGAAAGTTGATGTCGATCAGTGATAATGTCATGATTCTGTCAACCTTGAAAGTTAAACATTATGAAAGTGACATTTTACTATTATAGAAGATTGTTCGACACCTCTGAACAACTCAATGGTAACATCTCTGACTCTAAAGCTAAATAATATAGTTTCAAAGTTCATGAGTTACATAAGTTTTATGAAGATTCTAGGTATACCTTGATTTTATGTGCGAATTAGCTAGCATAATACATTAATCATAAGAGTGTAAGAAAACAATCTACCCTAAGCTTACATACCAATCCCAAGTTCAAACGGTAGCTGAAAAAATTATACAAGAGTTCGTTATTCATAACAGTCAAGGTCACAGCACATCTGGTTTTCAGGGTTTCAAAGACAACTATATGCATACTTAAGATTCGATTCGACAAATGAAACCTTCATTCTTATTCCAGTGTTCTCATTTACACATGAGGGATTCGTTATACTCTGGATAGTGTATATCACGATTAGATCAGACAACTAAACACAACGCCTAAATCATGTGGGACTCTTTGTCTGAAAATTGGTCAATCATGAGAAATTTAAAAAGAAACATTATTTTAACCAGGCAAAATAATTATCACAGATAACAACTAATCATTCTTTTAATCTATCCAAAAATTCAAAAAATTGTCCATTTCAGTTGTCATAGTAACATATTTAGAATTCAATTAAATTATACATGTAAATATTTAATTTTAAATACGAATTAGAATTTTCATTACTGTGATTTGTCTAATTTCTATAACTGTTATTAGTAGTAATAATTCTATTAGTCAGTGTGTACAAAATACCTCTAATGTGGAATTTTTTTTCTGTCTTAAAGACAATATTTCCCCTACATTACAACTCATCGGTGTGTTTTTGGATTACTTCTTTGCATCTTATCGGCCTCCTACATCAGCAATAATATCAATGTCACTATCTTTAACTAGTACACTTTCTGTACATTGATATATATATATATATATATATATATATATATATATATATATTGTTCCTGATATTCGTCAAGTAAAGAGACGAGTATTATCTGAAAAAAATACCATGGTAATTTCGACTACCTTATATATACATATATAAATGTTACAATACACAGATCACATGTACGTGAAATGCAGAATTTAAAAATAGATATATTTCGCCCCTTTTTTTGTCAAAAACCTTTTTCCTCATAAGTTTAATTATTTTGTATAAGTAAATATATAAATAAAAGTTATTTATAGACATATATGTATATCAGATAAACAATTTATTTAGTGAATGACTTCTTCCAGGGTATATTTATGATTGGGGAGTAGATGATTCGATGGTTCAAGGGTTCAATATATTTTAGTCCGTAAGTTGCACAATCGAGCTTAGATCGATTTTCCTTGTTTGAACAATCGCTAAGCCTTACACTAAGAGCGTGTTTCAAAGTCAATTACACAAATCTATACCTTGTAACGAGTTAGCATTGATAATAACAGTAATGCTGTGTAAACTCTGAGGATAACATCGCCAACGATGGTTGAGTAAATTATGCAATTTACTTCCTGAATTAATGATATTCATGTTTAATGGCTTAAAACTTATCACAATAACAAAGATGTATAACCTTAAAATATATAAACCTTTCGTCCATCAAACTCATCGTTTCATATCTCTGATATAGCTTCTACTACTCTTGTATTTGATTTGATAATCTCATTTCTCTGTACTGATGCAGTACGGCATTTTGAACTGTTGTATATATACCCCACATATAATGTTGCTTATAGATGGTGGCGAAAACTTGTAGCTCAGGTGGATGATTAAGGTGGTGTTTCGTTCTCTGAGCTGGTTGTTTTGGTTGTGGAGCTTTCATTGTTCATCTGAACAACATCATCAGCACAAACTTCAGATAGAAGTGAAGCATTCGAATTTATCCACGTTTGACAAGAACAAGCTACAGGTCAAACTTCTATCTGAAGTTTGTGCTGATGATGTTGTTCAGAAGAACAATGAAAGCTCCACAACCAAAACAACCAGCTCAGAGAACGAAACACCACCACAATGTTGCTTATTACTTTTAGTGCATACATATTGTACTTATGCTTCAGGGGGTTCATTTAGTGATAAACAATTCGAATCCATTTTTTAAGAGTTTTTATCTAATTTTTCCTGCAGCCGGCGTTGTCCTAACACGTAAACTGGAAACATCGCTATATGTTTCTTACTACTCATATGGCTAATCAGTAGTTTCATTTGATTTGAACAATTGTATCTTGATGAGATAAGTGAAATATAAAACTCACTGTAAGGTCATAAGAATGTATTACAGCACAGTAGAGCAGAAAATTCACCTGTTCCTTTGAATTAAGGAAAACCGTTCCTCAAAATTTTATCAGTATATATATATATGTTTTCAACTAACGTAAAAGCTGATAATTTTCCATACTGATACGACTGAACAATATACAGCACATATCAACATTTTAAATCTTAGTTGTTCCTTGAAATATACTGTGGTGTCTGTATTGTAAATGTAACAGAAACTGAGTTACTTGAAACCTTAAAATCAGATTAATTTTAAAAACGTAAATAAGAACACAAAGACTAGTGCAGAAGTATTTATTGATCCTCCAAAATACGTCAATTTTAATTCAACAAACTAGATGATTTAATTAACAGATATGACATGTAGAGGAAAAGTATAGAATCAGTACAAAAAGTGCATAGCATACTAAATAAATTGCACATTAAAAATAATACAAAAAAAACGTAGAATTCCTAAGTGAACTTCATATTGACAAAACCAGTATTATGCAAAATACCATATTGGGAAATAAGACAAACATTATACTGAGCAATTATTATTACTGAATATTAGCGAAAGTAACTGCGAAGTAGGATAATTCTGAGCTATAGACATTACCAATCAGTATCATTAATCAGTTATTAATATTGCTAATAATTATAATCGTTTTGATGAGAATTGTGACGGATTGGCTCTTGATTTATAGTCAGGTTGTTTTTTGACTTTTAATTATTCGCATTACGGGGTTGTGAAGATTGTTAAGTTTCACATTTTCGAAACCATGAATCGATCAATGTTAGACCACCATTAGAAACCTGGAAGCACTGGACGACCGTTTCGTCCTGGTATGGGACTCCTCAGCAGTGCGCATCCACGACTCATGCACCCCGCAGGGCTCGAACCTAGGACCTTCGGTATTGTGCGCGAACGCCCTAACCGATAGACCACTGAGCCGGTATCTAACGGTGTTAATGTCTAACTTGATCATATTCATTTTAAGTAAATCAAGTCAGAAGTAGAACAATAGCATACAGATATACACTAAACATTAACTGAAGTCAACAATGTGTGTATTACGGTATTTTGATTATGCAACTAACAAATACACTGTTCATCGATATACATAAAGACTTTGTTTATAATCGTAAGTATGCACCAGAGAGTATTCATTGCATGCGAATGTCAAAACAAATGTTCTGTTTACTTCAATTGTTAAAGCTTTCTGTAAGATAGTGGAGATTTATAGCTCAGATGGATAATTTTGATGAGGCTTCGTTATGCTTCTGAATATCAACACAAAACTTAAGGTATCTATATGGGCTTCTTAAGCACACATAACTCACTTATCTAATACGTATTTACGCACTCAGCTCAGTGCAGTGTATTCTGATATGTTAAGCCCATATAGCTTGTTGCCCACCTTTGGACAAACTAATTAACCGTTTCTAAACGAGTTACTGCTCACACATCTTTTGACCTTGTCAATTATTTACTTATAATATTGATTCGTTTTACTTGAGTGTGCGTACATTATTTACTTCGCTTATCACATGTCCAGCTTATTTTTTTCTGACCATAGGTACTCATCGCATCCAGTTGGACCAGTTGCCTTCGTTTTTAAGTGTCCCATTCTTATGTCCGTTTTCTTACCAAATATATGAAATAAATCCATCCAAAATAAACCGTCGTAACTCTCGCCTTTGGTTCGAATGCGTTACATAGCTCACCCTAATAGAAAAGTACTGTCTTCAGTGCTTGCGGTATCTACGTTTACTAGAGCTAGGATGTACGTGAGTTACATTAAGTGGAATGGCCGCCATATATTGGGTTATTGCGCGTCTACCGGGATGTAGGCGAACTGGATCCTACCTATATTATCAAATGTAACTCCAGTCTTTGGTTCGAATGCATCACACTATAGTGAGCTTTTATTAACAGCCGTCGCACAAACGAGATTCATCTGATAATAATAAAACGGAAATCAGATGAAAGATTCATTTTATTCAACATTCAATCGTTTGTCCAAATCGGAGTAAGATCTTGTGTCACGAAATTAGTTAGACTATATAATACCATCCGGTTGATGAAATCGAAGGAAATGAAATACATTGTGAAATTGTAAACTACAGTCACAACTCAAATAGCTTTAGTGATTCAATCAGTCAACAGCAACTTAGAACTTCGTACGTGTGTAAGTACATCCGTTGAAGTTGCCATACCATATGAGCACAGAGGTGCAATTGTCAATTCAAATCCCATAGGTAGTAAAAGTATCAGCAGCAATCGGAGAGATTAGGATTCTTAGATATTGAATGGATGCCTCAATATTTGGGAAAATTACAATATGAACTATTGCACACGTGACAACAAATGCAAGACTAGATGACCAGTGTAGCAGCAACCTCAGCAGCAGTAGGTCTCAACATACATAAAGGGAAAAGTAAAATTCTATGATACAACACAATATGCGTCAACCAAATCACTCTTGATGGACAGACCTTGGAGGACGTTAACACCTTTACATATCTTGGCAGCATCATCGACGAGAAAGGTGGATCCGATACAGATGTGAGTGCGCGGATTGGCAAAGCAAGGGCTGCATTTCTACAGTTGAAAAATATCTGGAACTTCAAACGAATATCAATCAACACCAAAATCAGTATTTGCAACACAAATGTCAAGACAGTTCTACTGTATGGAGTGGAAACTTGGAGAACTACCAAAGCCATCATCCAGAAGATACAAGTATTAATTAATAGTGGTCCACTCAAACTACTTCTGATCCGTTGGCCAGACACCATCAGCCACAAACTACTATGGAAGAGAATAAACCAGATTCCAGTGAAGGAGAAAATCAGGAAGAAGCGGTGTAAGTGGATAGGATGCAAACTGTGCAAAGTATTCAACTGCGTCACAAGACAAGCCCTCATTTGGAACCCTCAAAGTCCAAGAAACACAATACGCCGAGAAATGCAGGCAGACATGAGAAGAATGAACAATAATTGGACAAGAACTGAAAAAGGAAACCCAGGACAGAGCAGATTGGAGGACACTGGTTAACAACAACTTAAGTAAGTAAGTACAAAAGAAAATTATCTAAATATAATTAGAATGAAATATAGATCATTTTCATATTATATGTATATATATATATATATACTACTGAATACCAATTGTTATAAGTAACAACAATCTAAAAATAGAAACAAAAATATATTTTCTAGAAAAGTCATATAAATTTGAACAATGTAATGTTCATTGTCTGTGGAATAAATAAATATATATATATGTATGTATATATGAACAATTGACTGATATAATAACTATGTAATTGGAAAAACAAGAGAAGAACGGCAAACTCTCTCACACACACACACACATACACACATGCAGAGTGAGAGAGAGAGAGGTGCTATTTCAACACGAACAATCTAATTAACAATTGAGATGCTTTTATTTATGTTATGTTATGTGACTAATCATGAAAGAATAACAAACAGTGTGTTGTATTCAAAAAAAAGGGAAACCGGGTAAAAATGAAGTGTGAACTGTGAATGAATGAATTATCATTTCACATTGATGTTTTTCATATAGAATAATTGGTATAGATTCTGTAGTAATTTATAACAACATTTTTCGTTATGTTCTAGCATAATGTATTTAATTCTAAGCCAATACCCATTTTTGTTACATCTGGACCATTGAATACACCACTCAATGTGAATTGGAAACCTGTAGGAGATATAAAGAACAGGGGAGAGAGGGGGAAAGAGAGAGAGAGAGTAAAATTAACGGACGATGTAAACACAAAGGCAAACAGATACTTTGTGTAAAAGTTGATCATGTCATTTTCAGTTGTTGTCCAAGGCTGTAGTGGGCGGTGGAGTGAGGTTCCTTTCGAATTTGGTGAAAGTTAAACGACTTAAACACTGAAGTTTTAATAATGATTTTTTTTTAAAAAAAAAAAGTAGTTTTTTTACTAACTTTAGAAAGAATCGGAGTGACTAATTAATCGTCAATCTACCAACAAAATGCAGAACGTAAGGAATGAACAACTCATTAGCATAATTCCAAATGGATGTAAATTGAAACACTGTAAAACTAACGATCCAATTCAGTTAAATATCACAAACAAATATGAATATTCAAGCATAACTTGATACCCAACTTCCAAGTTACATCTTTGTGTAATGCTTACTCATTTTTCGACATTGAAATTGATCGGGTAAAAATACTATAACGCAAAGCATCGATTTCAAGATGAGTACTTTATTAATGATTAGACTATTACTACTACTCAACCAGGTAGTCTACTCTTACTAACAAGACTTTATTAAGTTGTCATTGGCTTTATGGCTTTGTGTCATGTTTTGGTCTAGCCATCCCTAGCTTTCTTCGAACCTACTCCTTCCTACACCACAAAGCATAGCTCTTTGAGGCAGTCGGTGGTTAGGCATTCGTAACATATGCCTCAACCACCTCACAACTGATGAAGATTCAATACTTCATCTACTGATTTGTCATCCCTACCTAACAATCGTATCCTAACGACAGCATTGCATACTCGGTTATGCACAAGTTATTTATAATCAAAACTAAATAATTTTTTTCTCATTACAATGTCTGCGTTTACCTGGAGTTATATATTCGACAAGAGAAAAAAATACAACTAAAGTTATGAATAATATATATCCATAGTTTGAACAATGATGAGAATAGTACAAATGAATTGAGTAAACTCCAAAACGTTAGGTCATTTAATATTGATTCTTTCAATTATTATTGTGGTTCAACTTTGGACTTGATGAAAAGATTTAACGATAAAAAAATAATGATTATTAAGTGCTAAATTCAGGTTATAGAATGGAAAGAAAGTCAACAGAGTTCTCGAATATTAATTAACAATGACAATATTCAATAAAGAATCTAATCAAATTTTAAGCATATGTGTGAATGTGTGCATATACAGAACGCGATCAGACGACTAGAATATTCCCACTAGAACTCGAAGAAGATTCCTCACGAAGCTAGTCACTAGTGAGCACAGGTAATTTGCATTACGGGGTTGTGAAGATTGTTAAGTTACACATTTTTGAAACCATGAACCGATAAATGTTAGACCACCATTAGAAACCTGGAAGCTCGATAGTGACTAGCTTCGTGAGGAATCTTCTCCGAGTTCTAGTGGGAAGACGTGACCAGTGAAGTTCAACCTGTTCGGGTGTAGACAGAAACTACCGAAGACTGTGCATGAGGTTGCGCAACTCCGTGAATACAATCAAGTTAGACATTAACACCGTTAGATACCGGCTCAGTGGTCTATCGGTTAGGGCGTTCGCGCACAATACCGAAGGTCCTGGTTTCGAATCCTGCGGGATGCAGGAGTCGTGGATGCGCACTGCTGAGGAGTCCAATACCAGGACGAAACGGCCGTCCAGTGCTTCCAGGTTTCTAATGGTGGTCTAACATTGATCGATTCATGGTTTCAAAAATGTGTAACTTAACAATCTTCACAACCCCGTAATGCAGACTAGAATATTGTATAATTACTAATCGTTACTAGGTGGATGAAAGCCTATTTAATCACAATGATGAGCAGAATAAAGGAATTGATATTGGTTATGCTGCTGTCCAAGGTAATCGAACTGCCAAAACGTGTTGTTTAATTTTATACTACTTAGAGTAGTACAAATGTCTACATGAAAAATACTATGCAATGTAATCATGGATAAAAAATTTCGTTTCAAATATTCCCTTTCTTATCATCGCTTATACGAAAAATAAAGAGTATCTGTCACATGTCTTTCAACTAACATGAATTACTTTATTCCACTAAGCAAAAACTTTCATAGAAATTAATAATTTTCATAGTACAATCTGATTGGAAAATTGAAATTAGGAACTACTTTTCATTCTTTCAGCTCTCTCAAATTCTAACCTTCTGAATTCTTCATCACTTTTATCTTCTTGAATAATATCATCGAACCCTAATCTCTCTGATTTCCGCTAATACTTGTACTACCTTTACTACTATGAGATTTGACGTGACAACTGCATCTCTGTGCTGATGTGGTATGGCGGATTGCACTGATGTACATACGTACGAAGTTATTTGTTGTTGACTAACTGATTTCTAACAAACACTGTAGTCATATTTAATGTTTACTACTAATACAAGAAAATAAGAAAAACTATTTGTATAAAAAAATTCAGAAGCAAATGCTTAGACAAACTCTACTTTTCTATCGGTTGTACCTCGCTCGGTTAGCTATTCTTTTTAAACAGCTCTTTTATGCACAATTCAGACTTCTTAATTCAAGTTGTTCGTTTGGAAAACAACTAACATGTGAATGTTCATATTTTATCATGAAGAAATCCTCATATAAGTCGAATGACAGCGTAAACCATTTTCCTATAAACTCATTTGCTAGGCACATATGACTGTGAGCTACATCAAGTATGAGGGCTAATATTACTTACTATCTGGCTTCTCAAGCCGTACTAGATTAGAAGTAGGATTCGAGTCCAAGAGGAGAGGTGTTCGAACCTAGGACGAGAATCATCGGTGTCTCATCAATCTGAAAATTTGCAACATATTTTCATGAGTACACAACATTATGATTTCTTTTAAATCAAATAATAATAATAATAATAACATACTGTCATAAATAAAATAAGTAATAAAAGTTAATTCACCTTTTGTTAAATATGTGGTAAAAGCTAAACTAATTTGATTTAAATGATCCAGTCTCAATTTTACCGAGTGTTTTTTCTGACTATCTAATATATACTTTGATCCAACAGCCCAGACAATTTCATCAGGAACACGTTTCCATGTAATCTATAATTTTAAGCAAAAGGTTGAAGAAAATTTAAAAATATTTTGTATGAAATCGGCTTTTAGTAGCTGCGTTAAAATTCAAAGTAGGGCTTACCAATTTTAATGACTTGCAATCTGACTTCAATTTATAGGAATAATTGAGTAGGCTAAGAAATGGATGTTTCCTGAGCAACACACTCGTCCTTCAATCAGTAAACGGATATCTCGCCTAGGCCTTAAGTGACGCAAGTTGCCAAAAGCCAATCGAGCCTTCTGTGTCCGTGCTGAGATTCTGTCAGACACCAGGCCATCAGCATTGAGACTCCCGAGATAAGTGAAACAATCAACATGCTCAACTACTTCACTCCTTATCACTAGTTCAGGTGCCGATGCAACCCAGTCATGAAGTAACATTTCGTATTTTAACGTGGAGAAGCACATCCCGAACATGTTTGCATTGTTGTTTAGGGTAGTCAGAAGACTATGCATTTTGTCAGCGTCTTCACCGAATAGAACTATGTCATCAGCATACTGTAAGTCAGCAAGCGTATCTCCTGGTAGAAAGTCCACTCTTGAAAAGCCTGACGATGATAATGTTAACTCTAAAAGCATGTCTACGACAAAGTTGAACATGAATGGGGAGAGTGGATAACCCTAACAGACACCACTTCAAGTAAAGAATTTCGATGACAGTTCGCTATAAGCTCTAATTCGAACAGTGGTGTTCGAGTAGAGAGCCTGTGTAAGGTTAACATACTTCTCTCGCACACCTTTCAATGACAGATACTGCCATAGAACCTCACGATCGACAGAGTCAAATGCCACTGTGAGGTCTAAGAAGACAACTGTTGTCGGACGCCTAAATGTGTATCTGTGTTCTAGATAAATCTCTAACTGGCAGGACGTTCATTCTGGATTACACTGCTAGACATGAATCAATTTTTTCTAAAATACTTGTGACTGAATGGCAATATTGAGGTAACTCATTAACAAAGCATACACCCCACGAGTAACTGATCAATAGCGGCATTTTACAACGCCAACGAGAAGATTCAAATAATGTAAAAACCTTAACTTTTATAAAAAGTAAAGGGTGGAAAACTGTTAAACAGTACAATAAAAACTTCACATAAAATACAGGCAACTTGTATTATTATTATTATTATTATCATACTTACTGAACCTGCTAGTTCTAATCGATCAGTTATACGTTGAAACATGCTCGCTGAAAATTGTTTACCCCAATGTGTAATTAAACCATGAAAATTAAAATCTTGTACTGCATAACCCACAGCAAAATTAGCTTTCTGAAGAATTTGATTTGTACAGTCCAATTTAACATCTGCACCGATCAAATAGCCTTGATGACTGATATTATGCAAACGAATTCAAAAAGTGTGAATATACAATATATATATATATATATATATATATATATATATATAAATTAATGGGGCAAGTCCAATGGAGAGTTCAATATCGAGAATACAAAAGTGATATAACTACCTTTTATGAGGAACATTGGAAAATCAAATACTTAAAAATAAGTAGGATAGTGTAAAGTGTACTTCATATCTATTAATACCCAGATGGTTACCAGCAGTATCATTTCATCATAATCTAAAAATAAGTTAATATATAAGTTGGAAGGGACTTGTTTGATGACCGACAAAAGGTGCATGGATCTAAATACCAACTCAATAGAGAACGCTAGGGTTAGTCCAAATAGTGAATGCAAGTATACTCCAACCCAACCTGTACTAGAGTCTCAGTCACCATTGAAGCAACCTCCAACTATTGAGAGGACAAAAAATTTTCTACTACCCACCTCTGGGCAACGACAATATGAGGAGAAACTTGGGCATGCTTATGGATTTTTTCAGCGTGCACTTGTGAATCGGTCATGCAAAATGAGTTTCGTGAAGCCTGGTTCAAAAATATTGTGGATTGAATAAAGGTAAACGTTAAACCATTGGATCCTGACACAGTCGCCTACAGACCGGAGATTCGACGTTCCAGTCCAGGTTGAGGGGCCGTGGGTTCCGTACTAAGAGGAAACGACTATCCAGTACTTTGAGTTTCTTAATGGTTTTCTAACTTAGATCGGTTCGGGATCTAAGTGAGATACATTTGCAGTTGAAAAACTGAAAATGTCGATTATTAAATCGCATTTTTTCGTAATCCGGGTGAATCTTTGGGAAATAATGAACTTTCCAATAATCAGCAATAATGTCCATCAGTTGCATTAGGTTGGTGCCAGTCTTGCTTAGATTGTGTGATATCATTCCCGATTTGTAAAGGTAACGTCAAATAACACAATTTATTTTGCTTTCCTGTTGTAGTACGAGTTGTTATCCACTAAAAATACTGACAAACTTGGAAGCAAACTATTTTAGATACATTTTGAATATATGTACACGAAATTTATTGCACCAACAAATTAAGGCTCCTATTATAGTAACCCAATAACCAGTAGAGCAACACGTTCCATTGCATACATCTAACGTACATCAATCAGGCAAGCTGTATTGAGCTTACTAACTCCGGTAGACCATGATTCGACTTATTTTACCCACCCTGTAACTAGTAAGTGGATTTGGAAATGTGAAACGAGATATGACAAGCGGAATCAGTGTAAACTAATGCGGAGTTCTGTGCAGATAATGATTGTGTGTGTGTAGATTAACTATGATGGAGACAGTACTAAGAAAAAATTGTGTATCCCGAAAATGAATTTCAGTCGAGTAATATGTAATATAAAGTTTGATAATTAAATGAATTCAGAATCCTTATGCAGACTCTTACAAACAATAAAAACTTGAGTAGTTTTCCGTTACACATACAATAATGTAAGGTTTTAAAAAAGTTATATGGGTTGTCATAATGTAATCGGTAATTTAATGTTTGTGGACATCAAAGGTATATACTGTTGACCAAGAGACAAAATTACACATTAAAAATCCATAAAGTATCATTGTAACCGCGTGTCTATGCTAATTTCTTATATTAACCGTACAGTATATACAGGTTAACATCGTCCATAAAGAACTCATTACCTTGAAAACGTACACAGATCGCATTATTACTGAATTCTCAAGCTTTAATAAGTGGGCGTCAATATACAAAGGTAGAATATTTTATGGATGTAACAATGTTATAAATTTGAAAGGAGTGTCATCAGTGATTTCGATGGTTATTGCAGAAAAACGGTAATAAGTATCTTCAAATGATTTGGAGGAAACGATAGCGAGCCAACAGCAAGAATTCAGGAATTTTGACCGATTACAATAACTGATATGACAATAACTTCATTTTGATACCAGTAAATGACAGCTCGGGTTTCTCCTAACCCAGGTTACTCCGAAAGGCAAATAATTATGGGTGAATTGTTTGGTAGAGAACAAAATTAATGATGAGTTGGATTAATCATATACACATTACGTTTAGCGGTCGTTAATCGAATAATTATCAAAATTATCAACAATGCATGTTGTTCCGAACAAAAGTCACACAAATGTGAATTAAGTTAAATCAACACAAAATTCTACGTATGGTCTCTGTTGAATAGTTGTAACCGATAATCTAACATTTTTGATGGACACCTTGTGTAAGCGAGCTTAAGGCAACAGTAGATAATAATAATAATTATAGATGAGGATTGTTAAAATGATCAAATAAGTCATTTCAAAAACTACTATTAGCATGTGGCATAAACCAAAAAGCCTGAAAAGAATATAGATAATCACTGGTCTGTCAACATAAACGTACGTTTGCAAAGGGATAACCTAAAATATGGTCATTTGTAGAATCAGTAGTATATTAGAAACTGTATCAACGGAGGAAACTGAAAAAATGTACACAACTGTTAGTTAATCTAGGTCCCCTAATATCCAACCCAGCTAATGTGACTAAGTACATAGTTTTTTCACCAAACTATGAAGCCCAGATCGTGTAACACTTGGGATTAAAGAGGTTAGGGAACTTTTGACATCAAGATTTTTAGCCTCGCCACTGAGTCGAATTTTTGATGCTATCTGTAAGCCCGAATCGCCTTATAGTTCGCATCATCAGGAAATAAAGTATCATCAAGCATACGAGGAACTAACTTGACTAGGAGAACTAAAGTAGTTGAACGTTTAACGTATTATTCAGACAGAAAACTGCGGTCGAGTTTTTTATAAACTAGAACTCACATCAGCTCTAGTTATGGGTGAACTAGCAAGCGATCTGCGAACCTTTAAACTCACCTTTGAGAGTTTTGTTCAAAAATATATGACATTATTAGCTTTGAACTTACCTAAGAACAATGGATGGGGATAAATCAGGGATAGCAGATTTGAAAAACATTTCGACGTTCGCATTCACGTGCTTGTTTCGGAAGGAATTGATTAGATTAGCATTGAAATAACTGAACAATTAGTTAATAAAAGCTTCCTACTTTTGAAAGGGGTCGCGAGAAATATGGAAAGTTTGTTTCAACCCGTCAAGTAATTTGTCTTCAAATACTATTTCTCCATCAATGAGATTGTTGGAGGACCACCTTTTTGATATGGTTAAACCATATTGTGAGAGAGAAAATTTTTCTTGTAGGTCGAAGTACATCTGGAAGAGTAATTAAATGTACAAATCACAGTGATAATGATGTTTATATACCTTATTTGGTTTAGGCCCGTCACTAAGATTGGCCTTAAATTCGATATCATTTTTCTTTGTCGTGCATTGAATATTGTATAGTCCAAAATAAAACTTTTTAAAGAGTAAGTCCCGTGCATCTTTACCGAGATCTGAGAATTGAGGGGGAAACATGGTTAATTGGAGAGTAACGCTCTAACTGAACTTGGCACTTCAATCTTAAATTGCACCAACCAGTTCAGTTTAAGAAATATTTGGTAGCAAGGGCATATCACAAGTTGTCATGCAAATATACTGTGTCGCACGGTTCGCATTTCTATTCAATTAGTAGTTAGATGAATAGTGGAAACACTAGGCGTTTTCAAATGATGATAGACAGTACAAGTAATAATCTTTTTAATAACCATGCATTGCTGTTCAATAGGAGTAGTGTTTAGTGTTGACGAACGCGGAAATAAGTTCCTCTTTACGCTGTCAGTTGTTAAAAAGTTTGGTAGTTTAAAATTATTTGGTTTGTTTTTATCAGCTTTCAGAATTCATTGGATAGTTAATTAAGTTCTGAACACCAACTTAAGTCCTCAAAAAATGTATTTTTGGAAATTCTTACTCGTAAATTTGCTCAGAAACTAGCTTTAGAATAGAAAGTTTTGCACCAAGGTAAACAGAGTGCACACGAGTTGGCGAGCATCCACATCGGGAGTTTCACAGGGGACCATCCTAGGCCCACTGCTCCTTCTGATATTCATTAAACACCTGCTAGGCTCAGTTAGCTCACTGGCATTGATCTACGCAGACGATGCGAAGATCTGGAAGTCCATTAGAAGCGGAGAGGATTCGAGTGAGCTTCAAAAGGACCTTACATCTATTGAGAAATGGGCAGTGAAAAACGGTTTAAAACTCAACCGATTAAAGTGCCACGTCATGCATTTCCTGCCTCATATGACACAAACGACCTACACCCTCAATGGAAGTCCGATCCCTAATGTGTCCTCAGGGCGAGATCTCGGTTTAATAACCACAGAAAGCCTCCACACCAGTCCAAACTATGTAGCGCATGCAGCCAAGCGAAATGCGACTCTTCACTTTATGCGAAGACAGCTTGGTGCTATCACCCCGAAATTATTTTGTACCCTGTTTCAGACGTACGCGCGCACAAAATTAGAAGTTCACAACGTCATCGCACCCCCTCTGCTTAAAAGAGACATAAATCTCTTGGATCGAGTACAGAGACGAGCAACGAAATGGGTGATAGGGTTGAAAAATAAACCCTACGACGATAGACTCCAGCTCTTCGGATTATTTCCATTGAGCTACAGGAGGATCAGAGGCGATCTGATTATGGCGTACACCATGTAATGGAATTATTACTCTTGCAGTTCACCTTTAACTTGCCAGGTACAGGTTCACACGCGTTTCACCCAGTCCGGGACCAAAACACGATAATTCTGGGAGAAAACGGTTCTATAATTTACTAAGAAACGAAATACAAACAATTACCAAGAACAATATTACACCTTCGAATTTCCAACTACCACAACAGGTTCCTTTTCTGGAAGAATAAGTGCTTCCAGTCCGTTACTGCTAGAGTAACAAATCCAAAAATTGCTGTAGCCATATTAAATATCAAATTTAAACAACATATGTACAGTTCAGAAGGAAACATAAAAACTTCAATATAAGTACAAAATATGGAAATAATAACAATATACAATGATAAAATCTCAAAATGAAATCAAATCGAGTACCAAAATGTCAGTCATATCATAACACAAATATATATACATGGAGGGATTTTCCAAAACAAAACCTTCAAAATAGATTCTAAACCGGCCCGCAAAATCCCTCCATGCAAAAACAAGCCTTTTCTGACAGTTCAATTTAGGGTTCACTCTCATCCTCTAATCCACAGCGGAAGAAAGAGTAGGACTTACAGCAGTACGCCTACCCGCCCTCCAACATGGATATGACCTATCTAGTTCGACCCTTCTAGGAGACACACCTCTCCTCACTGCCCGTTATAAGTACGAACAATTAACTTTCTGACCTTTCCGTCCTTATCCGTCTCACAATCCTCTGATATTCCTAGGGGCCATTTTCCACGAGTGGTAATATCCGAGGCGACAATTACTACGTCTCCTTTCTGGAAATCGCGATGCTATTGTAGCCATTTTTGACGAGTTTGTAAAGACGGCAAATATTCTTTTAGCCACCTTTTTCAAAAAACATTAGCTGTACTGTACAGCAGACGGTACTGTGGTAAGTTCCATTCGACTGATTTTTCCACAGTTATCCGTAATGTCGCTCTTTAGCCAATGTAAGATCTGTAGATGAATTTTCTACCGTAGCAGTTCAATTTGATTCCAATAGGTGTAGGTCGAACGCACCCCCCCCCCTAGTCCAATATCAGAACACAATAGTTCTAGGAGAATGTGGTCTATTATTAAAATGAAATGGAAATACAAACATTTACCTGACAATTAATACACCTTCCAAGTCGAAATTACCCTGATGGGTATCCAAATACAAAAGAATAAGTGATACCAGTATTAACTGCTTCGGTATCAAATCCAAATATGGCTGTGGCCATATTAAATATCAAATTTAAACAACATGTGTACAGTTCAGAAGCAAACATAAAAACTTCAATATAAGTACAAAATATGGAAATAATAACAATATACAATGATAAAATCTCAAAATGGAATCAAATAGAGTACCAAAATATCAACAGAAAGAGTCAGTCATATCATAACACAAATATATATACATGGAGGGATTTTCCAAATACAAAACATTCAAAAAAGCTTCAACAGATCAGTCCCTACAATGTGTAGCTTGATGATCTCGAAGCTTTATTATCTCAGCTGTTATACTGTCCGCTCCTGTTGCTTAACCACTGTTGATCTGTCTGATATCTATTCTGATCTCTTCAGTTGTTGATGGGTGAGCATCAATTGCTAGGTCCGTTGAAGCTGCCTCGGTGTTGGGTGGGTTCTGTAGTGTTAGCTTATTTAAGAGTTCAAAAAATTTCTCTGCTCACCTGTTTCACTATTTGTCAGTGTTGGTGGTTGGTTTTCTCTCTCCGTTCTTCACTTGTTTTTCTGTTAACTATATTTTCCAGCTAGCTTCTTCGTTGCGTCGTATAGTTGTCTTATATTTTCTTCTCTTGCAGCTTATTCTGCTTTCGTGGCTGGATCTTCCCCATATTAACGTCTGTCACTTGTGGTGTTCCTCTTCACATGCACGTTAGTTTCTGTATATTCAGCTAATGACTTCGATTTCAGCTGATACTGATTAAGCTCCTCAGAAACTTGAACAGCTCTTCCAGTCTCTCACATTGGTCAAACATTCCCTAACCTATATTAATTTTTGCTCCTGTTGTCAGGAGGGAGATTAGCCTCATGACTTCTTATGGAACTCGTCTTTGATTATGACCTACCAACTGCCAGGGCAGAGTTTAGAAGGTTCCAATTATTTGTTCTGTTTGTAGTAAATTGGGATATCCAACCATCCTTCATTATCCGGGTTTTGGACCAGCAGTAGTTATAAATGGATTTTCTACCGTAGCAGTTCAAATGGTTTCCAGTAAGTGCAATCCGAACGCGTATCTCCCCGTCCAATGTCCAAAAAAAACACAACAATTCTAGGAGAAAACGGTCTATATTATATTAAAAGATGGAAATACAAAACAATACCTGAAGTTGATGCACTTTCCAAGTCACAGTTACTCCGAGGAGTATCCAAGGTAAAGGTAATAAGTCCAACCGCCACAGTATCAATCCAAATATGGCTGTAGCCATATTAAAGATCAAATTTATACAACATATATACAGTTCAGAAGCAAACATAAAAACTTCAATATAAGTACAAAATATAGAAATAATAACAATATGCAATGATAAAATCTCAAATTGGAATCAAATAAAATACCAAAATGTCAACAGAAAAAGTCCGTCATGTCATAACAAAAATATGTAAACATGGAGGGATTTTCCAAAAAACAAAACATTCAAAAAGGATTCTACAGTAGTCCTATAAGGTTTACAGGTGGGGTTAATATCTAACCATGCCGTTAATGTGTTAAGTATCGTTGTGGTGCGCGCTACTTATAAGTAGTATATGACGCGAGTGTGAACGTAATGTCTGGCAGCAGAAGATGGGGGAAGATCAAGAAAGGAAGAGTGGGAACACAATGGAATTTGTATCAAACGCATGAATAGTGAAATGTCAGACAATGGATTGATGATGGATTGAAGATGTGCAAATTAACGGTACGACATGGTTTTACTATTTTACTGAGTAACTCTGCAATTTTCGTTACATACAATTCGGTTGCCCTCACCTGTGTCCTCCTTCACTACATTGTCACCGAAACTCTCCTAGGCCAAAGGTCAAGTGCGATTCAATGAATACCCTCATTTTTCCGTACACTAACTAACCTTCTTTTCCCACTCAGCTCTTCTCCACTTGTGTTCAAGCACCCAGCAGACTATTATTATTCAGTTTGAATTACTGGATGCAACTAGGATAACAGATCTTGCGTTCATGTAGCATACTTCTCAGTAGGTAACACGGTCTCTTCAGCGATTACATAGAGCAAGCAGTCTTACCATAATAGTGAAGTCTTTTGTTGAAACAGATTTAAGAAGTCCAGGTAATGGATTCCACTGAACTGGTTAGCACACAGTTTATAAACGATCAGTGCGTGTTGGTTGACCTTGATCTTGAGGGTATTTAGTGGAATCATCCGGCTTCTCCGGTCATCCCTTTTATATAGGTATGATTTGACTCCGTAGATACTCAGGGACGTTTAGGTAGCTCAAAACACAGTTTACTTCAGCATCCAAATCGTTCCAATGCTTTTTAACAAGACCATGACAGCTAACATTAATTGTAGTCACTTAGTGGTCTACATCAGTCGAGTTAGTTCATCTAATATGAATATTAATCATCACTATTAATCATCACCGAATAATAGCTTCTCGCCACAAGATTATTTAACGATGGAGTAAATGAAAAATAAGCATGGGGCCAATGTGTGAAGGCCGTGGTCGTGATAGGTAGCTTAATCTTTAGTTATGCTCATCACCGTAAGTAGTTAGTAGTCGTCGGTTGCGTCAGGACGGTTTAATGGCTCGATTTACGTTAGGAGGTTCTGAAACACAAATATTTAGCTCAGATCACCCAACCTAGGTGATCAGCTACTGGTATTTCATTATCGTCTTTGAGGAACAAACGAAACCTTACCGTCAGGTCTTTTGATTTAAATATTTAGGTAATGTTGAAGTTTGGTGCAAAAGAAGAACTCTGTCACACACGCTACCCCCATGATGTGCATTATTCAATTCGCATTGGTCACCTTTGATTGCAACGATGATTTTACAACATAACATAGTAATGTACACAGTACGTTCAGTCCTCTAATTCTTGCATATAACTAACCAAGTACCTTCTAATCTATGTCTGCAAGGACTTCTGTGGAGATATTCCACTCTACTATGGATGCTACTATGATGTTTGGACATTAACTTCCCACGAATTTGGTCTAGTCCTATCAGATATGGAGTGGTCGTGAGTAACTAAGGACAGGGAATTATTTACTATCATATGCCAACATTAGTTTTATAAACGATTAAACTCAATCCGAGTCTTATCTCATCGATCTCACATATACATAGTGACATACTAATAAACTACTGACATAGACTTTTTGTGCGTTGTTCTGCTCAATAAATTTTGGGATTTTGTCTGTATCGTTTATGAAGGTCGAGTTCCTATGAGATTTTTGAAAATCTCAGTTCTACCTGTCCTGACATCACTGACTTGCCAAGCGAACTCACTGAGTACTGTCTTTTCCAGTAGTATTAGAAGAATGTCATCAGAGGTGGAAAAAGCCAAGGCTTCTGCACATACTCAAGGACCTACAATTTTTTCGAAAATTATTAGCAAAGAAATTCCAGCTGATATTATTTATGAAGATGATGATTGTCTTGCCTTTAGAGATATCAGTCCTCAAGCTCCAACTCATTTTCTAGTTATTCCAAAAAAGCAAATTCCGATGCTCGATTCGGCAAATATAGAACATGAAAAGGTATTCCTGTTTCATCTTATATGAATATATATTTGTTAAGTTGTTAGGTCATCTAATGCTTGTATGCAGTCAAGTCGCTCAGAAAGAAGGATTAACTTCGGGTTACCGTGTAGTTGTGAATAACGGTCCTGATGGTGCTCAATCTGTATATCATTTACATCTTCATGTCCTTGGTGGCCGACAGATGGGATGGCCACCTGGTTAGATAGTTGTATAATATGTATTACTTATTACCAGTGAAATTAAATATATTTTGGTTTTCCAAATACGATTTGTAAATATGTATTAGTTTTTTCCTCATTAATAAAATTTGTAGGTCGGTCAGTCTGCACGGTAAATTTCCCTGTGGATATCAAGTTTATTCCTAATGTTCACTGGTGTGGGTTGATGACACCCTTTGAATTAGGTGTCACAGTCATTGACTATTTAGTAGAAAAAGCGGTGTCTAATCCTGAAATTTTTCCTAATCAATTTTGAGGTGATTGATCTTGGAAAGAACAAGACATCACATTAAGAATGGGATTTTAATGAGAAATCTCCTCGTATCCCGTGGTAAGCTAATCGAAAACGATTCAGGCGTCTCTTTCGATTTTCACAAACGCGATTGGCAAGGTCTTTTATCCACTAAATAACCCTCCCACCAAAAATTTTGACTAGATATGGACTGCCTATTTAGGTGTAATATTATTAGTGAAATATCAGGTGGAAGTAAAGTGTATGGACAACTTTGAACTACATTTTAGCCAACGAAAAAGCTGTTTGGTTGTGAAACGATTTATGATAAAAAGTAATACAATTATAGATAAGTGATAGATAGACAGTTTTATCATGAGTAACAGTCAGTAAGCAACAACGTAGAACTTGGTACGTACTTATATCTGTCCAAGTTGTCACACTACAGCACAAAGAAATGAAATTCTTAGTTACAATCTCATAGTAGTAGAAGTAGCAGTGTTGGTAGTTATTGGAAAGTTTAAGTATCGAAGATATGGTTCGAGACGTATATCCCAATGAAATAAATCTAAAAAGAGAAAACCAGATAGTATACGCCTCCGACCGACTGCTACTCTGACGTGGTGTTCGGGCTTGCCTGTCGTGATGACCCAACTTAGCTATATTGGCTGGAACATATGTTCCTGTAGGTTCTATCATGCCAGGCGGGTCGATTGGAGAACGGTGAAACTAAAAGCAGCCACTCAAGGTCTGAGGGCGAAGTCGTACTGCTGACTGTAGGGGGGTGTGGCAACAGTAAGCTGTTTCCCTCAGACAACCAGCATCTGCAGCGATGCTGCCTTCTCAGAAGGAAGGAAGGGTTAGAAAAGGCCGACCCTGAAAATGTCACAACTCACCTTACCTCACCGATTTCCGTCTCGTGTGGTATGGCCTTTTAAACAAGAGCGGAACTAACACTGGAAACTCATAGAAAGGCAGTGCGTGACCGGCCTCTAGCAGTTGTCTTTTCGGCTCTGTAATCACGCCCTCAGGTCTCTAAGGCCTCCTTTTTCATGTTCCTCAGGAAACACCCATGGTTCGGGCAGCCAAAAAGTGATATTTGCTCTCACACTCTTAATAGCTCACGAGACTGTGATTCCCAGCCCGAGTCAGCTTGGAATGACGTTAAAGAAGCTGCGGAAGCACCAAAGATCTCTGCCAGTAGGTTAAACCAAAAGGTAAAGGAAGAGCAGTGGCGTTTAATTAACTGATAAATGTTCATCCTATCTGGCTCTGAACACAATAAGAATCTCAGGCGACTTATACAGGCTGATAAAAAGCCCACTCAATGATCGCGAACACTGGTGGGTAGCGAAAACAAGAGATGGAGAAGATGGCTGCAATAGGTAACGGTAGACAACTATTCAGACTTATCAGGGAAACTGGTATTAGAAATCCGACTGATAGTGAGACTACTTCGGAGAAAGATGGGACTGTTATTTAATCTCAATCCAGGAGATTGGGTCGATAGACAGGACATTTCAGAGAGCAGTTCAACTGACCTTCAGCTATCCACCATCTGCAATAAACCTGAATGGCAAGTTGGTGTTAGTCTTCTGACTCTTAATGAGGTTAAAAAGGCTATAGAAAATCTAAAAAGAGAGAGCATCAGGTCCTGATAGGTTAATTCCTGAGATTTTTAATGATGGTGGTCCATTTTTAGCAATGAGATTGACTGAGATATTAGATAGAGTCAGGGAACTGGACGTAATCCCATCTGACTGGTGTCGGTCGCCGATTAACACAGTCTATAAGAATGAACAAGTGACTTCAGAAAACCAGGCTGGTTTCAGACGTGGATGTATAAACCATATATACACACTTCTCCTAGGACACGCCTGACAATAGTTGTATTCCTCAACCTTAAGGCAGCGTCTGACCTTGTCGATCGTGGGGTCCTGTGGCAGTGTCCATCATTGAAAGGTGTACCAAATAAGTGCATTAACCTTGTACAGGCTCTCTACTTAAACACCACTGGTCGAGTGAGAGCTTTTGGATAACTGTCATCTGAAGTGATTACCTAAAGTGGTATTCATCAGGATTGTCTACTTTCTCCATTCTTATTTAAATTTATTATTATCTGCTCGGATACAGAAGGCTTGACTGGCTTTTGCCAACTTGCGTCAATCATGATGTAGGTGAGATATCCGTCCGCTAACCAAAAGACGAGTTTACTGCATAGCAGTCCGCTCCGTTCTACTTCACAAGTGTGAAACATGACCAATGAAAATAGAGGGACTTTGTAAGTTACTAGTTTTCGATCATAGGTGTATTCGAAACATAGCTCGTATATCCTGGGGAAATTAAGTAAATAATGCTGGTGTTAGGAAAAGGTTACTAGGTAAGGATGGCATATCAAATAATGAAGTAATGAATCTTCATCAGTTTAGGTGTTTGGGATGTGTTACGTATGCCCAGCCACCGGCTGCCTTGACGAGCCATCCTTCCCTAGCACCCTTTTCTGAACCCCAACATTGCAAACATGAATGAAGAACCTTTATGTATGAATATCAAGGTTTTCATCACGAACTGACATCATCTAATTTCACGTTGGAATCTGATTGGTTCACCCATGTATTTTACTACTGCTGTGAAGGCAAGTTAAAAAATTTGAAGGACTTAGGAAGTATGCAATTGTTTCTAAATCATGACTTAAAGCTATTTACAAAACATTTTGTCAATGGACTTATGAAAGCAGCTTATTAATGAAAATTATCGTGAACTAAGTATATTTGTTCATGCTCTAGAACTATTTATCCACACCACAACTTCGGTACTATTTAATCTAAAACTCTAGTTTATCAAAATCACTTTAGAAATGTCGATGATTCTACTCATTCAAGTTGAGATTCCCTGTTGTTGATCGTTACAGTAATAACGAAATGAAATCCTACTATAGATAAAATCATGTTAGTTTTTTTAAGGAGATATGCAGATATGTAATTCATTTGATAAATTTCTCCAGCAATAATGCATGGCAATACGTTGTTGATATAGTTAAGTAAATCATAAAAACAAGTGTTAGATTTCACTTATTCATTAGTCCGAACAGGAAATATAAAACACAATTTTATTATTATTATTATTATTATTATTATTGTAAGATTTATTGTCCCTTCAATGAAATACTCTCATTATGTGGTATTGTGGTGCGAGCTACTTATAAGTAGTATATGACGTGAGTGTCAACGTAATGTCTGGCAGCAGTAGATGGGGGAAGATCAAGAAAGGAAGAGTTAGAAGAACACAATGGAATTTGTATGAAACGCATGAATAGTGACAATGGATTGATGTTTTGCAGCAGGAACAGTCCAGTTCGATATGATGAACTGATATTTTGCAAATGAACGATTTACGATATGGTTTTCCGATTTCGCTGAGTAACTCTGTAATTTTCGTTAAATACAATTCGGTTGCCCCACCTGTGTTCTCCTTCACTACAGTATGATTAAAAAATATATCTACTCTCTTCTTATATTTTATTTATTGTCTGTTAGTAATTTAATCTTTTTGAGACTGTCATAAAGTTTCACAAAATTGAAATGGTCTCATTTATAATCTATCTGATTTATTTTAAATTACAGACACTTTAAGTGCAAAATAAAAAAACTATTTCATCTAATCAGTTAAAAAAATTGTTTTGAAGTTAACAACTAGTTGGCTCCTAAATCAAGTGTCTTTTTCATAAGTTTAAAAAGGCATTAAATATAAGTTCCGGATGAATTTTTTCGGTATGAATTCTACACAACCAATGTAATATAGAAAGAATGAAACTATTATTATTCAACAAGATTACCAAGTGAAATCCCGATGGATCCAGAAAGAAGACAATAACTGGATGAAGAGTTGTATTGATTAGTGGTCTCGTCGTGATATCGAAATAATATATCAAGACCGGAATATAAAGAAGTAGCTAACAACTACCGAGCGGAAATGTGGAATGGGAATCATACGCTTGGCGCGCGAGTTATAGGCTTTAGTACAGTGAAACAAAAGGAGAACAATTATTGTTAGAATTAAGTACAATAATAAATGTTTCCATTTTGGCAGTTGTGTTGTTCTGTTCGTAAAAGTATACCACTCACTACAGTAACATGATTAAAACCTACGTTGATTGATTTAGTCAGAAGAAACGATCATA
Organism: Schistosoma turkestanicum; assembly: GCA_944470395.2. NCBI lineage: Eukaryota > Metazoa > Platyhelminthes > Trematoda > Strigeidida > Schistosomatidae > Schistosoma > Schistosoma turkestanicum. The sequence continues at coordinate 7,042,361 of OX103977.1, forward strand.
ATCAGTGCACTCAATTTAAGCGGACAACAAATGATTATTTCATCGGCATTGTAACCGGAATCTTTCAAGATATATCTGTCAAGCTCCCAAGTATATCACCTTGGTTACATTCTTCACAACCACAAGAACTGATCGAATTGTTAGCCTTATTTTAGTAAGCTGAAGATACCATTTGATATCATGATTTGACATGATTATTTTATTGGAAATAAGCATTATTTCATTTGTTTATCATATCTATAGGACGTTTTCATGATTTCACTTTACATCTCATTTGAAGTTCAGACTAAATATCACAGAAATAAATCGATATTTTAATGTTTATATTTAGCTAGCTGATGATTTTCAAGATGATGATTGTGCTTGAAATTTTTTAGTGGCTACCTTTTAATTCCAAAATAGGGCTCATCACTTTAGTGGCCTTGATCTGACTCTAGTTTGGACGAATAATCGAGTATGTTATGAAATAAATCTTCCCTTTATTTTCATTCTTAGACGAACCTGGTTTGTACAATGGCAATAATAAGGAGCTGAATACAGATTCAGTTGGATGAGTTTATTTCTAGTAATCGTTGACGCAGACAAACATGATATATAAAAAGTGTATAAGAAAAGTGAAGCGAAGTGGAGAAGGCGGCTGGGCCAACTCAATGTAATGAGGTATGATCAAGTATTAATAGTTAGGAGAAAATAGGCTAAACATGTAATAAGCGAAGTTAGCAATGCACATACGCACTCAAGTAACAACAATCAAGATATAAGCTAATAATTACCAAGATTGAAGGGCATGTGAATAACTCAGGAAGAATGGATTAATTAATTTGTCTAAAGGCTCGACATATTAGTACACTCACTGCAAGTTCATAATTTATTCAAGTTTCTTCAAATTTGTCCACATTACATGATGGTAATTAAATTTCAATTTTATCACCTGAAATCACACATTGACTTTTGAATTCTCTCTTGTTTTAATCAATCGATCGGATTATTTTTAAAGAAAATAAATGACTACTGACTTTTCGATTGTTAGTGAACGTAGAAAATATTTGATAATATAAAATGTTTGTTATCGTACACACTATACATGATCTAAATTCGTTTGACTTGAGGTAAATTAGGAAATATACAGGATTAGTTATTTTTAAGATCAATGTGACCAATCAATATTGAAAAAGTGGTATTTCTTAATATCATCAATGTGTAGTGACAATCGCATGCTGGTCTCGAAGTTCGGTGCCTACTGAATGTTTCATTCTGTTCAACAACACTCTACTAAAAACTTTCCGTAATTCCCTCACTTGGTATGATCTTTCTTTTGTATCTTGACGAGGTGTCCTTCTCTTCAGTCTTTTATTATTTGTTCTTCCTCCAAAATCTTGTTGAAAATAGAAAATTAGTTTCTAGAATTTAGTAAAAATAGATTTCATAGGTTGAGTAATCCTTCGTTTGACAGTCGATGAATTTTAATTCGATAATCTAGTGATAACATTGTTAAATACATTAAGTAAGTATTTTTTTTCTGAGTATAATTGAATAGTCGGTTGGTTAACTCATAACAGCTGACAAATGAATGATATCATTACTGTTGTTCAGAAACCTTTTACATTCTGTTTAATCGATGTGTACTACAGATATGTGATGGGCAAAAAGTAAGTATTTTATATAGTCGGATATTAATTTCATAGCTTTTACTAATTTGAATCCTATAGTGATTTATGTTTCAAGTGGTGTTTAATCATGCTGGGTATTTTGTATGAGAAAACATTCTGTTGTGTTAGCGAAGAAGGCAGTTCGATTTTGTTGATAATTTGTCCTACTTTTTTGATATTCCTGTATTTGGAGACTATGCGCTAACAATCCAGCTTTCGTGTGTATTCATCCTTTAACCTAAATCATTCATTCTGATTTAAGCAACTAACCACAGATCTACATTGTAATTCAATAATATTTTTTATTTATATTAAAACATCAAATAATAATTAACTTCCATTAGTTTACTGATTACTACTGATTCATGTTTGGAGTCAATGTTTGAGCAGATTGAATGAAATAGCTAAGAGTTGGCTACTAGTTCGGCTAGGGGATTCATTTTGTATTTTCTTCCGAATCTTAACTCTCAGTATTTCTTCGTGCAGACCGTTTTCAGCAGTACTCTTCAATTATTGATTTGTCTTACTGTGAACATCTGGGATGCAACTGAACGATCTAGACTTCGCAGATGATTTAGCTCATCTATCCCTCACGCAAAAACGAATGCGAGAGAAGACGACCGATGTAGCAGCAACTTCAGTAGCAGTAGGTATCAATATACACAAAGGGAAAAGCAAGATTCTCCGATACAACACAACATGCACCAATCAAATCACACTTGACGTTGATGGCTCAGAATAGAAGTCCATTGTGGTCCTACTGTTATTTTCCCTTACTTCATATAAATTAGAGGAATTTCTTTAAATGAAAGAATCTTGTCAGGTTCTTTATTTCTTAACCGAAATGCTTCTCCCATAATTTTTTGCTCATTCATTCATTCATTTGTTTCTATTCATTTATTGTTCGTTTATTTTTGGTACCCTCCTTTTTATATCTCTTCACAATCTCATCTTTTTAATGTGTAGCGCATGTTGGTGCCTCTTTGTACCAATATTTATGTTACATTAAAATCATGAACTGATCAATGAAATTCAACTGACAGTATTAATTTATCTAAATAAAAAGAGAACAACTGAATTTATTGATGTATGACTTAGTCAATAGTCTGGAAGTCCTTACTCCACGTTGGTTGCTCTTGATATGAACGGGGTCAGGTAAACTGTCCAACATTCAGTAATCTGCCTGATAAGTAATTTGGATAGAGCTCGGTGATATTTCACTAACCCTACATACATGTACAGTAATATGAAGCTATTTTAGATATTAAAGGGATTAATGCATCATTTTGCGATGAATACTACTCGTAACTTGGCGTCTAGGTAGTATGCAGCGAAGTTACTGCTGAAATGAAGAGTGTCGGATCCAGATGTATAGCGCGATCAAAGTGTTTTGAAGCATAGTTGATGTATGAAAGAAGAAAGGCAAGAAGTTGCTTGTTTTACGAGTGGAACTCTGAAGATAAAGTGTACACATTTTACTAATAAACTGTGTCTTCTTTCGATAAATCGCTTATTCCATTTGATCTGTACGTTTTCTTTCATTACAATAGTATCATCAATATTAATAACTGTTAACAGACTATTTATTATAAATTATACTTTAGAATTATTGGAAAATTTTGTTGTTTCGTTTAAAATGATAGAGTGATGATATTACTTGCCTACTTACTTATGCCTGTTATTCTGTTCATATCAACAAAAACTATGAATAGTCAGTCAGTAAACAATCGATGTAATGATGCATTGTTGAATTTCGAATATTGTTCAGTGTTCAATATAATTAAATGAAACTATGGAATTATTGAAAGTTTTTTTTTTAGTTTAGAAAAATTTCTCATCATGTATTATTAATGTTAAGCAGAGAATTATTTGAAGAAAAGGAGTACTAGAGAGTTAGCTGTATTTCTCGTTTAAAACTTTTCATCAATGATTTCTTACTACAAACCGAATCATCAACTTTGAGTTGATACATGGTACCTTTAGATCATTGAGTCAGAATTCATTTATCTCTACTTCTAAATTAGATTTATTCACAATATCAAAAGTTTCATATCTAATCCTATTTATGATAACTGTATAATTTGCAATAAATTGGCCACTAATCAGTGAACAATGTTTTGGTTATTTAGTCATTTAGTGCTGCTGATTAAATGTTATCAATAAAGTTACAACAATATTATCATCAGTTTACACGACTTGATGTCAAGTGAATTATATTTTAATGTTAAATGGTTGCATTAGTTGGTGCTCGTCAGTGAGATGTACTTGCAGTCTTGGAAGAATATTTTCTCCCTAGTGGATTCGAACCCGAGTCAAATAGCTTCATGAACTTAGAAATTATTACTGAGTTATTTGAAGTGAAACTGATAACCGTTAGGTTCGCGGTATTTTTACTGAATAGTCATTTTAACTGTGACCAATATCATAATTAGTGCTGACTGAATCCTGTCACCATGCTGACTCGTTTCGACTGGTCTTCTACCGGATACTTCCAACTAACTAATAGTTGTCTTATACTTGGCGTATATGCTAAACATCATAGAGTTATGTAGATTGTTAGTTTTCAATGAAAACATGAATCATTTATAGTTAGATCACAGTTAGAAACTTGGAATTACTGGACAACCATTTCGTCCTAATATGGCACTCTTCAGCAAAGCATATTCACAAATCCTGCTCGCTGGAGTCGAACCCGGGACTCTCAGTCTCACGTGCGAACGCTTAACTTCAAGACCACTGAGTATGCACGCAACAGTGCTAATGTTTAACTTAAATCAATCTATGGTTTTGTGCAACCTCACCCATTGTCTTTGGTAGCTACTGTCTAACAATGATCGATTCATGAATTCTATGTAAAACAACAATCTCCATAACTCTTTATTTAATAGTATACAATATGCTCACTAGTGACTAGCTTCGTCAGGAAATTTTCGTAGCTCTAGTGAGAAGACGTGATCAGTGCAGTTCAACGCTGTTGGTTGTAGGCAGTAACTATTGAAGACAATGGGTGAGGTTGCACAAAGCATTAGGTTGGTCAAAGTTCGACATTAATACTGCTGGATGCCGAGTCAGTGGTCTAGAGGTTAGGTGTTCGCGTGCGAGACCGAAAGTTCTGAGTCTGAGTCCTGTGAGCAGGGTTCATGGATTTGCACACTGCTGAAGAGTCCCAGACTACGATCAAACAGTCATACAGTGATTCCAAGTTTCTAATGGCTGTCTCTAACATTGATTGATTCATGATTTCAATGAATATATATGCTAAACGCCAAATGGCACAACTTTTCATTAACATTTCGTGTGTAATTCCTTTTGTCTAAACTGTTCACTATCAACTATAGGATTATTAATTTATTTGTATTTCCAGCTAAATATACCTTCATTTCAAAGTTAAAGTGAACAGTCATGGATTCGAGTACCTGAATGTATATCAACTCTCAGAAGCAAATAAATCCAGCTGATGAGTCCCAGATAAGAAGTAACATATGTCCTGAATTCCACTGCTAGTCACTATCTACCTCTGCTTATAAATATATATATATATATATATATATATATATATATATATATTCATGAATAAATATGAATTAATGAACAGTTGTATTTATAATAATATTATCCACAATCAGTCAGTCAGTCAGTCAGATGCAACGTAGAACTTCGTACGTAAGTACATCAGTTCATGTCGCCATACCACATCAGCACAGAGATGTAATTGTCAATTCAAATCCAATAGTAGAAGAGGTAGTAAGGGAATTAGAAGTAATCGGAGAGATCAGGGTTCGAATATATTATTCAAGAAGTATAATTCAGTGAGAAAAGTTTATACAGACAAAACTAGTGGTGTTGAAGAATCCAGAAGATTAGGATTTGAGAGAACACAAGGAATAAATGCATCGGCGCCATTGCAAACGGTTTTGAGCCATGTCATTCAGGGTATCTAACCATCGATTATTGTCATCTCGCGGACCCCAACCAGGTAGTCGACAATTACCGACATGGCTAAGTCCACTCATGGATTTCTGCCATGTTTTGGCCGCCCCTAACTTTCTTCCAAACTATTCCTACACTACAAAACAAAGCTCGACAAGGCAGTCGGTGGTTAGGCATACGCAACACATGTCCCAACCACCTCAACTGATGAAGTGTCACTACTTCATCTATTGATCTGCGATTCTTACCTAGCACCCGATTACTAATAACAGCGTTGCTCACTCGGGTGTCCCACGATATACAAGCAATTCTTCGAAGACACCTATGATCCAAAAACCAGTAACCTATGAATATATATTCTACTCTCATTGGCCATGTTTCACAACCATAAAGTAACACGGAGCGAACCACTACTGCACAGTACACTCGTCCACAATGAATTCTATCAAAACTTATCAATTAATAATAAGTGATTAAATGTTTGCATTTATTTTAAACAAAATCAAAATTTATTAGCAGTTACATGTTCAATTGTGTGTGTACAGTGAATTAAAAAGATGAGATCGACTCAAAACTATTTTTTTTGTACAAGACGAAAACAAAAAACAAGACAAAAGTACAGAATATATGTATGAAATAAATTAGGAAAATTATCATTTGTAAATTATACACATACATGTATGTATATTTTGATTAAAACTTTAATTGGAATGCATTCAAATAACAATTAAACCATGTTTTGTCTACTTAAAGTCTACTTAAATATTCGAAATTATCAAATTAAAATTGTTTCTTATTTTTCTCAATTAAAAAAAGTGACAATTCATTTGAATTGGATATAAATTACTTGTGTTCAATGTGTTTGTGTTATGTGACAATTGATCATTGAATTGTCGTTCAATATAATTATGTTCAATAATGGATTTTGAAATTGGCTCCTCCTCCTCCTCCTCCTCACTCCTTATCTAATATTAATAATGATTCATTTGAAGTCAATAATGTAATATCATCATTCTCATTCTCATCATTATTATTATTTAATTGATTAGAAGAAATTAAACATGACATTGTATTATATTCATGTAGAAATTCTGGAATTTTTTCAGTATTCATATCATAGTGTCGTGATAATTCTTCTTTATTTTGATGATGATGATGATGACATTGTAAATAATTTGTGCTGGTCAAGTAAACATTATTCTGTGATGCTTCATTGAATGCATCGAACTCGGTTAAATCATTCAATTTTCTGTTGTTGTTGTTGTTGTTGTAATATTGTAATGAATCATGATAAAATTTTGATGAAAAATAATCATTTTTTGAATGAAATTTTATATAAGAAGTTGAACAACAAGGATATTCATTGATTTCTTGATTATTGTCACTATTATTATTATTACTATTATTCGATGATAATTGAATGAATGTTGCATTAGTAGGATTTTCCATGGAATAATTCTCTGTTTCTGTTGAATAAGTTAAATGTTGTTCAATGTTAAATGGATCTATTGTAGAGCAGTTATTTAATGAAATAATCGGTATTCTGTTTAAAATTAAAACGGTAAGCATAAAGCAAAAAAAGGATGAAAATGTTTAACAATTTTTTTAAAATTACTTTAAAAAATAATTAATCAAATGAGTTTCATCCTACTTCTGGAATGTACTACAATAATATTTCATTGAAAGCATGAATTGATTATTGTTAAACTATCATAAGAAACCTGGAACCATTGTGGAGGCCGCTTCATACCTGTGTAGTGAAGGAGAACACAGATGGGGCAGCCGGATTGTATTTAACGGAAATTACAGAGTTACTCAGTAAAATAGGAAAACCATATCGTAAATCGTTCATTTGCAAAATATCAGTTCATCATATCGAACTGGACTGTTCCTGTTGCAAACAACATCAGTCCATTGTCACTATTCATGCGTTTCATACAAATTCCATTGTGTTCTTCTAACTCTTCCTTTCTTGATCTTCTCCCATCTTCTGCTGCCAGACATTACGTTGACACTCACGTCATATACTACTTATAAGTAGCTCGCACCACACCAGTATGAGAGGATTTTTCGGCAGTGTGCATCCACGACATCTGCACATGGGAATTGAAGTCAAGACCCAGTGTTTTCATTGCGAACCCACAATACTTTGTGATTGAATAATTTAGACATTCTGTAGTGTGTGCATACATAAATCTTGATTCCTCACACAAGGCTTGTCCCCTAGCCTTTGGAGAAATTAATTAAACCCCTTTCTTCTCGATTGAATCACATGTCTTTCGATCTTGTCTATTATTTGCTGATAATATTATTGGTTGGTTGTTTTTGTTTGAATGTGTATGTGTGTATGCTCACTTCGCTTATTACATGTTTAGCCTATTTTTATCAATAAATATTTAGTCATGCTCCATTACTTTAAGTTTAAGGAAGTGTTAGAAAACAATGGAATTTGTATGAAATGCATGAACAGTGACATTGGATTGATGTGGTTTGCAACAGGAACAGTCCAGTTCGATATGATGAACTGATATTTTGCAAATTAACGATTTACGATATGGTTTTCCGATTTTACTGAGTAACTCTGTAATTCCGCTAAACACGATTCGGTTGCCCCACATGTGTTTTCGTTCACTACAGGCTCACCAACCTTCTCCGCTTCACTTCGCTTTTTTTGTAAGCCTTTTATTCTCATGTCTGTCTGTGTCAACACAATTGCATGAAGTAAACTCATCCAACTGAATCCGTATTCGGCTTCTTATTACCATTGTCGCGAAAACTGGGTTCGTCTGAGAATGATATATACGGAAATTGAAGGGAAGATTTATTTTAAAGCCTATTCGATCGTTCGTCCAAATGGGAGTCAGATAACGGTCCACTAAGGTTGTGAAGCTTACTTTGGATATAATGCAGCCACTAAAATTCACATTATTTGATGCTTGCGGCTCACAGGGTTCAGAGGTTAAGATTCGTGGACGAGAGCATCGGTCTCGGGTTATATTTCAGTGATTAGGGGTCGTGAATGAGCACTTCTAATGAATCCCATTCTATGAAGAAAGGGCCTTTCAGTGTCTCCAGTTTTCTAATGGTGGTCTAATAATAATAGTCAGTTCATGATTTCAATTAAACTCAAAAATCTTCAAAACTCTACGATGCAAATTATAATAATATTACGCCCTTAACAACTGCATAACCCTATATTTATTAGGTTTCATTATTTTTCTCAACTATCTAAATAAGGCATGAATTTTTGAGTTAGATTATTAGTAAGAATAAGAAAGTATGTAATTCTTATAAATAAGCTAATGTCAATTAGAAAATCGTTAAAATATCTCATGAACCATACTAAGTTAGGCAGCCATCGAAAACACTGCAATACAGTTTTATTTTTGAAATGGTACTCGTTAGCAGTGCGCATCTACTACACCACAATTGGAAATAGAACTGAGGACCTCTGGTATCGCATAAGAATGTTTAACTTTTAGTCAATCAGTCACCCTTGGTCACTGACATCACACTTATCAACGACATTGTGTAAAGCTTATCGTGCTCCACCATAAATTACCTAAAGTTTGCTGTATTCTACGGTTTGATTCCGTAAAACTAAGTAACATAGATGTGTATCCTGACAAGATTATGAATTTCCTCAACATCGATTCTACAGCTTGTGAATGAATGTCAATCAGTGTGAAATGTACGATAGAAATTCAGATTTCTTACATTGTAATAACTAATCATTTCATCCTTAATATATAAATTTAGCATCTACCATATCTTATAATACGATACTTGTTTTATTGACTTTTAGTTGCATTTCATAAACACCTATTGTTAGATGAACTTAGAGATCCATGGAAGTCATCACTTGCAAAATACAAATGTTCATGAATAATTGTTTATATACGATACTCCCTCATCCATTGGTTAAAAACTATCACCAACAACCTTCCGTGGGAAATGACAGAACCAGATTTCAACTGAGTAAGAAATTAGGAAAAAGCACTGGAGGTGAATAGGAGGATATTTATTGAAGAAAGCACCCAACTGTGTCATCATTAGGCAAATCTCAACAATGAATCCTCGAGGCCAAAGGGAACAAGGTGGACCAAGGAACATATTACTCTGAGAATTGGAGTCAGACAATAAGAGACTAAACAGCAGTTGGTTATAGAAGTGGAAAGGAAGGCCTAGGATAGAGTAGATTGGAGGATAATGGTCGGAGCCTCATGCTCCGTTAGGGGTAAAAGGCTTCAGTAAGTAAGTAGGTAAGCATAGCTCTGTTTATTAGTTAAGCAGTCTTTATTTTCTAAAGAAAATCTAATTACGTAAAAAAAATTTAAAACTTACTTATCAGATTTGTTTAAATATTTCAATGATACATTTTGATCCATTGAATTGTCATTTGAATGAATTGCAGGTTCTGTATGAGAAAGAAATAATTATTCAAATTTACCAAATATTGAATTTCTAAATTTTTTTTTATAGAAAACATTAAATTTTCATTAGTGACTAAATTAAAAATGCAGTTGAGATTGTATGAAATCAGTCAGTCAGTCAGTCAGATGCAACGTAGAACTTCGTACGTAAGTACATCAGTTCATGTTACCATACCACATCAGCACAGAGATGTAATTGTCAATTCAAATCCAATAGTAGAAGAGGTAGTAAATGTATTAAGAGTAATCGGAGAGGTTAGGATTAGAAGATATTATTCAAGAAGTATGATTCAGTGAGAAGAGTTTAGAAAGTCAAAACTAGACCGACCGTAGCTGCTACCTTGACGTGGTGGTCGGGCTTGCCTGTCGTGATGACCCAACCGAGCTATACTGGCTGGAACATATGTTCCTGCAGGTCCTACCATGCCAGGCTGGTCGATTGGAGAACGGTGAGACTAAAAGCAGCTACCCCAGGTCTGAGGGCGAACTCGTACTGCTGACTGCAGAGGGATGTGACAACAGTAAGGTGTTTCCCTCGGACAACCAGCATCTGCAGTGATGCTGCCTTCTCACAAAGAAGGAAGGGTTAGAAAATGTCGGCCCTAAAAATGTCACACCTCACCCTACCTCACTGATTTCCGTCTCCTTGGGTAAGGGTGCCCACTAAGGGCCTTTAAGAACGGAGCTAATCCTGAAAATACCTTTCATAAAAAGGCCGTGCGTGACCGGCCTCAAGCAGTTGTCCCTTGGACTCTGCGGTCACGCTCCAAGGTCTCCAAGACCAACACTTTTCAGGTCCTTTTCAGGCCCCTCAAGAAACAACCTTCCACGGTGTGGGCAGCCGGGAAGTGACAACCGTCCTCATACCCGCAACAGCACGAGAGACCAAATTGGTCGGAATCAAATCCTTCCTACACCCACACATACCTCTCTTCTCTCCACAACTAACTCTACTCACATTCCCTTATCTGACTGCACCGCTAATGCAAACGATGCGAGTTCACGAAACGTCACTCCTGGTCTCTTGAAACCTCGTTCTAGTCTACATGAAATCAGTAATTATCATCGTATATCATATAATGTAAGAATAATCACTTTTATTGAATAAATGGGTGAGGTTGAGCAAAATCCTTAGATTGACCAGAATTAGATATCAATCAACATGGCTGGATGCCAGCTCAGTGATCCAGAGGTTAGGTGTTCGCGCGCAAGACCGAAGGTTCTGGGTTCAAATCCTGCGAGTAACAGGAGTCGTAAATATGCACTGCTGATAAGTCCCATCCATACCAGGACAAAACCGCCGTCCAGTGTTTCCAACTTTCTAATGATGGTCTAAAGATGATTCACTCATTATTTCATGGTAAAACTACCGTCTCTATAATGCTCTAATGCAAAATAAGTGAACAATTGGTTTATAGTGATTATTCAGGAGATGTGTTTTTCAATCATTCATTCAAGTGTAAACTATTATCACAGAGTCAAACAGTTTATACAAGCTTTAATTATAAATTATCATAGTAACCTGTGTTTTTATTTCTTAACAAACTGAGCTATCAAACTCAGTCACAAATAAAGTTTTCATAGCACTTTAACGATCAGTTTACACAGATAAATTAGTCATTTATTCGCAAAGTAGAGCTTGGTACGTATGTGCATCAGTTCAAATTCCATAGTAGTAGAGTTTGGAGCAGTATTGCAAGTAACGGAAAAGATTTGGGACTGAAGATATGATTCGCGGAGTTTAACCCAGTGAAATAAATTTAAATACAGAAAAAACCGGTCATGAGGAATTCAGAAGATTAGAATTTGAGAGAGCACAAACAATGGATGCACCTGCACCATTGCAAACGATTTTCAGCAATGTCATTCCAAGTATTAAACCTTCGGTTACCATGATCTCGTCGATTCAAACTAGGTAGTCTAAACCTATTCACATATCTCAATTCAGTTGTCAATGACTTCATGGTTTTGTGTCATGTTTGTGTTTAGCCACCCCTAGCTTTCTTTCAGCCTACCTCTACCTCAGACAACATAGCTCGTCTAAGTAGTAGTCGTCGGTGGTTAGGCAAACGTAAAACATATCCCGACCACCTCAACTGATGAAGATATCAATACTTTATCAGTTGATTTGCCATCCTTACTAAGTATCCAATTCCTTAATCCATATATTGCTTGCTTAATGGTCACTAGTGTATAGCTAAGTATATATAACCCTATGAAATAATTTTAGAAAGAGAAAAACAAGACGTCATGAGGAATTCATAAGAGAAGAGAAACAATGGAAACATCTGCTTCAGTGAAAACGATTTCGAGCCATGACATTCAAATTCCGTAACAACAACCAATTACGATTGTCTCATGTGACCCCCCAATCAGGTAGTCTACACAAATCATAACTAATATTTAAGACTATACAAAAAATATTTACCATAATTTAAATCCATTATTGACTGGACAACATAATCAGTCTTTATTGATTTATTTAGCGACTGTAAATGAGAATATTGATCTGCATTGGAAGATTGAATATTGTTCAATTCCATTGAACTATTATTCATCATATTCAATGTGAAATGATTATAATCATGCATCATTGGTGAACATGTTGTTGTAATGAATTGATTGACATTATATAATCGATCATAATCAGTCAATGTAATATTGGTTGCTTTTTCTTGTGTTAAATGAGTAGTATCATTTCTGTAGAAAGGAGTAGTATATGTATGTGGTAGATTGGTTGAATTCAATGTTTGTAATAAATTAGAATTTGAAAATTGTTGCATAAAATTATTACTACTAATATGATTATTAGTAGTAGTACAATTATGACTAATATTTAAACTATCATTCTCATGATTATTTATATGCCAAATGTCAGAATTAGGAAATGATGAATAGATTTTACGTGGATGGTAAATTGTTTCATAGCTATTATTATTATTATTATTATTATTATTATTATTACCGATAACAGTGGAATCTGTGATTAATTTCAATGTCGGTGTAGCTGCTGTTGTTGTTGTTGATGATGAAATTGTTGTTGTAACTGTAGTACGATTTATTTTAGTTGCACGACTACGACGTTTCACTTGTGTAGCATAATTATCTCTAGCTGACCAACCAGGATATAAACGTTGATGTAATTCTTTTTCTTGTTTAGCTAATTTATAATATTTTGCTTGTGCTTCACTTGATAATGCATGCCATTTTCTACCTAAAATTTGATTAATTGCAGCTGATTCTTTCAATGTACATTCAGCAATTACTTGTGAACGCATTTCTTTCATAAATAACATAAATGCATTTAATGGTTTTTTAATATGTCCATGATATTTCATAGAATGTTTATAGAATTCAGTTTTATTCGATTGTTTTTTATTTTCTTCCGTATGAATTGTTTGACTACTTATTTTTGTATTTAAGTAGTCAAAAGAATTTCTGGTAAATTTATGTGAGTTTTGTGGTTGATTGAATAATGAATTCTGTTGATGATTATGTTGATATTGTTGAAATTCATAACCATTAAGGTGTTCCGTACTGTTATTATTATTATTATCATTATTATTATTGACAGATTTCATATTCATACATTCAGCAGTACTAGGAGATAATGATGATGAAAATGATGACTCTATTGGATTGAATATGATATCATTCGTTGTTCCGATTGTTGGTGTTGTTTTTGTTGTAGGGATTTTGAATATTGATTCGGAATTTGTAGTAAACTCTCTATAATTAGAAAGGGAAAATTGTCAATTGTTTTTTTCTTTTTAAACAAAAATCTTGATGATAACAATATCACAAAAGCTTTCAGATTAGAGATTTAGACATTCATACTTACTGTGTAATGGTTGAATGAAAGTTCTCGTTTACTGAATTATAATTCTACGTTTAGAATCATGAACTGTTCTTAGTTAGACAGTTGTTGGAATTTTGGTAGTACTAAACAGTTGTATCGTGAGCATCTAAGACTATATCAAGAACTAACTCAAGAACATTCAGGTCTCACAGTAAAGTGATTGTTTATTTGGAGCCCTCGATCTGACTCTTATATATTTACGAACAAATGAATATACTATGCAGTAAATCTCTTATCTAATTCCCATATATATTATTCTTAAACGAACCTCGTTTATGAGATGGTGGTTATCAAAGGTACAATATAGTTTTATTTTGGATAGATTTATTGCATACATATTCACCTAAGCAGACAGACAATAGAATGCGAAGCGAAGCGAAGTGAAGTGAAGTGAAGAACGCGAATCAGCCAATTCAATGTGACGACATGTGACTACTAGCTACTAGTAATAATTAGATAAAAATAAGCTAGACTTGTAACAAGCGAAGGTAACCAATCCATATACATACAAATAAAACCAAGCAAGATATAAGAGAATAATTGACAAGGTCAAAAGATGTGCGAATAGTTAGTTGGTCGGGGGAAGAAAGGTTAATTAGTTTATCTAAAAACTAGGATAAGTCATGTGAGCTCATTGTATTAGTACACACACACTACAGTTAACTATCCACCATCCTACATGGTTAAACTCTACTGGGTACGGCTTCTCAATGGAACTCTAGGAACTACTTGCTAAAATTATTTACTAGTATCCATATAATGGGTGGAGTGGCCGAGCGGTCCAAGGCGGTGGTTTAAGGCACTAGTCCTAAAGGGAGTGGGTTCGAATCCTACCTCCACAGCAAATTATATGTTTATCAAAGTATAAAGGACTTGTGATGATTAGATTTTATAGTTTCTGTCATAAACTACGCAAACAGCATTCATTCATATAATCTCATCTTTGTAATAGACTGAATGGTAACTTTCGATTACTTTTTTTTATATAAACGTAACAAAATATCTGATTGTAAATCAAGTGGCGACAACAGAAATCGGTAAATTCAAAGTATAATTTCACAGATCAATAATCATATGAACATCCTGTTCCATGTTGTTAAACTTTCTGTGATCATTGCATTTTTAAGTGTAGAAAAATTATGTATACATACATGATGAGTTTTGTGATTTGATATTATGTTCAAATGAGAAAGATATCATAAGTGACAACTGGGGATCATCATCACGTCATATTGCAAACTTATTAAAGTTAAACTAACTTAATTTTTACTGATGAAGTGAAAGTTGATGAGAAATCAGATCTTATCGACTAAAAAAAATATGTAAAAGATAATGTAGTGAACAAGAACACAGGTGAGGCAACCGAATTGTATTGAACAAAAATTACAGAGTTACTCAGTAAAATAGGAAACCCATATCGTAAATCGTTCATTTGAAAAATATCAGTCCATCATCATATCGAACTGGACTGTTCGTGTTGCAAACAATATCAATCCATTGTCACTATTCATACGTTTCATACAAATTCCATTGTGTTCTAACTCTTCCTTTCTTGATCTTTCCCCATCTTCTGCTGCCAGACATTACATTTACACTCACGTCATATACTACTTATAAGTAGCTCGCACCACAATAATTCAGCTGTTCTAGTTATTTAAATAAAGTTAAATTTACTCAGATTGCCTTATAAAATGTGGCTTTGATAGTTAAACATATCTTTAATATGCGGCATACAATAAGTTTTTTTAAAAAATGACTTAATCAGTATGTTCGGACTAATAACCTATTAGTTTAGCTATGAAAAATCCTCTCACTTTCTTTTAACCCCTATTAGAAAAACTTAAATGGCAGAAGACGAGAGATGAATTAAATTTCTACAGAGTGTGAATATTTTCCACCATCGAAAAAATTGATTTCTGGGATTTTGATTGAATTATTTCAAAGAAGACTGAACACATGATGAAGATTTTTAAATTAGGAAATAATAATGTTACCCTTCAACATGTGTCTTCATTGCATTTGAGAAATTGCAGTTTGAAATTTTTATTTATCTGATACTGAATTCATAATGCCTTGATAACTCAGTGTACTACTATTTTCATACTTCGCTTTCTGTTAAGCCTGCACGCAAACACGTCAACTTGATATACTTGAACTATTACGAGTTTACCTATTCGGAAAATGAAAGCGAGGTTCGAGGATCTGGCAACACGACATGCTACTTAAATCCGATTATCCCAACCCCCATATTGAGTAAAAATAAGAAGACTTGATATGAAGTAGAACCTGTATTCTACAAGCATCCAGAAAGTACGAGGTCCGAATCCAGAAGAGAATCAGGATTCCGGACTAGGGATCCGGGACCCGGTCCTGGTCCTGATCATAAGACGTTACAGATAATGCGTATTTATACATTTTGGTCGAATAGGAAACAACATCGAAGTCTGTGACATTGACAGTTAAGACGACCAATAGGAAGCAACATTTGAAGTGACATTGATATCTAGGACGACCATAAAATTGACCAGTAGGAATTAACCAATAGGAATTGACCACTAATTCTCTTAGGATATTTGATGAATATCCTAACACTTTCCCACATTTATTTTCAGTATTATTTACTTACTTAATGAAGTATGTTACCTCTAATGGGGTATAGGTAACCAAACAACGTCCTCTAAGCTACTCTATCCGTAGCCTTCCTTTCCAGTTCTACTTAACTGCTATTCATTCTCTTCATATCTGTTTCCTATTCTCGGTGTACTGTGTTCTTTTGAATCCTTCTTCAATGTTTTGCTTTGAGGATTTGAAGTCAGAGCTTGCCTTATGATGCAGCTGGATGATTTCTGTAAGGTGTGTCCTAATCAGCTCTAGTGCCTTTTCCTAATTTCTTCATCATCTGGAAGCTGAGGATCTGTTCTCTGTCATATTAGTATTTTGCTGATGGTGTCTGGTCGATGGATCGGAAGCGTCTTGCATAAACAACTGTTAAGAAACATCTGTATCTTCTAAATGCTATTTTTCTTAATTCTCCAAGTTTCCACTCCATACAGTAGAATTAATTGTCTTGACGTCTGTTTTTTTAAAATTATGACTTTGGTGTTGATTGGCGGTTGTTTTGAGTTGCAAATGTCCTTGCATTGTAAAAATACTGCTCGTTGCTTTACTAATCCGGGTCTTTACATTGGCTTTAGTTCCATCTTGTTTATTAATAATGCTTCCCAAAGCTTCTTCGTCTTGTCTTCAGTATAGAAACTAGTAATACTAACCAGTTGCTTAAAAGAACGTAGATGAAGTTTGAATGCTAAATATGTAATAGCCAACACGCTAAGGAATTTCAAAATGTTAGATCGTCGAAAGCCATCTACAAAAAACCTTGGTAGACCTAGGTGTTGTAATGGTTGGGACATTTTACCAAAGTGGACTTACAATCTTGAATGAATTACTGCTCAATATGAGTAGTGTTACTAGTCGTCATAAATAAAATTAGATAGTCCAACAGTACACAATATGATGAATGTGAATTGATTTATTTTAATGTAATGTTCGATTTCCATGTGGTTTCTTTTTTAACTTTCTAGTGACTAGCTTCGTGAGAAAATTCTCGGAATTCTAGTTGAGAAGACGTGACCAATGGAGTTCAACCCTGTCGGGTGTAGGCAGTAACTTCTACCAAAGATAAATGGGTGAGGTCGCGCGAAATCCCTAGATTAATCAGAGTTAGACATTAACACCGTTCGATGCCGGCCCAGTGGTCCGATGGTAAGGCGTTCGCCTACAATTCCGAGGGTCCCGGGTTCGAGTCCTGCGAGGAGCAGGAGTCGTGGATGCGCACTGCTGATGAGTCCCATACCAGGACGAAACGGCCGTCTTTCAGTGCTTCCAGGTTTCTAATGGTGGTCTAACAATGATTGATTGATGATTTCAAATATATTGAATCTTCGCTGTTTAACTGACTTATTGATAAAGATTTTCTGGCAATCGAAAATCCCCCCCCCATTTAGATTGATGATAAATAGATAGTGAGTCATGGTAATTGACAAATTAAAACAAAAGTATTCATGATGAATTTCCTTTGTACAATTTATTAATGTTTGATATTGTTTATGTCTTTAAAACATTTGGTATGAAGGAGTCAATGCGTAAATAATGTTAAAATTATGCTCAGAAGGCTAGAGTGTGGATTTTAAGTAAAATGATGAGACTGGAAAACCTCGTCAGTTAAATTGACTGAAATATATGTGTGACACTTGCATCTTTGACCATCACATTATTCACTAAGACATTTATAACTAATTTAAGATTAAAATACAAACAGGCTAGATTCGCTGAAGTCATCCACTTGATCAATGTTAAACCATCAGTGAAAATCAAGGAGTACTAGAAGTCCATTTCGTTCAAGTATGAGACTTTTACAATAGCGCACGTCCACCACTCCCCATATGCGAAAATCGAACTCAAGACACTTGGTTTCGTGTATGACCGCTTAAACTTTGCGTGGGCATTCATTTGTTTTAATCAACCCACAACAACATTCCATTATTTTCGATAGGTAATCTCTAAAAACCGACATGGTCGCATTTGATTGGCCAAGGATTCTTAGTATAGAGGGTTATACAATATCAGCTTAGAAATACGACGAATCTTTAACGTCATTGGTTATAAATCGCGATGATCCATGAAAACAATGTATAAAGTTTGGAATATGAGAAAACTCTAATCTTGGATTTCAGTCAATAAATTGTCTAACAGTCACACTAGAAGTTTGGTTATTTTTAACAGTCATGAATGTAAATGCTTTTTAATTTCAAATAATCTGTTTCTCTCACTAGAATTATGAGTGAACAAGAGTGATGTTTTTAAAAAAAGAGAAACGTTATTCATTGTAATTTACAAGTTCTGATGATCATCTTTAAATTCAACATTAAAGATACTGTTCAATTACATAATCATCTTGTCCTTGTATGATACTCATCCATAATCCCTGTGCCCAGGAATCTAACCTAGAACTTTCGGTCTCGCATGTGAATGCTTAACCTCCTCTAGCTAGACCAGTGAGTAAGCCGGTGATATCTAACGGTGTTAATATTTAATTAACTCCAACCAATCCACAATACAGTGTGATCTAATCCATTGTCTTCGGTGAGCAACTGCTTCACATTCGGAAAGAGCTTCTCACTAGAACTCTGAAAAATGCCTCATGAAGTTAGTCCCTAGTTAGCACATGATAAATGTCAGTATATAGTTGTAGAGACTGTTGAGTTTCATTGAAACCATGAGCTCATAATTAACGTTAGACTACCATTAGAAACTTGAAAGCACTGAATATTCTAGAGGTTAAACTCCCGCATACGAGATCGCAAGTATTGAGTTCGATTCTCATATGCCAAGGTCGTGGATACGCGCAGTTTTGATGAGTGCCATACAAAGAAGACAAAACGGCTTTCCAGTACTTCTAGGTTTCTTAGTGGTGGTCTGACTATAATAATCGATTCATGCTTTCCTATTTAAATCACCAAATCTTAAATAAAGTAATCATATGAAAATACGATTGACTAAGGATAAATTTGATTTTTTGGGGCACAGTTTTGGAGGTTTGCGATTTTTTACACATTTTAAATCATCAATCAATCATTGTTAGACCACCATTAGAAACCTGGAAGCCCTGGACGGCCGTTTCATCCTGGTATGGGACTCATCAGAATTCGACATTAACACCGTTGGATGCCGGCCTAGTGGTCCGATGGTAAGGCGTTCGCCTACAGTGCCAAAGGTCCCGGGTTCGAGTCCTGCGAGGAGCAGGAGTCGTGGATGCGCACTGCTGATGAGTCCCATACCAGGACGAAAAGGCCGTCCAGTGCTTCCAGGTTTCTAATGGTGGTCTAACAATGATTGATTGATGATTTCAAATGTGTAATAAATTTGATTGTCACGTTGTAAATTTAGACATTGAACTTAACAATCAATCAGAATGAAGCAGAAATTATCATTCGCATCTTAAAGCTTCTAATATTCACTGTACTCACTAAGGATTATTACTTACACAAAAAATTGAAACAAAAGAATAAAGAAAAGTTTCCTATGACATATAAGAAATATCATTTTATCCTGCTAAGGTGACATGTCCCATTTAGTGCATTGCAGTTCAGTGCAGTGCAGTCTGTTATGATGTAAGAAAAACTTATAACATTCGAAAATAATCACACTTCCAATCTATAGGAAATTGTGAAGTTTATATTCACTTCATTTAAACAGATTAACTCATACCAGACTAGGTAAAGCATATAGTCTTATTTTTTCAATGGTAGCTAGACTGAAATTGTGGTGTGAGCTACTTATAAGTAGTATATGACGTGAGTGTAAACGTAATGTCTGGCAGCATAATATGAGGGAAGATCAAGAAAGGAAGAGTTAGAAGAACACAATGGAATTTGTATGAAACGTATGAATAGTGACAATCGATTGATGTTTTGCAACAGGAACAGTCCAGTTCGATATGATGAACTGATATTTTGCAAATGAACGATTTACTATATGGTTTTCCGGTTTTACTGAGTAACTCTGTAATTTTCGTTAAATGCAACTCAGTTGCCCTCGCCTGTGTTCTCGTTCACTACAAAATCATTATATCCTCCATATGAACTATGAATATCTAATACTATTCTGTTATTGAATACTTTTAACCACTAATTAAAATTTGACTAAATCATTGGATCAATGATTTCCACAATGCTCATAATACTCTACAGAACAGATACGGTGTGATGAGCAGTGGAATCCAGTAAAAACACATTTCTTCAACTAGATGTACCTGTTTTTGTTAGAGTTGGTTTTCACTCCACGATTCAATCCGAGTGTCATCATGTTATCCACTTAGCGACTGAAACAGACCTTATTTTTATAACTATCATGTTCTCATTAGTAGTGACCAGCTTCTCAAGTGAAATGTCACACTAGTAGTGAGAAGCCATCTCTAGCCTGAGCAAGTTACTCATAAAAGGCTATGAATGATGGTCACGAATATTTGGTGAGTTGGTTGGAATTAAAGATTAACACCTTTAACACTACAGGCTTAGTGATCCAGAGATTAAGCGTCCGCACACATAACCGGAGACCCTTGCTTGGTTTAGTTCCCGATTGCGAGGGATACACACCTTTTAGTCTTCCAGTACCTCCAAGTACCTCCAAGTCTATCACTGACCAATTCATCATTTCAATGGATATAATCAGAGAATCATCTCACCACTCTACATCAACTTCATCGACTACGAGAAAGCATTCGATAGCGTGGATAGGAAAACACTGTGGAGGCTTCTTCGACACTACGGTGTGCCTGAGAAAATAGTTAACATCGTACAGAATTCTTATGATGGATTCAACTACAAAATCGTGCACGGAGGACAGATAACAGACTCTTTCGAGGTGAAGACCGGTGTCAGGCAAGGTTGCTTACTCTCACCCCTTCTCTTTCTCCTGGTCATCGACTGGAGGGAAGCACGGTATCAACTGGACAGTTAGGACGCAGCTGGACGATCTGGACTTCGCAGATGACCTGGCTCTTCTATCGCACACGCAACAACAAATGCAAGAGAAAACGACCAGTGTATCAGCAGCCTCTGCAGCAGTAGGTCTCAACATACATAAAGGAAAGAGCAAAATTCTCCGATGCAACACAACATGCACCAACCAAATCACTCTTGATGGACACACCTTGGAGGACGTCAACACCTTTACTTGCCTTGGCAGCATCATCGACGAGAAAGGTGAATCCGATGCAGATGTGAAGGCGCGGATCGGCAAAGCAAGGGTTGCATTTCTACAGTTGAAAAATATCTGGAACTCCAAACAACTTTCAACAAAAACCAAAATCAGCATATTCAATACAAATGTGAAGACAGTTCTACTGTATGGAGCGGAAACTTGAGGAAATACAAAAGCCATCATCCAGAAGATACAAGTTGTCTACGCAAAATACTTCGGATTCGTTGGCCAGACACCATCAGCAACAACGTACTGTGGGAGAGAAAAAATCAGATTACAGTGGAGGAGGAAATCAGGAAGAAGCGGTGGAAGTGGATAGGACATACACTATGAAAAGCACCGAACTGCGTCTCGAGACAAGCCCTCACATGGAACCCTGAAGGCAAAAGGAAAAGAGGAAGTTCAAGGAATACATTACGCCGAGAAATAGAGAAAGATATGAGAGGAATGATCAAACATTGGACAGAACTGGAGACAGAAGCCCCGGACAGAGTTGGTTGGAGAAAACTGGTGGGCGGCCTATGCTCCATTGGGGGTAACAGGCGTAAGTAAGTAAATAAGTAAGTAAGTAAGTAAAAACAAACTTACTCTTTCGATGATTTGATTGTAGTTCCTAAAAATGATGAATTACTACTACATTTTAAATCATATTCTTCAAAAGGATATTTTAACCATGCTTGTAAATTATTCAACTGATTATTATTATGATTATTATTATCATTATTATTAGGATTCATTGTTTCATTGGATTGTTTCCATAATTTTTTATATTGTTCATTGATTGAATATTGATCATCATCATCATATTGATCACATTGAACTGTATCGGTTAGATATTTACAATTCAAATTATTATTATCATTATGATTAAAAGTTGATGAATTCAATTGCTTTTGATTGTGGTGATGATGATGATGATAATAAGAAGAAAATGGAATAGAATTATTTATTGATAATTGAATTGTGGTATTTTTTAAATTATTATTTGATGTTGAAATAGAATAACAAGAATAACAAGATGAAGATGAAGATGTGATAGGAGGATATGATATACATGTTAAACATGTTGGTATATTTAACATAGTTGATTTGTTCTGTTTCGGTAATGAAGACATTAATGGAGTTGTTGTAAGATATGCTGCCTCATCATGATTGATTAGTGGTGAGTGAATAACTGAAGAATAAAAGAAAGATAATGATTTATTAAGGGTTGAATAGATTTTTTTATTGATTAAAAGATTAAATGAGAAGATGTGACCAGTGAAGCTCAACAACCCTATCGGATGTAAGCAGTAACTACTGAAGACAATGGGTGTGCAAGGTTGAGCAAAATACTTAGATTAATTAAATAAAGTTAGACATTAGCACCCTTTGATGAGGTCGGGTCAGTGGGCCAGAGATTCAAGCGTTCACATGCAAGACCGAGGGTCTTGGGTTGGAATACTGCGAGTAGCGGGAGTAGTGTATGCTCATTGCTGATGAGTCCTATATGATGACAAAACAGACGTGCAGTGTATTCATGATTTCAAGATAAAAATAAAATGATTTATAAAAATTTCTTCATAAATAAACTAATGAAGACCATCTACGACTCAAAACAATTGCCAACCAACACCGAAGTCACAATTTTCAATACAAATGTTAAGACAGTTATAATGTGTATGGAGCAGAAAGTTGGAGAACTAAGAAAGCCATCATCCTAAAGGTACAATTCTCCATGCAAGATAAAGTGAATCCGTCGACCAGACACAATCAGCGACAATCTACTGCGGTAAACAAAAAAACCACATTCTTGCTTAGAAAGTTGATAAGACACACATTGAGGAAGTCACCAAACAGTCACAAGACATGCCCTAGCTAGCTTGGAATCCTCAATATCAAAGGAAAAGTAGTGTACCCGAGGAACAACAAACTACACTGAGAATCAGAAGCAGAAATGAAACGAATCAAGACCTTGTGTCTCTTACGCGAACGCTTAACCTCCAGACAATAGAGCCGGTGACATCCGAGGGAGTTAATGTCTAGGGATTTTGCGCAACCTCACCCAATGTCTTTGGTAATTACTGCCTACACCTTACAAGGGTGAACACCACTGGTCGTGTCTTCTCACTAGAACACTGAGAATTTCTTCACGAAGCTAGTCATCAGTGAACACACCTTACGATTTTTCATTTTAGAGATTGATTTTTATCACTGAAATCATGAATTAATGTTATAGTGGAGTTTAATTCACTAAGTTACAATGTAAGTGTCTAGTCTAGATAATTAGACATTACAGTGTTACATCGTTGTATATTATCGAACTGAAAGTGAATGACCAGGGTTCTTTTAAATCAAGGTTCCAATTGTAGCCGATAGTTATTATGACATTCATAGAAAACTGATACACCATATGAATTTCCCATCAGTTAACTTTTACACACATATATATATATAATCATTATCCGCACTATTTTCCAACTGAAGAAACAAGCACAATATTTTTTAATTTATACTTACCTTCTTCCGATACGGTTGTATTCATTTTCAACGAATTTCAAGGGGAAAAAAAATAGAAACTTATGATAAATATTCCTGAATTTCTTCAGTAAGTCAATATGAAATCGCTCATACAAATCAAATGAATACAAAGTTAATGTTCTTTCTATTATTATTTTCAATAATATATGTGAGTTTTCTGAAATTTCTTAATTCCTCAAATAAACGCAAACACCAGTAACTATTAATCTGTACTGTTCTCTTCTGTTTTCTGTATTTTTAAATCAACCAATCATATAACTCCAAAATCAACATTATTTATCAAAGAGCGTAGCTCAATTTTGATTGGTTAAAATATTCTATCAAGTGAAAGACATAAAAATGAGATGAAATATATATGGACAAAGTGAAAAATTCAACTTGAGAGAGAGAGAGAGAATGGAAAGGGAGAACAAATCATATGAATGGAAGTTATTTTCCCTACCTTTCAAATGAAAATAACCAATATGTATGTGTTATTTTGTTTTAACTAAAGTAAAGCAATCAAAAAAAACATAAACTGTTCCCCAATTGTGTTTAATAAATCCAACAGTTTGTTGTGATGTTGTTATTTCGTCAGTAGTAGAATTTTTCCTTGGAAGAAAAAAGTCCTTGATGACGATTATATAGGTAAAAATGAATGAGAGTGAGGTAGAAATGTAGGGTAATTTTAAATCTTTATGTACATACACACACAAATACACACATATACACACAGAGACAGACATGTCCATCTTTATTGATAGAAAGTAATAATTGAATTGTTGTTTCTAGCTTACCTAGAAGTATCTTGTAAATCAATAATATTATTGACAGCTAAATAGAAAATTTCATTGAAATCATGAATTGATCAGCGTTAAACCATCATTGAAAACCTGGTAACAATGGAAGGACTCGTTTCGTTGTGGAACGTAAGTCGTCAGTAGCGAGTGTTCTAGGGTGCAAATGGTTAGTCTCTTGACAATTTAGCCAAAAAATTCCTCAGTGTTAATGTTTAACTTGAACTACTTAAAAATAATGGGTGACCATGAACGATGATTGTCTTCAATGGTTAACTATGTCGAACCTAATTGCAGTGAACTCCACCAGTCACGACTTGTCACTAGAGCTCCGAGAATTCCCTTGGAAAACTAGCCACTCACTAGTGAGTATTTGATGAGTGAATTGAAATTTTCAGTTATTTCCTCATTTTGGGGCACAGTAACTACCAAAGACAAATGGGTGAGGTCGCGCGAAATCCCTAGATTAATCAGAGTTAGACATTAACACCGTTGGATGCCGGTACAGTGGTCCGATGGTAAGGCGTTCGCCTACAATGCCAAGGGTCCCGGGTTCAAGTCCTGTGAGGAGCAGGAGTCGTGGACGCGCACTGCTGATGAGTCCCATACCAGGACGAAAAGGCCGTCCAGTGCTTCCATGTTTCTAATGGTGGTCTAACAATGATTGATTGATGATTTCAAATGTATTTCCTCATTACTGTAACCAAGATCTCTCAGTGATCATGGTCTGTCTCATTCTTGAATAGATAAGGAGTGTTTGACTCAGAGTCACACTAGTTTAGTGAAGTGATCCAGTCAATCTGAGGAAGTTTTTGATTGATTATTTATTATTTACTAAAATAACTTAAATATATCAACTAATTAAGTTGTGCAATCACTGAAATAGGAAAAAAAAACTGATTCAAAAATTTGAATATGAGGTTGTGCAACTGTGTGAATTGACCGAAGTTAGACATTAACACCGTTAGATGGTTAGGCTCAATGGTCCAGAGTTTAGGCGTTCGCATGCAAAACCGAAGGTCCTGAGCTCGAATCTTTCGAGGTGTAGGAGTCGTGGATGCGCACTGCCACTGATGAGTCCCATACCAGGACGAAATGGCCGTCGTGCAGTGCTTCCAGGTTTCTAATGATGGTCGAACATTAATCGATTCATGATTTCAAAACCTGAAAAAAGTGTGTAACATTCAGAAGATATCTTGTAATGCCTCCACATGTATTTGAGTTCGCTTACATTTAATTTGGTTAAACCCTTTCGATTAATTTATTTAACTAAGCCATTTGTATAGAAACAACTTATGTGTACCATTGGTTTTGTATGAGCTGGTACGACTGAACACTACCAAACGCCTACGCGCATATATTTGTGCCTATCTCGCCTGTTACATGTCTGTTTTACTTTTGTCTGAC
Organism: Schistosoma turkestanicum; assembly: GCA_944470395.2. Taxonomy (NCBI): domain Eukaryota; kingdom Metazoa; phylum Platyhelminthes; class Trematoda; order Strigeidida; family Schistosomatidae; genus Schistosoma; species Schistosoma turkestanicum. Next base: position 7,068,696 of record OX103977.1, read on the forward strand.
TATAAATTCTTAGTCATGCTTCATCTCGAGAATTTGGCTTATTAGCCTTCTCGAAATTCGCTTCGTTTTGCTTGTAATCTCGTTTTCCTTCGCACGTTTGTTTGCACAAATGGATTGCATGAAATAAATTCATCCGAGAAACCGTATTTGGCGTTTTTTTTATTACTACCGTCGCACAAACGCGGTTGGCCTAAGTATGTGATATACGGAAGTGGAAAGGAGGATTTATTTCATCACATACTCTCGATCATTCATTCGTCCACACTGAAGTCCAATATAGTGAGACGCTACAATCTCATGAACAGTGAGTGATCTCTGAAGTGACATGAAATTAATTTTCAAATTTATGCATAGAATTCAAGTGGACTTGCTGTAGAATTCATCTCTTCTTCCATGTGTAGTTGAAGTTATATAAGTGTATATATAACTAAGTAAGCCTAATCTCTGTGAACTGTAAATATTCATGAAGCCTCTAAATTCACTCTAATCAATTCTAATCAATTCCTTTTACATTTCTCAACATCTCTATTTAATGTGTTGAGTTTTAATTTGAAATGTTAGTCTAATGTAACATGGTTTGCTAATCTGACTATTTAGTTTCGTTTATACCTGTTTCATAAGGCCATACGTATATGGCAGCCGATAGGGACGTCCTACTCATTATTGTATCGTGTAACAGGGGTGTTGTTCACGAACTTCAGAGTGTGTCTGGCTGGGTCCACCTAGGGCAGTAGTGGGGAACCCTCATACCCAACCAGTGGCGCACAAAGACTTTTTTGGGATCCTCACGGAACAAATACCGCATGAACCTACTGTTGTTGGTGATAGACCACCATGAAACTGCATCTCTTTATGTTTTTCTACTGCCTTATGGACTAGATCTTTAGGGTCAAACGTACTAGGCTCTGTCTCCTAAGAAAGCCACCTGTTTGTTTCAGTTTGGGTGTCCGAGCATGACTTCAGCTCACACACAAATTCGATAATTTACGTGGCGAATGAACCTTTACTTGTCCTATTTATACCGATGTTTATTAACTTACTTAATCGTAAATTTACATAATTTCTGTTCTGATTCTTACATAATGAACTGTGTTAGTAAATGGGTTAAGTGATTTTTTTCCGGTTTAAATTTTTATTTAATAACAGATCACTAACCATTTGGACAAAACTGTGATAAATCATGACAGGTTAATTCACTAACGTTTTTTATTTGATAAGCGAGTATAATGTAATCTATTAATTGTATTGTAGTGAACGAGAACACAGGTGAGGGCAACCGAATTGTATTTAACGAAAATTACAGAGTTACTCAGTAAAATCGGAAAATCATATCGTCAATCGTTCATTTGCAATTCAGTTCAGTTCATCATATCGAACTGGACTGTTCCTGTTGCAAACAATATCAATCCATTGTCACTATTCATGCGTTTCATACAAATTCCATTGTGTTCTATCTAACTCTTCCTTTCTTGATCTTCCCCTTGATCTTCTGCTGCCAGACATTACGTTGACACTCACGTCATATACTACTTATAAGTAGCTCGCATCACAGCATCACAGTATCATTCGTTCGAATACAATAAACTGTGATAGTTTTCAGTCAAATAATTTCATTTTGTTTTGACAAAAACGTTACCTTTAACTTGAAATCATGTAGAAATCATTGTTAGGCCACCATTAGAAACTTGGATTCTTCAATGCGCACTATTGATGTGTCCCATATAAGAGTTCCAACGGATAGCTCGGATGTGGCTGGACAATCTGAACTTCACAAATGATCTAACTGTTCTATTGCTAGTCACAACAAAATGAATGCAAGAGAAGACAGTCAGTCAGTATAAGAGAGTAGCCATTGCTGCAATCTGTGTTCAACATACACAAAGGAAAACAGCAAGATCTTTCGATACACCACAACAATATGCACCAACCAAATGACACCTGACAGAGAAGCATTGTGGAAACTTTTACATACTTGGCAGTACCATTAATAAACTATTTGATTATTTTATATTCTACTAGACTATTTTAAAAACAGTAACACTGTATATCAAATGAATTTAAACAAATATTCATCAGTGAACATTGAACATTGAATGATAGATAATAAAGATCGCATTCCATTGTGAATTAAGATGAATTAAGATCAATAAATTTAGCCAATTTAAAAATTATCACGTCATCTATAAAACGCTTGAAGAATTTCAAATATATATATATATCACTCACTCACTCATTCACTATTGAACAATTGAAAATAATTATTCAATTCTTTTTTTTATTATTATTCGAAAATTTTCAAAAACATATTTCTCAAATTGTTATCATTTTTGTTTAAATATATAAATATATATATATATATATAAATTAATTTATTTGTTCAAATCTTGTTTTAAAATGCAATTTTATCGAGTAGGTTATTTGATTAAATGTTCAATGGTTGAATAAACTTTCTTTGATCTAGGAATGTTTCTTTTTTTCTCTTATTTCTCTTTCCTCTTCTTCTCCTTCTTCTTCTCCTCGTTGTTCTTCGTGTTTTTTTTCCTCTACATAATGAATGATGACAAAATGTAGGGATAGAATAATGTGTGTTCACAAAAATATTCTTCACATTTTCATCCCTTTAGATTCTTAGGTTCTTTTTGTCTCAATGTCATCAGTATAATAGTAGTTAGTAGCAGTAGTAGTAGTAGTTAGTAGTAATAGTGATAGGCTAACTAACTAACTAGCTAACAAACAAAAGCTACAAGCCAAAGATAAACGGTACGAAAAGACATGAAGCACAATTAAGGTAAAATTGAATAGAGTTCAATGCCTTTATAGACAGACTTATCTCCCAGGATGATATATCAACACATACACACATACACACACATATATATATGTATACATACATAGAGATAATTATGTATGTATGCTGCATGTGAATACACTTACAAACTAGTGAAATAAGACATATCTACCCCATATGTGGTAGGAGGAGAAGAAATAAGCCAAAAATTGTAGGTTTAATGGAGATAATGTTAGTATATATATATATATATATATATATATATATACGTTCATATTATCACGGTATAATCAAATAATAATAGCAATGATAATAATAATAATAATAACTTGAAAAACTTATCTACGAATCGAATTAAATACAAAATATAAGTCTGTCTAAATGAAATATAAAAATTATTTATAATAATTTTAAGTAAACACAATATTTTTGAGTTATAGAGATGATGATGTCCCATACCAGGACGAAACGGCCGTGTCCAGTGCTTCCAGGTTTCTAATGGTGTGGTCTAACAATGACTGATTGATGATTTCAAATGTGTAAAAACGTAAACCTCCAAAACTGTGAACCAAAAGTTATAGAGATTGTTGTTTTAATATTGAAACCATGAATCGATCAATGCTCGACCACCATTAGAAACCTGGAAGCACTGGACGGCCGTTTTGTCCTGGAATGGGAATCATTTGCAGTGCACATCCACGAATGGTCACTGGATCAGTGGAGTTTATTCGTGTTGGGTGTGAGGCATTTATCCACTAAAAATAATAATAGTTGAGGTTTCACAGAATCTTTAGATTGCTTAAAGTTAGACATTGACACCACTGGATGCTACTAGCCCCAATGGTCTAGAGACCTAATGTCCCGAGTTCGACTGGAGCGTGTGGGGGTCGTAGATGTGTCTTGCTAATTAATGAGTCTCACATACTGTCCAGTGCTCCTAGGTGTCCAACAGTGATTGATTCACAATTTTAATACAACAAAAATTATCAGTTACATAGTGTGATTGTCATTGTATCTCAAGGAAATAATGTTCAAAAATAGGGAAATTGTATTACATACAGTATTACAGTGATTTAAGGTGTTTGTTTTATCAAATACCAGGGCATTCATTATTCACTAAGCTATTGAGTTCAAATAATTTGAAACCATTTCAAATTGAATGAAAAATCTCATATCCGTTGCAGAAATTAGTGATTCTCTGAACTCACAATCAAAATAAAAAGAGTATATTATGGTACATGCTTCTTATTCTGACTATAGAAACTTTTGTGGTGCGAGCTACTTATAAGTAGTATATGACGTGAGTGTAAGCGTAATGTCTGGCAGCAGAAGATTAAGGGGGAGGTTAAGAAAGGAAGAGTTAGAAGAACACAATGGAATTTGTATGAAACGAATGAATAGTGACAATGGATTGATCTTTTTGCAACAGGAACAGTCCAGTTCGATATGATGAACTGAACTGAATGGCAAATGAACGATTTACGATATGGTTTTCCGATTTTACTGAGTAACTCTGTAATTGTCGTTCAAAACAATCCGGTTGCCCTCACCTGTGTTCTCGTTCACTACAACGGGAGTTGATCAGTAATGCCGAATTCTATCCAGTTGATTTTGTTCAACGATGATGCGTAAATGTCACTATTTGCTTGGTACATGATTAATATTTTTTACAAAATCCAACCTGTTGATCTCAAATTTAGGCTTGTACTGAATTCTTCATTCAATTCAACAACACTCTGTTGAATACTTTGCTTGGTACTGATAGTAATCGTATACCTCTGTAGTTCTTCTACTTACTAAGATAGCCTATCTCCGTTAGTTTATTATTAAGGTATGCTTCTTCTCCTCAGTGTTTCAGCAATTATGTCTCCTCTCAGATCGTTCTCAATAGAACTTGGGATATCAATGAAGTTATCTTAATATATGAATTTCGAGCCTCAGCTGGTACTCTGTCTCGAATTGCTTCTTTAATATTGTTGATTTTTTTGATTGTCGTGCTGATCTCTTTCGTAGTTGGTAAGGTATCATCTACTGGGAAGTCCAAATATACTTTGCTTTAATGTTCAGTGTTTTAAGAGACAATTTTTTCTTCGCGAATTTTCTAACGTATTCTTCACACCATATTCATTGCTATTAATCACAAGAAATCGATTCCTCTCTGTTTTAAGAAGAATTGAATTAAGAATTGAATTTATTGGATGTGTGAAAATTGGGCACTTTCTGAAAGGCCTCAATATTTATAGGTTCGTAGTTGTTCACTGATGAGTAGTTCTTTTTTATTGGAATTAAACAGATCTTTTGTTCTTTCTGGTTTTCAATGGCTATTTACAATAAAAGTCATTCTACAATGTGTAAAACATAAAATAATGAAGTTAGATATTGACAAAGATTGATTTTGACCAACAAACTATTGACACTAGATGGTCCCCAACTCATCATCCCTATATACCTACAGTGTCGCAAGGAATCCTCCCTTAATAAATCAAAATATCACTCAAAGAATGTTGTTTTTTAGATTACTGAACATACTGATTAGAATTGACATGTCCCATGGCTAGATTTAGTTAAGCTTAAATCCTATCAACATAAATATGAAGTAAATCTTTAATAAAAATGTCATATAAGATGATTATTCAGATTAATATGAAACTATTTCACTTGTTTGTAAGTAGTATATGATTCACTTACTTACGCCTGTTACCCCTAATGTAGCATAGGCCGCCCACCAGTTCTCTCCAATCAACTCTGTCCTGGGCTTCCCTCTACAGTTCTGTCCAATGTTTGTTCATTCCTCTCATATCTTTCTCTATTTCTCGACGTAATATGTTCCTTGGCCTTCCTCTTTTCCTTTTGCCTTCAGGGTTCCATCTGAGGGCTTGTCTTGTGGCACAGTTAGGTGCTTTTCGTAGTGTGTGTCCTATCCACCAACTCCACCACTTCTTCCTGATTTCCTCCTCCACTCGAATCTGGTTTGTTCTCTCTCACAGTTCGTTGTTGCTGATGGTGTCTGGCCAACGAATACGAAGTATTTTGCATAGACAACTGTTAATAAACACTTGTATCTTCTGGATGATGCCTTTCGTAGTTCTCCAAGTTTCCGCTCCATACAGTAGAACTGTCTTGATATTTGTATTGAAAATGCTGATTTTGGTTTTGGTTGAAAGTTGTTTGGAGTTGCAGATATTTTTCAACTGTAGAAATGCAGCCCTTGCTTTGCCGATCCGCGCCCTCACATCTGTATCGGATCCACCTTGATTGTCAATGATGCTGCCCAGATATGTAAAGGTGTTAACGTCCTCCAAGGTGTGTCCATCAAGAATGATTTGGTTGGTGCATGTTGTGTTGCATCGGAGAATGTTGCTTTTTCCTTTATGTATGTTGAGACCTACTGCTGCAGAGACTGCTGCTACATTGGTCGTCTTCTGTTGCATTTGTTGTTGCGTGTGCGATAGAAGAGCCAGGTCATCTGCGAAGTCCAGATCATCCAGCTGCGTCCTAACTGTCCAGTTGATACCGTGCTTCGCTCCAGACGTCGACGTCTTCATAATCCAGTCGACGGATGACCAGGAGAAAGAGAAAGGGTGAGAGTAAGCAACCTTGTCTGACACCGGTCTTCACCTCGAAAGAGTCTGTTATCTGTCCTTCTTGTACGATTTTGCAGTTGAATCCATCAAAAGAATTCCGTAGTGTCGAAGAAGCCTCCACATTGTTTTCCTGTCCATGCTATCGAATGCTTTCTCGTAGTCAATGAAGTTGATGTAGAGTGGTGAGTTCCATTCAATTGATTGTTCCACAATGATCCGTAATGTAGCAATTTGGTCAGTACATGATCGATCCCTACGAAATCCAGCCTGTTGATCACGAAGTTGAGCGTCTACGAAGTCCTTCACTCTGTTTAACAATACCCTGTTGAAGACTTTGCCTGGTATTGAAAGAAGAGTGATACCTCTGTAGTTCTCACACTTGCTGAGATCGCCTTTCTTTAGTATTTTGATGAGGTATCCTTCTTTCCAATATGATGGTACTTGTTCCTCATCCCAAATCTTCTTGAAGAGGATGTGAAATATTTTCGCAGTTGCTTCTACATCTGCTTTCATTGCCTCTGCTGGAATGTTGTCTGGTCCTGCTGCTTTGCCATTCTTGATTTGTCTGATGGCCATACTGATCTCCTCAATTGTATGTGCGCCAATATTAATTGGGAGATCCGTGGATGCTGCTTCGATGTTGGGTGTGTTCAGTGGAGCTGGTCGATTCAATAGTTCCTTAAAGTGCTCTACCCACCTATTTCGCTGTTGTTCAGTGTTGCTGATTACTTTGCCTTCCTTGCTTTTCACTGGTCTTTCTGGTTTACGATAGTTCCCGGCCAGCTTCTTTGTTGCTTCGTACAATTGTCTCAAGTTAAGAGTTAAAATGGTTTGAATTAGTTTTTCTGGTTAGCGTCTTTTTGGCAAGTTAGATTTCGACGGAATGGGGTCGCCAACGCCATGTCCAACCTCCTCCTTTACCCGGGCTTGGGACCGGCAGTAGCCCCGAAAGGTTCTATTGGCGGAGTTGAATTATGTTTCTGGCTAGAGATTTTTAAAGAGTTGTATTTCTGCGGGATGGGTAACTAAACATATGCCCAAACCCTCCTCCTTTATTCAGGCTTGGGACAGGCAGTAACGCTAGAAGGGCTCCAGTTAGAGTTATGAGTAATATATACAATGAAAACTTACTGACATACTAACGCCTGTTACCTCCAATGAAGCATAGGCCACCCAACAGTTTTCACCAACCAACTCTGTCCTGGGCTTCCCTTTCTAGTTCTTTCCAGTTTTTGTTCATTCTTCTCATAGCTTCCTCTATTTCTCGGCGTAATGTATTCCTTGACCTTCCTCTTTTCCTTTGACCTTGAGGGTTCCATGTGAGGGCTTGTCTTGTGACTCAGTTCGGTGCTTTTCATAGTGTGTGTCCTATCCACTTCCACCACTTCTTCCTGATTTCCTCCTCTACTAGAATCTGATTTGTTCTCTTCCAAAGTAAGTTGTTGCTGATAGTGTCTTCTGATACAATGAAAAACCAAGGTTAAAATGGGAGTGGCCTACATTCTACTAACTCATTACGCTTCAAATTATTGAAATTAATTAGTTAATTACCTGTTTTATTTTATTTCCAAAACTAACCCCGCCTTCAGCCACTCTGAGGCGACTGCCGATCCTAAGCCCAGCCAGATAAAGGAGGAGGGTTGGGCGTTGGCTATCAGCTGTGATCCTATTCTGTAGAAAAATAACTCACTTTAAAAAAACCTACTAATCAGAAATAGCATATACTAGTGATAATTACATTTTCCAACTTATGATCTATGATGAATCTCAAGTTATTAATTTGATCATTGGTGTCATTGGTGGTGATGTATGTGCGTGTACACGTGTTTATCTGTTTTATTGGAAAACGAAAACGAAAAAAAAACGTAGGAGAAAGGAGAATTTGTAGAAAAGTTAGTCGAACGAAGATATAAAGGTTACACGATTAAATAAACAAAACCAAACAGTGAGTGATCCAGAATAATTTAAGTCTACTGATTGACTGGACTAATTAATTTATTGCGGGGGGTGGGGAAGAAAAAAATACAACCTATTTCTGATCATTTTTTGGTGAAAAATAGAAAAATATAATAGTAATAATAAATATATATATCAACACGCAATAATCCAAATGGTTGAATAATTAGGATTGCAATGAGGTTAAAAAAAATGGGATGTGTAAAAAAGAGATGTGTGAATAAACTCGACAGTGAAATTAACTAATTAGCCCTATAGGGAATTTTTTTCAAAAGTAGGAAAAAAACGAGGGATTTACTTGTTTTGATTGTAATAAATTGAAGAGAGAGAAAAAAAGGAGTTTCAAATTGTGTTTACATGATTTAACTGGTAGAAATCACTTACTTACTTACTTACTCGCGTCTGCTACGCCAATGGAGCATCATAAGCCGCCGAACAGTGAATTATTTATCTGGTTACTTACTTACGCCTGTTACCCCCAATGGAGCATAGGCTGCCCACCAGTTTTCTCCAACCAACTCTGTCCTGGGCTTCCCTCTCCAGTTCTGTCCAATGTTTGTTCATTCCTCTCATATCTTCTGGATGATGCCTTTCGTAGTTCTCCAAGTTTCCGCTCCATACAGTAGAACTGTTTTTACATTTGCATTGAAAATGCTGATTTTGGTTTTGGTTGAAAGTTGTTTGGAGTTGCAGATATTTTTCAACTGTAGAAATGCAGCCCTTGCTTTGCCGATCCGCGCCCTCACATCTGTATCGGATCCACCTTGATTGTCAATGATGCTGCCCAGATATGTAAAGGTGTTAACGTCCTCCAAGGTGTGTCCATCAAGAATGATTTGGTTGGTGCATGTTGTGTTGCATCGGAGAATGTTGCTTTTTCCTTTATGTATGTTGAGACCTACTGCTGCAGAGACTGCTGCTACATTGGTCGTCTTCTGTTGCATTTGTTGTTGCGTGTGCGATAGAAGAGCCAGGTCATCTGCGAAGTCCAGATCATCCAGCTGCGTCCTAACTGTCCAGTTGATACCGTGCTTCGCTCCAGACGTCGACGTCTTCATAATCCAGTCGACGGATGACCAGGAGAAAGAGAAAGGGTGAGAGTAAGCAACCTTGTCTGACACCGGTCTTCACCTCGAAAGAGTCTGTTATCTGTCCTTCGTGTACGATTTTGCAGTTGAATCCATCATAAGAATTCCGTATGATGTTAACTATTTTCTCAGGCACACCGTAGTGTCTGGTTAGGGTTTCTTTTATCAAGTTGGATTTCTACGCGATGTGGTCACTAACCCTATCTATACCTAGCCCTCCTGTTCCTTTATCCGGGTTTGGGATCGACATAAATGTAAACTGTAAAACATTGCGTAAGTAATCATCTTTTTTTGGGTAAGAGTTTTTTTTGTATAGTTAAATTGGTTTTCTTCTGGAGGAGGTCGCTAACTTCATAGTCATCCCTTCTTCTTTATCTAAGCTTCGGACCAATAGTAATGCTAGAAGGTCTTCAATTGGAGTAGAATTGGAAAATGTCGAAATCTTTATCATTGATCAAAAAGATTGAACTGATGCAGGCGTAAACGCATGGATTAATAAAGCAAAAAGAGTATTTCTATAATTGAAGCATATATGGAACTCAAAACACAACTATCAATCACCATCGAGGTCAGAATTCTCAATATGAACTTCGGGGTAATTAATTCTATTATATGTAGCGGAAACTTGAAGAACTAAGAAAGTCATTATCCAAAATATATAGGCTTTTATTAACAGTTGTCCACTTAAGATAATGCGGATCTGTTGACCAGATACCATCAGTGACCACCTAGTGGGGGATAGAACAAACCAGATTCCAGCTGAGTAATAAATTAGGAAAACGCTTTGGAGGTGGATAGGACACACGCTGTGGAAATTATCGAATTGCTTCTCAGGGCAAGCTCCAACTTAGAACCCTGAAAGCCAGCGGAAAAGAGGAAGGCCAAAAATCACATTACGTCAAAAATTGAAAGCAGGCATGAAAAGAATAAACAGCGATTGGATAGAACTAGAAAGGAAGGCTGAGGACGGAGGAAGCTGAAGAATATTGGTCAGTGGCCTATACTCCATTAGGGGGTGTTGTAGTAATAGTGTAAAATATTTGGCGGTGATTCTATGATGTTTGCATAATAGCAGTGATTCTTTAGTACATTAATAATCTGCGCCCGATTTGAATTCTTAATACAATACGTTCATTCATTCCCACAGATCTCTTTCTGAATTCAATACTAGTCCATATTTGACTATTATAGTATGAATTGGACCTTTCTGGTTATTACCACCAGTTAGTATATGCAATACAGTAACTCCTGATTATCACAGATTCATATTCGGAATTGATGTTACTTGAAGAATTATTGATAATATTAATAATTAGAGAATTACTATTTCTTTCTGGTATGAGTGTTTTCAAACGAACCAGCCGGTGAATGCAACATTCGAAGATCACAGACTTTTAACTTTAAACATTTTGTCATGCAGTGAGATCTTCGTCTATAGGAAATTATTGGTGTTGTGTGGTTTTAATTTTTGCTTTTACTGACAATAAAAGTTATAACTTGACAACCAAAGCTTAAGTAAATAATTCATTGATTAGAATGTGTTCAATCCAAAAGCTTGAGAATACCGTTGTAGGTCTGACAGTGGAGAGAATCTAGTCTCCCTCACAAAATGCTCTCAATTGGTCAGGCATATGTATAACCGCTGACCAGGAAAGTCCTACTCGCTGCCTGTTCTCAGTTTACGCGTTTGGTTTATGAGTAATCTGCAGAAATGCATAAAACTGAAAGTTATTTGTTTATGAATAATCTCAAATGATTTTTAAACATATCAAAGTTATATCCTTTTCCAAGTAGATGATTGAAGATAATATGATTGGGTACAAATTAGGGTTCTGAATCTTTACTTCTGAGAAATGCATTCAGAACTGCGACTAATATAAATCTCCTTTCTATTCCACCAATGTACATGATTCATCATGTTGATTTGAACTGCTAACTGCCTCACACCAGACAGAGTTGAACTCCGCCGGTAACTACTTCTCACTAAAACTCGTAGAAGCTTCCTCACTTAGCTAGTGAGCACAGGATTGTCATTATACGGCTGTGGAGATTGTTGAGTTTGAATAAATTCATGGATAGATGAGTGTTTGGCAATGATTAAGAACTTGGAAGCACTGAACGACTGTCTCGTCATAGTATAGGACTCGTCAGAAAAGCACATTCACGACGCCCGCCGCGTGGATAGAACCCGCGACCTTCGGTCTCGCGGTAATCATATTCATATAACTTCATGGGAGATACTGTATATCTAAGATCTTCTACTGTTCAATAGTAAATACGGTCTACGAAAAGATATGTTAATATTTAATGTTCTAATTTCAAAATAGGACTAAATTTTTATTCTTTTTTCAATGATAATGTAATAATTATATTGCTAATGACAAGTTAATGGAAATTCTCCTAAGTTTAAGTATCATGTACTCACTAGTGACTAGTGCCGTCAGGAAATTTCTCCGAGTTCTAGTGAAAAGTCGTAACTAATAGAGTTTAACCTTGTTCTGATGTGAAGCAGTACTTATCGAAGGCAGTGGATGAGATTGCACATAAATGCAACAGTCGAATGCCTCTGGCTCAGTGGTTTAGAGGTTTGGTGTTCATGCGCAAGGCCAAAGATCTAGGGTTCGATTCCTGTGATTAGCAGGAGTCATGGATGCGCTCTGTTGATGAGTCTCATACCAGGCCCTCTAGTGCTTCTAGGTTTCTGTTGGCAGTCTAACACTGATGGATTGATGATTCCAAAAAGTGTCTCAACGATCTTCAAGTATTCATAAAACTCACCTTGATAACACCTAAAAAATTATCCTGTCCATAAACTTATATTCAAAAATTATGTAATTATTCGAAAAAGCAGTTGATTATTTAAAAGACCAATAATCTGATTATTATTCCCCTCACATCTAAAATCAACATAAAATTTTAATTGTACTTACTTCCTTACGCCTGTTACCATCAATGGAGCATAGGCCGCCAACCGACATTCCTCAACCTACTCTATCCTCACCCTTCCTTTGCAGTTCTGTCCAAATTTCATTCATACTTCTCATATCTGTCTACATTTCTCGGCGTATTGTGTTTTTAGATCTTCCTGTTTTCCTTTGGGCTTGAGGATTCCAAGTGGGGGTTTGTCTTGTGACACAGTTGGGTACTTTCCTCAATGATGTTTGCCGTGTCCACTACCAGCATTTCCCTTTAATTTCTCCCTCCGCTGGAATTTGGTTTGTTCTCTACCACAGTTGACAATGTCTGGCCAGAATTTAACAAATAATTCAAAAAGTAGTTAGTTGTGAATAAAATTTATTTTACAAGCAAATCATCTACAGAGTAATCTGGTTCTTGTATACAACATCGATTTGACGATTGCATGTGTGTGTACAAGAGTGCGCGTGTGTGCGTGCGGCTGTGTGGGTGTAAGTAACTATGAGAAAAGGACAGTAGTTAATTAGTTAATTAATTGACTAGTGAGTTTTCAGTAGTCTGTATGAAACATCATCAATTTTCGAAACAACCCCTAGGGTGTTTAGTTGCATATATATATATATATATATATATATATATATATATATATGTAGGCATAGACAACAAGCCTATTTCATAATTAGAGACTAGGAATCAAGTGAAGCGTAAGAAAACGAGAGGAAAGAAGAAGAAAATCAAGTCTCTCCGTTTTTTTTTCGCAATCAATTTTATCCATTAAATTCTATCATTCCAAGAGTTAATTGAGAGTGACAGTGTGTGGGTGTGTGTGTCAGTGAGAGAGAGAAGGTAACATCGCTCTTCTCCACAAAAATAATATTGAAATGTGTTAGATTTTACACGCACACGCAGACACACATCCTACTCATTTACAAAAATGATAATAAAAGAAACGGATTATTTACACGCAATGTTCAAATAATTTTGTAATTTATATAAATATAAAAGTTGAAAGATATTTAATTATCATACATACAGATGTTTGTTGGAGGTTGAACATTGAACTGAAAGTTAATAAGGATTAACGCATGGGATGAATTTTTTTTTTGGTAAAAGTTTTAATGAGAAGCTGCATTGATTGAAATTAATACTAAGTCAGATAAAAATTGATCGATTACATTGAAAGTGGATAGTTTTGTAATAGATAAATTAATCAGTTTGAAATTATAGATCATTAGTGTTGTAACTACAGGAACGAAAACCAAAACGGTGAGAGATTTGCAAACCTATGTGCCTTCAACAAACTGCTCATTGGTGGCACAACATTCCCGCACAAACGTTTACACAAAGCCACATGGATTTCACCGGATTACACTACTCAAAACCAAATTGATCATATCTGTATCAACAAAAAGTTCAGAAGGACTATGGAGGATGTGAGAACCAAGAGAGGAGCTGATATAGCTTCAGATCACCATTTGCTGATCGCCAAAATGAAACTGAAAATAAAGAAGCACTGGACAACGGGGCAGACAACATCACAGAAGTTTAATGCGGCCTTTCTTCGGGATACTGTAAAGCTCAACGAATTCAAGATAGCCCTCACCAATAGGTTCCAGGCCTTTCAGGATCTACACAATGGAGAGGAAGCAACATTGGAGAACAATTGGAAAGGGATTAAAGGGGCAATCACTTCAACATGTCACTAAGTTCTAGGTCACAAGAAGTACCATCACAAGGAATGGATCTCTGTTGATACTCTTACAAAAATTGAAGAAAGGAGGAACAAGAAGGCAGCAATCAATGTCAGCCGAACAAGAGCGGAGAAAGTTACCGCACAAGCTGCATACACAGAAGCAAACAGGGAAGTGAAGAAGAGCATCAGAGCTGACAAACGAAAATATGTGGAAGATCTAGCAATGACAGCGGAAAAGGCTGCAAGAGAAGGAAACATGAGACAATTGTACGAAACAACAAAGAAGCTGGTAGGAAACTATCGTAAACCAGAACGACCAGTGAAAAGTAAGGAAGGCAAAGTAATCAGCAACACTGAAGAACAGAGAAATAGGCGGGTATAGCACTTTAAGGAACTATTGAATCGACCAGCTCCACTGAACACACCCAACATCGAAGCAGCATCCATGGACCTCCCAATTAATGTTGACGCATTTACGATTGAGGAGATCCGTGTGGCCATCAGACAAATCAAGATCGGCAAAGCATCAGGACCAGACAACATTCCAGCAGAGGCAATGAAAGCAGATGTGGAAGCAACTGCGAAGAATATTTGGGATGAGGAACAAGTACCATCAGATTGGAAAGAAGGATATCTGATCAAAATACCAAAGAAAGGCGATCTCAGCAAGTGTGAGAACTACAGAGGCATCACTCTTCTTTCAATGCCAAGCAAAGTCTTCAACAGGGTCTGGTTAAACAGAAGAGAAGACGACCAGTGTAGCAGCAGTCTCTACAGCAGCAGGTCTCAACATACATAAAGGTAAAAGCAAAATTCTCCGATGCAACACAACATGCATCAACCAAATTACTCTTGATGGCGATGCCTTGGAGGACGTTAACACCTTTACATATCTGGGCAGCATCATCGACAACCAAGGTGGATCCGATACAGATGTGAGAGCACGGATTGGCAAACCAAGGGTTGCATTTCTACGGTTGAAAAATATCTGGAACTCCAAAACACTTTCAACCAAAACCAAAATCAGCATTTTCAATACAAATGTGAAGACAGTTCTACTGTATGGAGCGGAAACTTGGAGAACTACGAAAGCCATCATCCAGAAGATACAAGTGTTTATTAACAACTGCCTACGCAAAATACTTCGTATTCGTTGGCCAGACACCATCAGAAACAACGAACTGTGGGAGAGAACAAATCAGATTCCAGTGGATGAGGAAATCAGGAAGAAGTGGTGGAAGTGGATAGGACGCACATTGCGAAAAGCACTGAACTGCGTCACGAGGCAAGCCCTCAGATGGAACCCTGAAGGCAAAAGGAAAAGAGGAAGGCCAAGGAACACATTACGCCGAGAAATAGAGAAAGATATGAGAGGAATGAACAAAAATTAGACAGAATTGGGGAGGGAAGCCCCGGACAGAGTTGATTGGAGAAAACTGGTGGGCGGCCTATGCTCCATTGGGGGTGTAACAGGCGTAAGTAAGTAAGTGTGTAAATGATATCAATTCTCATAGTGAGGTTTACATTTAGATCCAGCATAGATTTTATGGATATGACTAGTTGAAAAATTTTAAGTATAGATTAGCAAAACTATTGAAATAATGAATGGATCATTTGCTAGGCCACCATTATAAAATTGGAAGTACTGGACGGTTGTTTCTTCTTGATGTGAAACTTATCAACCCCATCGAATCTTTGCAGTAACTACCGAAGTCAATGAGCGAGGTTGCGCTAAATTCTTAGACTGATTAGAGTTGAACATTAACACCGTTGGATGAGGCCAAACCAGTGCTCAAGAGGTTGAGCGTTCACGCACAAGACCTATGGTTCTGGATTCGAATCCTGCGAGCAGCAACAGTCGTGGATGAGGACTGCTGAAGAGTCCCATACTAGGACAGAACAGCCGTGCAGTGCTTCTAGGTTTTTAAAAGTGGTCTAACAATCAGTGATTCATTCATGATTTCAATGTAAGAAACAATAACATATATAGATAATGTAGTTTTAAAATAAAACTTGTATCCGATTCAGAACAAATAATTGTTTAATCATTCAGTGTTATAGTTGAGGTGCATGAAGTTGTATACTCCTGTCATTTAATTAATTCATTATATTATACAATCATTGCTCCGCTCGGAGTCCTACAGGGATTACTTCCGGTCCCAAATCTGGATAAAAGACGAGGATTAGGCATGTGGCTAGCAACCTTACTCTGTAGAAATCCAACTTGCTAACAAAACGCTAACCAGGAAAAATAATTCGCTGATCGGCGGACTATGCTCTATTAGGGGCAACAGGCGTAAGTAAGTAAGTAAGTAAGTGCATAAGTAAGTGTATAAGTAAGTAAGTAAGTAAGTAAGTAAGTAAGTAAGTAAGTAAGTAAGTAAGTAAGTAAGTAAGTAAGTAAGTAAGTAAGTAAGTAAGTAAGTAAGTAAGTAAGTAAGTAAGTAAGTGCATAAGTAAGTGTATAAGTAAGTAAGTAAGTAAGTAAGTAAGTAAGTAAGTAAGTAAGTAAGTAAGTAAGTAAGTAAGTAAGTAAGTAAGTAAGTAAGTAAGTAAGTAAGTAAGTAAGTAAGTAAGTAAGTAAGTAAGTAAGTAAGTAAGTAAGTAAGTAAGTAAGTAAGTAAGTAAGTGCATAAGTAAGTGTATAAGTAAGTAAGTAAGTAAGTAAGTAAGTAAGTAAGTAAGTAAGTAAGTAAGTAAGTAAGTAAGTAAGTAAGTAAGTAAGTAAGTAAGTAAGTAAGTAAGTAAGTAAGTAAGTAAGTAAGTAAGTAAGTAAGTAAGTAAGTTCTGAAATCATCTTTCAGTGTTTTCACTGACGTAAATGTTATTCCTCACAGTAGTAGTTGAACTTCATTAGTTGGGGGCTTTTAAAACCTTGTTAGGATTTTTGTTGTGCGCCACTGAATTATTCATTTTTGGGACAACCAAAAAAAAAATAATTATTCAATACAATTTAGTTTTTCATGGTTATCGAATTAAACAATCGTTACATAATTAATTTTTTTCAGAAATATTTAAAAAAAAAATTAAGTAACACTTATTATTTACTCATAGAAACTATGTATAATCATAAGTCTATTTTCAATTCTAAGTTGCTGGCAATACAAAAAGGATTACGGGGTTGTGAAGATTGTTAAGTTACACATTTTTGAAACTATGAATCGATCAGTGTTAGACCACCATTAGAAACCTGGAAGCACTGGACGGCCGTTTCGTCCTGTGTATGAGGTTGCACAACTCCGTGAATTTGATAAAGTTAGACAATAACACCGTTAGATACCGGCTCAGTGGTCTAACGGTTAGGGCGTTCGCGCACAATACCGGAGGTCCTGGGTTGTAATCCTGCTGGGTGCAGGAGTCGTGGATGCGCACTGCTGAGGAGTCCCATACCAGGACGAAACGGCCGTCTTTCAGTGCTTTCAGGTTTCTACTGGTGGTCTAAGATTGATCGATTCATGGTTTCAAAATTAAATAAAGGTTCACTAGTGACATCTCTTGTATTGTGAGATTGAGTCATCTAGTTAGGTTGATTTAAGTGAAAATCTAAAATATACCCTAATAAATAGTTAAAAAAAATCTAAGGATTTAAATGGCGGAGGAAATTTGTAGTACGGGTGAATGTTTGTGTTAAAGTTTCATTCTATGAACTGGATGTTTACATTGTGCAACTTTCATTGTTTATCTGTTCATCTTCACGTATCTGAAGTTTGTCCCGATGATGATGTTGTTCAGAAGAATAATGAAAGTTCCAATAACCAAAACATTCAGAAGATCAAAGAATGAAATTCTGCCATAAACTTAAGGGTTGACGAAGACTTCAAGTTAATTATCTCTAAACCTGATAAAATCTAACAAATTATACTATCATAGTGAGTTATTCAGTTTAATAGACACCATGAATATAAGTTTAGACTCCACCTGGAGCCCTTCTAGGGTTACTGTTGGTCCCAAGCCAGGACAAAGGAGGAGGTTTAATTCTGTCATTAGCTACCCCATCCTTTAGAAATGCAACTTACTCAAAAAAAAACGCTAACCAGAAAAAATAATTCGCTGATTGGTGGCCTACGCTCTATTAGGGTAAGTACGTATGAGTATGAGTCAATAAATTTTATGGCAACTAGATATTATGAAATTAGCTACGACTACTTACTTTGTGGTCAAGTAGTATACAAATTTTATTGTTCACAAATAAAAAATATTTAATTTTGTAGAGATTGTTAGGTTTTATTGAAATCCTCAATCAACCAATGTTAGGTCACCATTAAAAACTTGACATTTACGTATTCACATCGTCGGATGCCGGTTCAATGGTCTAGAGATTAAGCATTCACCCGAGTAACCGAAGGTTCTGTATTCGATTCCTATGTGTAGAGGTTGTGAATACACACTGCTAATGAGTCCCATTCTAAAAGACGAACTGGTCGTTCAGGTTTCTAATATTTGTCCATCATTGATCAATGTATGTGTCTGTAAATAACTAAACGTCAAAATACAAAAGTTAGGCGTTCTCGTGCAAAACCCAAGGTGTTTAGTGCGAATCCAGCAAGTAAGAGTGCACAAAATGCACCAACCAAATCACTCTTGATGGAGATGCCTTGGAGGACGTTAACACCTTTACATATCTGGGCAGCATCATCGACAACCAAGGTGGATCCGATACAGATGTGAGAGCACGGATTGGCAAACCAAGGGTTGCATTTCTACGGTTGAAAAATATCTGGAACTCCAAAACACTTTCAACCAAAACCAAAATCAGCATTTTCAATACAAATGTGAAGACAGTTCTACTGTATGGAGCGGAAACTTGGAGAACTACGAAAGCCATCATCCAGAAGATACAAGTGTTTATTAACAACTGCCTACGCAAAATACTTCGTATTCGTTGGCCAGACACCATCAGAAACAACGAACTGTGGGAGAGAACAAATCAGATTCCAGTGGATGAGGAAATCAGGAAGAAGTGGTGGAAGTGGATAGGACGCACATTGCGAAAAGCACTGAACTGCGTCACGAGGCAAGCCCTCAGATGGAACCCTGAAGGCAAAAGGAAAAGAGGAAGGCCAAGGAACACATTACGCCGAGAAATAGAGAATGATATGAGAGGAATGAACAAAACTTAGACAGAATTGAGGAGGGAAGCTCAGGAGAGAGTTGATTGGAGAAAACTGGTCGTCGGCCTATGCTCCATTTTGGGGTAACAGGCGTAAGTAAGTAAGTAAATAAGTAAGTAAGTAAGTAAGTAAGTAAGTAAGTAAGTAAGTAAGTAAGTAAGTAAGTAAGTAAGTAAGTAAGTAAGTAAGTAAGTAAGTAAGTAAGTAAGTAAGTAAGTAAGTAGGTAAGTAAGTAAGTAAGTAAGTAAGTAAGTAAGTAAGTAAGTAAGTAAGTAAGTAGGTAAGTAAGTAAGTAAGTAAGTAAGTAAGTAAGTAAGTAAGTAAGTAAGTAAGTAAGTAAGTAAGTAAGTAAGTAAGTAAGTAAGTAAGTAAGTAAGTAAGTAAGTAAGTAAGTAAGTAAGTAAGTAAGTAACAGTGGTCATGAGTGTGCACTACCACTCACTACAGGACGAAACAGCCATCTTTCAATGCTTCCAAGTTTCTCTAATCTTGTTGATTGAATCCTAATGCCCCAGTCATAACACAATCAATCCAATATTAATCTTCATTTTGTCTTTTGTTTTTTCCTTGAAGAAAATCTTCAATTCCTTTTTTTTTCTTTCCTTAATGCCATTATCTATCATATGATCAAAGGAAATATATAATTAATTATTATAATTTTTATTTCATTTATTTTCTGTGTCTATTAATTATTACTCTGTGTTTGTTGTTGTTAGAGTTTTCTCTTCGAAAGCTTTTTTCAACTCTTCAAATGATAATATATTACACAAAAAGGAAATACACGTGTTTTTATTATTTGTAGACATTAAGAGGGAAAAACACTCTTTTTTTACTATCATTACTGTTGTTGATTATTATTATTATTATTATTATTATTAGTAATAGCAGTAATTTTGTATCAAAAGTCAAGTGATCACATTGATAGATTGAATTATTGTAAAAGAAGAAGAAAAATAAAATAAAACAGGAACTGATTGATAATATCCATTAGATAAATAAAAACCTTCTGGAAAAGTATGAAACACTGAGTGTTTTCAACTGTAACAATAGAAAGTACATCAAGGGTTCGTTCAGAGAAGAGGATATTTTGATTATATTGTGAATAAGTGAAAATTTAATTAAATGACTGTTAAATAGTCTTTTTAATATTTATCGGGTTGTGTAAATTGTTGAATTACTTTTGGAAATCATCTGCTGATCAGTGTTGAAACACCGTTAGAAACCAGGAAGCACTGGAAGCCTATCTCTAGTCCTGGTATGGGGCTTATCAGCTCGATTCGCGCTACTCACTGGATTTCAACCTAAGACCTCTGGTCATGTGCACGAAAGCCTAACCTCTGGATCACTGAGTCAGTGGTATTCAATGG
Source organism: Schistosoma turkestanicum (assembly GCA_944470395.2). NCBI lineage: Eukaryota > Metazoa > Platyhelminthes > Trematoda > Strigeidida > Schistosomatidae > Schistosoma > Schistosoma turkestanicum. The sequence continues at coordinate 7,089,199 of OX103977.1, forward strand.
TGTGTTAATGTCTAACTTCGATCAATTCACGGTCTTATGCAACCTTATCCACTGTATTCGGTCAGCACTGGTTCACATAAGAACAAGGTCGAAATCCAATGGTCATGACTTTTCACTAGAACTCGGAGAAACTTCCTCACTAGTGAGAACATGACAATTTGGATTGTAGGGTTGTGAAGATTGTTGAGTGATTTTTAAAATCATGACTCAATCAATGTTAGACCACACCATTAGACACCTGGAAGCACTAGATGGCCGTTTCATCCTACACACATTACCGAACATCTTCGGTCTGAATCCTGCGAGCCACGGGATTTATGGATGTGCACTATTGAGGAGTCCCATATAAGTATGAAACAGACATCCAGTGCTTACAGGTTTCTAATTGTGGTCTAATATTTGATCGATTTATGATTTTACAAGTTCTCTTTAGTTACCTTTTAAGGTAGTTCTCTATATTACCACGGAAAAATATGTGCGACTGAGTCTGAACTTAAGTTTCAGTTTAGCTGACCTCCATCATGTTTCCTTTCTATCAGTAAGATAGTATTCATAAATTTTGACTTTATAGATTGAGAATAATATTTTGTTAAGCCACTTACAAATTTATTTCGATTAGATTTCATTAAAAAACTTGTCTGGTATTGTTGTGTTGAATACTATTCACCAAATAGTATATAAGTACTATTCAGCAGAGCATCACTTAGAAGTTGCTACCACAGAGAAGAGTGTATAACAGTCGAAATGCATTGTACGATCAGATTACATTGTGAAACCAAAAGAGATGCTAGAGAAGATAATCAACAAACTTATTATATTTCAGTTAGATGTTTGAAAATCACATGTAGACATATCAATTAATGTCTTCTTCAAGCATACATATTCCATCTGGTCTTGACTAATTTGTACGTTACAATGTGACTAATATTATTATTGTTTATGTGATCGCCTCTTATCAAAGATGAACAACAATCTGACATTTCTAAGACAAAATGATTATTATTCCTCTGAAAATCCTAACTGAAAATATTCGGTTACATATTTCGTACAATTGTTTATTAACTTTAATAACCTACATACTTACTGCCTACCTAGCTACCTTTCTATCTATCTATCTATCTATCTATCTATCTATCTATCTATCTATCTATCTATCTATCTATCTATCTATCTATCTATCTATCTATCTATCTATCTATCTATCTATCTATCTATCTATCTATCTATCTATCTATCTATCTATCTATCTATCTATCTATCTATCTATCTATCTATCTATCTATCTATCTATCTATCTATCTATCTATCTATCTATCTATCTATCTATCTATCTACCTATCTATCTATCTATCTATCTATCTATCTATCTATCTATCTATCTATCTATCTATCTATCTATCTATCTATCTATCTATCTATCTATCTATCTATCTATCTATCTATCTATCTATCTATCTATCTATCTATCTATCTATCTATCTATCTATCTATCTATCTATCTATCTATCCACACATCTATCTATCTATCTATCTATCTATCTATCTATCTATCTATCTATCCACACATCTATCTATCTATCCACACATCTATCTATCATTGTTAATTTACTTACAATTAACTGATATATATAGTATATTTCATGCCGTTTTTTGCTCATTTTTTTTTAAAAAAAATTGTCTTTTAAAGATTTGACCCAAAACACGAGATCAAAGAACATTCCCAAGTGTAAATAAGCGTAGAATTAAGCGGAAAAAAAAGGCAAAAATTCATTTTTTTTTTCAAAATATTTAAAATGTTTGTTGTTGTTGTTGTTGTTTTAAATGATAAAATTAGAGAACAGGGTAGTTATGACAAATTAAAATGACAAAAATTTAACAAAACAATTAAGGTTAATATTTATGACCTAGGGAATAATTACTGTTTATTTTTATAACATAAATTTAGGCTAAGTTTATCAGCACAACGTTTAATTACAGTTTTCTTTTTTGATCATAAGATCTATTTTGAACTACATATATACTTCTGGTTTATTAGAATAGAAAGGGGGATTATGTTTGTGTTAATGTCAAGATTCTGTGGTTTCAGAACACCAATGATGAATAAATATAAAATGTTTCTTATATTATTCAACCGAATCACACTTTGATGGAGATGTCTTTGAGGATGCACAAACCTTTACATATCTCGCAGCCAGATTGATGAACGAGGTGGATCCGATGAAGATGTGAAGGCGCTGATCGACAAAGCAAGAACAACATTTGTAGAACATTTGAAGAACGTCTGGAGCTCAAAACAACTATCCACCAACATCGAAGTGAAAATTTTCAATACAAATGTCAAGACAGTTCTAATGCATGGAATGGAAACTTGAAGAACTACGAAAGCATTCATCCAGAAGATACAAGTATTGATTAACAACTTTTGACATAAGATACTGCCGATATGTTGATCAGACACCATCAGCAACAACCTATTGTGTGAGGGAACAAACCAGGTTTCATTAGAGGAAGAGGGGCTTGAAGTGGATAGGACACACATTGTGGAAATCACCCAACTATGTCACGAGGCAAGATCTGACCTGGAGTCTTCAAGGCAAAAGGAAAAGAGGTAGATCAAAGAACATAATACCTCGAGAATCGGAAGCAGAAATGGAAAGGATGAACACGGATTGGACAGAACTAGAATGCTGATCGGTGCCTTCTACTCTATTTGAAGTAACAGGCTTGGGTAAGTTACTTATATTGTCAGATTTGTTGGACCAGCTAGTCAGTTTCTGAACAATATATCCCAATGGATAACACGTTTTCGGTGTTTGAACTATTATTATCATTATGAACCGTAATAGCATAGACTGATAAGTTTTAAATGAGGCATAATATATGAGTTTGAATAGGTAAAACTAAATTAGAACCCATAATCTTCGGTCCTGAGCGCAAATGCTTAACCTCTGGACCATTAAGCCGGCATTGTCAAAGGTGTTTAAGTCTAGTTCTGATCAATCCAAGGATTTCGGCCAACCTCAGTGATTGTCCTTGGTAGTTACTGCCTACATTTGACGGGTTTGAACTCAAGTGGTCACGTCTTCTCACTGGAACTCGTAGAAACGTAGTGGTATTATGGAGATTGTTGTTAAATCTGGAAGCACTGGAAATTAACACTGTTGGATGCCTCCTACTCAATGGTTCAGAGGTTAATTGTTCGAGTATAAGACCGATGGTCCTGGGCTTGAGTCTTGTGAGTAGCAGGAATCGTGGATGCACACTGATGATGAGTCCAAGACGGCCTTTCAGTGCTTCCAGGTTTCTAACGGTGGTCTAACAACGATTCATTCATGATTTCACTATCAAGACAACCATCTCCATAATACTATAGTGCAAAATTAAAAGCTAAACGCATCCTACTAACATGGACTTTTTGGTCCATGTTAGATACATATTCTAAATTCAACTTTTGATCATCACCAATTATTTATATTATTTTGAAAAAAACGATTGGTAATGTCTGTTTTGCAGTGAAGGTAATGTAGTTCAATTCTCAATATAAATAGTAATACTTTGATGCAATTAAATCCAGATGATTCACTGTGAATGGAATGAAATGAGCTTTCTGAATTCTACTACTTGCCACAATCTATTCATTTGTCAGAAAAATCCTCTGCTGTTTATATGAATTAACTTTTGAAGTTAACTATTTCTGAAAATCAGTACTTGCTTGAGTTTGTTCAAAAACATCCAATCTATACCATAATGCCTATTAAAATTTATTCAGTGAAGAAACCTCGAATAATTTGAAAATTGGAATCAGTCAGTTTAGTTTACCAGTTGTTATACATAAGATATCAAAAGTCTGAATAATTTTGGTGTATCAGTTGATTAATTTCCAGAAAAAGTTAGCATTTTTCAATGAAATAATAGAAGGTTTGTTTAATTAAAGAGGATAGTTTTTGAACAAGAGTGGTAAGTTCTTTTTGATAAAAATACAGAAGTTCAATTCTGAAGTCTTCATTAACCTTCCGGATGATAACATGATCGATGCGTAGATCAACTTGAATGAAAAAATAAATGTATATATACAGCGAACAATGATTGGGAATCATATGACAACTATTTTTAGAGCGCTAGTGTTATGCTCGTCAGTTGATATGCTTGAAACTATTACGTGTTCACCTTAGTCGGTAAAAGAGAGCAAGTATATATGATCCAGTGACACGATAGACTAATCTAATCCGAGCGTCCCAAGTCCACGCTAACTATAGCAAGAAGTCTTCGTAAGGAGTAGAAAGTGTATTCTACAAGCACCCAGAAAATACGAGGTTCATAAGCTCACAAGTCGAGTTTATTCGTACATCACATAAATGTCCTTAGGAGAGCCATAAAAATAGCGTACTAAAATAACACATCAACCAATAACAGACAAGGACTTTCCGGGTGGGGAATGTAATCTCAAGGTCAACTGATAAGTCTATGCTCCAAAACATAAAACCCAAAATTAGGACCTTTATCAAGTGAGCTCTGGGGATCTAACGTCCTCAACAGCTGGTAATGTATGTATTTTGTAATTTTAAATCAATAAAGGACTTAATTTCAGACATTCATAGATATCTAGGAATTACTTGGCAGTTATTTCATCCTGAACAACTCAGTAGAGTACATTTATGACCTCATGGAAGATAAAATGAATATCATTGAAAATAATTGCTTTCATGATTGACTTGGTGGAATTTTTATCGCTCATCATTTCAAAAGTGAAGGAGGAAACAAGTTTTTATTGATTTTTCTTGTGACAAAAACGTTTATTCTTTTGGTGTCAGATTGTATTGAAAGTGATCTTTAGAGTAAATTATTTCTACAACTCCGTCTATATAAAAATATAAATCTATATGTCAGTATAGGGTTATGGAGATTGTTGAGTCTCACTGATTAATGTAAGACCATCATTAAAAAATCTGGAAACATAGTTAATTAACGATGACAATGGTTATGCGTGGTTAGCATGGACTGATTTAAGTTTGAAATTAACATCACTGATTGTCAGCTCAGTGGTCGAAAGAGTTTAATCGTTAGCGCGTGAGATCGAATATCCTAGGTCTGATTTTTCGCAAGCTGGGTCAGTCAGTTAACTACAACATAGAACTTGGTACATATGTACATCACTTAAAGTTGCTATGCCACAGAGAGATGGAATTGTTATTTCAAATAGAAGATATGTTTTGAGAATTTTATCACAGTGAAATAAATTTAAACAGTGAAAAAGTTCATGAGGAATTCAGAAGATTAGAATTTGAAAAAATAAAAACACCTGCACCATTGTAAACAATCTTTAACCATATCATTTAAAATCCCTAACCCATCAGTTACGATTGTCTCATGAACTCTAACCAGGTAGTCTATACCTTTTAACATTGCTCACTCCAGTTTTTTAATGACTTCATGAACTTGTTCCATGGTTTGGTTTCAGTAGTCCCTAACTTTCTTCCAACCTACTAGCTATATATCAGACAATATTACTTGTCGAGGCAATCAGTGGTTAGTCAGGTGTAATGAATGTATACAATGCTAATGAGTCCCATACTATTACATAACGAAACAGTTGTCCAATACTTTCAGGCTTCCAATGATTTAAATGAACAAATCTCTTCTCTCTATATATATGATATCGATTATAATGGTAAATTCGTTACTTTATTACATACTACTTAAATACTTTCATTCTTTCTAATGACAATGACCTTTTAATTATTTTATTCATTTATAAAAATTTATTAACAATCTGTTCATTATTTATTGAATATAATATGAAAATGATGAAAGTGTAATCATCAATGATTTTAAAAAAAAATAGTATAACACGTGTCAAGTGATAGATAATAAGGTCATAATAATAATATTGTACATTGAAACTGGTTGTGTTTATTTGACTTTGATCAGTTGAATTAAAATTGTGAAATTTGCCAACATCATTTACTATTTTTTGGAAATGAAGCATAAAATTTGTGACATTTTTTTTCGTCTTATCCTTGTTAATGTATCATTATACAGTATTATTGTATAAGGGTATGTAATTCCGTTGTGTTTAAGTTAACTCTTAACCTTTAAAATGTAAATAAGATGTAAATAGGATAAGTTGACATATGAAAATATGACATATTGCATTGATTACATTGTTTTTTTGTAATGTGTAGTATCCTGTTCATCTTTAACTTACTTACTTGCTTATTTACTAACTAGCGTCTGTTACCTATAATGGAGCATACATAGGCTGCTGACCAGTATTTCCCAACCTGCTCTGTCCCCGGCTTTCCTTACTAGTTGTTCCCAAATACTATTTATTTTTTTCATGTTTCTTTCCGATTCTCGATGCAGTATGTTCCTTGGTCTACCTATTTTCCTTTGGTTTTGAGGGTTCCAATTTAAGGTTTGCTTTGTGACGCAATATGGTGATTTCCTCAATGTGTGTCCTATCCACCTCCAGCACTATTTATTAATTTATTCCTCAGCTGAAAGCTGGTACACTCTGTCGCTGATAGTGTCTGGCCAATGGATCTGCAGTTTCTTGTAAAGACAATTGTATAGACAACATCTGTATCTTTAGGATGATGGTTTCTTGTAGTTCTCCAACCTTCCACTTCATACAGTGGAACTCTCTTGACATTTGTACTAAAAATTGTGACTTTGGTGTTCGCTGATAGGCATTTATTTTTTCTGAGATGTAGATATTTCCCAATTGTAAATTAGTGTTAACATACATTTGCTTTATTACAAGAAACATGTCAGTTAAAATGAAATCCAACTTTTTATTCCATCAATTAAGATAATATGATAATTTGAATTTTTTTAAAAATCACCTTTTACCATCCAATCATTTTACAATCATGGTACAGTAAAATATAAATAGTAATCAGTAGAGTGTCACCTAGAAGCTTTTACCAGAGAGAAGATTGTCCAGTGACCAAAATGCATGGCTTCATCAGAGTATATCGAAGATCAGAAGACATGGTATATTCGTGATTCAAATGTATACATATTTAACAATGTCTTCTTCAAATATTTACATATTCTTGACTTCTTCTTACATTACACTATATTACTGTGGCTAGTGTGTGTGTGTGTATGTGTGTGCGAATTTATACATTTGTTCGAAAATCCTATACTAACATAAACCAACTATATTTATCACTCTCTGATTTCTAATAGTAATTCAATTGTAATCGAAAATTCTCTCTCAATATCTTTTCATTTCAGGAATTATAATTGAAATCATGAATCAATCAATCATTGTTAGGCCACCACCATATACGAGAAACCTAGAAGCACTGAAAGACACCCATTTCATCCTCTTGGTGGCATCCACAACTCCTGCCACTCGCAGAATTCAAACCCAGGACCTTCGATCTTGTGCGCGACCTCATCCGACAGATGTCACTGTCTTACTCTGATCAATCTAACAATGATTTCAGCGACAAAAAACAACAATCTTCATAATTCTATATATCATAAATTAATCAACTGTGAAAAAATTAAATTCTATTTTTTACAAAATCCACTTGACTCTATTGTTTGTTTTGTGATCGTCTTGTTTTGTTTTAATCTGTTTTTTTATTTTTCAAGAGTTTACTTCTTTATAGTTACGTAGTTATTTGTTTGTTGACTGATTTATTTTAGAAAACTAGTCAAGCGTGGCATTTTCTTCCAACAACACCAACAACAATAACACCAAAGTTACTTTGCATCATGATTTAAGATTTTTTTTATTTAAAAAATACATTAATAACAACATGTAATTTTCATTTGTCTTTCATGTTCATATATGTATGTATGTATATGCATATAAGTAGTATCTAGTGTATACAAGTGTTTGAGTTTAGATAAACAAAAACAAAAAAATAAACTTTCTCATAGAATGAATAGTAACCAGTCATTAAAAATTATTCAACAATGTTCATGATAAAATACATTAGGTATCTTGAAAGTTATTTTGAATCAAATTCTCTTATATATATATATATGTATATATATATATATATATAAAGATTGAATCTTGAATCCATTTAAATATTCACTTAGACTCCTCTATTTTTATGAAGTAACTAAGGCTACTAACACTTTCTTATTTTCTCTGTTTGTTAATTTCATATATAATATATTTGTACAAAAAGGCAGAAGTTAGATGATCAGTCAGTGAGTTGATTTTGTGAATTAATGATTTCCAACAAGTAAAGATCATCATGTTCCTTCATTTATTAGCTTCTATGTATAACAACATTTTTGTGTTTTTGAATGATTCTACTTAAATTTCATTAGAAATAAGACAGAGAGAAAAAAACACTCACTCACTCATTAACTCATGAAATATGATGAAATGAAGAGTAATTATGAATATTGAAATGTGTATTATTGTAACCAGGGCAAAATCAATCAGGTGAAATAAATAACTTCAAAAGGATATATGCTTAACTGATGTCATGAATTGATTATTGTTAGACAACCATCGGAAACCCCTAGCGCGCTGGAATCGAACCCAGTATGTTCGGCCTCGTGCGCGAATGCCTCACCTCTACACCGATGAGCCGGTGGCATCCAAAGGTGTTAATGTGTAACTTCAATCAATCCATGATATTATTACGCGACCTCTTCGCTGGGTAATCGCCTCACACCTGACAATATAACTAACTTTAACTCGATAAACATTAACAATCAGACAGTCCTGGATGAGTTATTTCAACCTTAGTCTGTGAGACAGGATAAAAAAAGCACAGTTCACAGCATACATGACCGGCTTATATATATATATATATATATATATATATATATATATATATATATATATATTAATCACGAAAGGTACAAATTTTTGAGTATCCACCTGGTACGTTGTAATGACCAAAAATAAAGTATAGGTTTTTAGAATTATACATTAAATACCAATCTAAAGAAAGTATACAGCTTGAATATTTTCACTTTATTCAGTGAAGAATCTTATAAGAAAATCATACAACATTCGCAACATTGTCTCATGTACATTGAAATGTGATAAAAATTATTTAAGAACTTATCGATATAACAAAGTGATTAGTGTCAACTAGACTATGAGAGATAGTTTATGTCGATCCTCTGTCAAATGCTTTCAAGTATCTAATCAAGACTACAACTTTGAAATACTAATTTTCGTCATTATATTGACAATTTTTCTCAAAACAATTGGCTTCTACTCTGAAGATTACATTAAAAAACATACTGGTTTATTTTCGATGTTTATTGAGATGTTTAGAATAGTTGTGTTTTGTGTCCAGTCAGCTTATTGTAAACATCATGTCATATGAAAGGAACATCCATCTGTGACATCACAACATATTAGACATAAAAATTTTGCATTTTTAAGCAAAAATACATTAGTTTCCGTCCAGTATATAATAATCCAGCTTTGATTAACCAATGGTACCAAGATTAATGATAATAGTCTCACTTGAAACATGATTTAACCTAATCACTTATGAAATTTTCACGAAAAAACCTGAGACTACTTATATTGATGTTAATCAGTAATGAGTACATAGATATTGTTTAATTGAATAAATTTAAAGAATAGTTCATTTATCTTCGATGTTAAATCTTATCAAAGCTTTTAAGTTTTTTCGGTTGGAATAATTTGTAAGTCTAACAATCAAAAAAAGGTAAAAATTTTCTACAAAACAGTACTATCAACATGTGTTTATACGGAATACGTTTGATACTGTATCCTAAAAATGGATATATTCGATTATGTACTAGAATAAGACAGCGAACAGGTATGTTGAAACTGTAAGGGTAAATAATAGATCCGAAAATGAGAGTGACGAATGCAAAAATGGAGATTTTTTTACCAGAAAACAAATATTTAATCAGCAAACCAAACTTGAAAACTAGTTTTACACATGTTAAGATGGAACGATTATAATGATAAATAAAGTGAACGGTATATGTTAATTGGTTTATGTAAACATCATATCAAATTAATCTACTTGATACATTATTTTCTGGAAGTTATTGGTTACTGTAAATTAGTAAGTAGTATAAAATAAAACACAAAAAAGAATGGATTATAAATATAACCAAATAGATAAATCTTGAAAAGATTTTTTCTGGAATGAAATCAATATTCCAAAATATTGAGCATATTACAACAACACTTATGAATATTGTCTGTAATATTTTCTCGTGTTACAACAACATGGACGTACAAAGTAATTAATGGATGACTTTGCTAGAGTTTCGTTCTCTGAACAGGATAATAGTTTGTTTGTGGAGCTTTCATTGTCTTTATCAACGCAAACTTCACTTTAAAAGAACAATGAAAGCTCCGCAACTAAACTTTCCTGTTCAGAGAACGAAACTCCACCATAACACTCACTAAGCAGTTGATAGCTGTTACCACAGATTACTTTTTCTAGTAATGCATATATATATGCATACACTGTCGAGTTTATTCATTTTCAAAAAATTATATTCACATATTTTCTAAATAAACGATGTCTTCTCTAAACACATTAACTCCATCTGATCTTGTAATTTTATTACTTCTGCTTGCATTAAAAATGTGCATTGATCAAATCCCATTTCTCTACTTCCTTCTTTCTTGAATTCAGTCATAATTGGTAAAATATCGCTGCATATTAGACACACTTACTAATTTATAAAATCTCACCAGAACTGACCTGACATTAGCAGCAGTATCACGTATAGTTCTTGTTCTGGAGTTTGATTGCACTAGATTTTACTTAATCAATAAAAATAGAGTCTAAGGAACTTAGGAAGTTAAACATGTAGTTTTCGAGTTAGATTTTTGCACTAAAATAACTTTATATCAGCTGATGTTTTTCCTCTGTCTTATAATGTAACATATATAGCAGAGTAGAGTTGTTTGAATAGCGAAATTTGTATTGTGACCGGTTAGTGGGACTTTGTTGTATATACTATTTGTAAAAAGTAGACTGATAAAGAAGAGAATACAATGACTATTACACGATGGTTTAAACTTGATGACACTTAACTGTAAATAGTTAGTCTTTATGTATGTATATTTTACAACTTAAATTTCAAAAATATTAAATCTTTTCTCCAACAATTATATGGATTTGAAATCTATACTAATCAATATTTAGGTCAATAAATAAATTTCAGAACAGTTTTCACAGTTCTCTAATACATTACATTACCATGTTAAATCACCGTGACCAGTGGGGTTTAACACTGTCGGGTTTAGGCAGTTACCCCACCGAAGACTGTGTGTGAGGTTATACAATACGTTAGATTGATCAGCGTTAGAGATTAACACCGTTGGGTGCTAGCTTGGTGGTCTGGAGATTAGGCATTTGCGCCTAAGATCGAAAGCACCAAATTCAGTTTCTGAGAGATGGTCATGGATGTGCACCGTTGATGAGTCCCTTATTAAGACTAAATGACTGTCCAGTGCTTTCAGTTTTCCAATGTTGTTCTAACATTAATCGGTTCATGATTTCAAATAAAAATCAACAATCTACATAAATCTGTAATGTATTAAATAACATTGTTTAACCATGAAATTTAATAGAAAACTAACTAATTTTTAGAAAGATTGGTTTTATTTGTAAGTGTTTAGTTTTTAATGAACTGTACCGTCTAAAACTATGATAGTGTCACCGCCGAGTTATATAGTCAGTCTATAGAAGCACATCTTTGAATTCATAATGAACATGTCATTATATTACATAATGATCACCTACAAATCGTTTATATTCGAATAATTAGACCTGTTAAGGCAGTATGTATAAAAAGAAGGCTGGGGCCACCAGAGTAGATGTTTCAAGATTATGTACTTACTTACTTACTTACGCATGTTACCCCGACCACCGACCAGTATTCTCCAGCCTACTCTATCTTGGGTCTTCCTTTCTAGTTCTACCCAATCGCCGTTAACTCTGTTCATATCTGTCTCCGATTCTCGGTGCAGTGTGTTCATTGATCTACCTCTTTTTCTTTGGCCTTGAGGATTCCATGGTGGGGCTTACGATCTGCCAAAGTCAGGTGATTTCCTCATTGTGTGTCCTATCCACCTCCAGTACTTTTTTGTCATTTCTTCCTTAACTGGCAACTAGGTTGACCTCTCCCACAGTAGGTTGTTGCTCGTGGTGTTTGGTCAGCGTATCTGAACAATTTTACGTAGATAACTCCGCGTGGAGTCCCTCTGTGGCTACTGCCAGTCCCAAACCCGGATAAAGAAGGATTGGACATGTGGTTAGTAGCCCCATCCAATAAAAACATATGATTTGAACTTGCTGTTGCTTAGAAGGTATTAGTAATTAGTATAAGTAATTTTTAGGAGACCACTTTAATATGAAAATGTAAACTGTTGAACATCTTTAATTAGCATAGGCTGCAGTTTTTTTTACTTAGAGAGTTAATAATTCTCTACAAATCATTGTTTTTATGTATCTAAAAATTTTTTAAAGTTTTTGCAGTTTATCTAGATTGTCATAACTCATTCTACTGATAAATGATATCACATTACCTTCCATTATAGGATAAACATTGAGGAAATCATCCGACTTCATTACGAGTCAAGTCTTAACTTGGAACTCGCTGGGCTAAAGGAAGAGAAGTAGATCAAAGAACGTACTACTCCGAAAATTGGAAGCGGACATGAAAAGGATGAATAGCAGTTGGGTAGAACTGAAAATGAAGTCCCATGATAGAGTAAGTTGAAGAATGCTGGTCGGTGGCCTACACTTCATTAGGGATACATATGCGCAAGTGAGTGAGCAATATTTTATTCAGTGACTGATTATTGTGAATAATTCATTTTATAGTATTAACTTTAAGCTATATTACTCGAGTGAACATACTACTTATATTACGCATTGATACAGTAATCAGGTTTGAATAGAGTAACTTAAGCAGTATCATTAAAACAATTCTCTTATAGACTGCATGATTCAACACAACGGCGTGCTGAGAAGTTAGTCTACATCTTATGAAATTCGTATGATGGATTAAACTGCAGGATCGTATTCAGAGGACAGCTCACAGACTCATTACTGGTGAAGACCGGTGTCAGGTAAGATTGCTTACTCTCACCCTTTCTTTTTCTTCTGGTGATCAACTGGATTATGAAGACTTCAAGATCTGATGGGAAACACGGGATACAGTGGACAGCTAGGATGCAGCTGGACGATCTGAACTTCGCAGATGATCTGGCTCTTCTGTCCAGATCACAACAACAAATTCATTAGAAGACAGTCAGTACAGGAGCAGACTCTAAAGCATTAGGCCTCAACATACACAATGTAAAAAGTAAGATCCTTCCACACAAAACAACATGCACTTGCTAAATTACACTTGATGGAGAAGCTTTGTAAGATTACACACCTTTACACACCTGGGCAGCATCGTTGATAAGCAAGGGGAATATGATCCAGAGGTAAAGACAGATTAGCAAAGCAAGGACTGCATATCTACAATTGAAGGACATCTGAAACTCAAAATAACTATCAACCAACACCAAAGTCTGAATTTCAACTGAAAACGTAAAGACAGTTCTAATGTTTGGAGTGGAAAGCTGGAAAACCACGAAAGCCAACATAGAAAAGATACATGTGCTTGTTAACGGTTTTGCACATAAGATAATAAGGATCCGTCGGCCAAAGAGCATCAGTATAAACCTACTGTTACAGAGAATAAACCAGATTCTAGCTGAGGAAGAAATTGGGGAAAATCTTTGGAGGTGGATACGACTCACATTTTGTAAATCACCAAACTGTGTCACAAGGCAAGCTCCAACTTGGAATGCTCAAGACTAGAAAAAGAGGAAGACAGAATAACATACTACTGCTAGAATTGGGGACATACATAAAAAGAATGAATAGCAATCGAGTAGAACTAAAAAGGAAGGTCCATGACAGAGTAGGTTGGAGAATGCTTGTCTTCATCCTATGCTCCTTTAGGCGTAACAGATGTAAGTAAATAAGTTTAAATTGAATCAAAATTGTTTTATGAAGCTCAAACGTCTGTAATGTTCTTTTTGATTTACTTCAACTCTTCAATTTAACCAAGACAACCATTGAAAAATTTGGACAGTAATCACATTAAGTTAGGAAATGATATTTAGAGAATGTTTCAGTTTGTATTCTTTACCTCATTCTTTTCTCTGAAACGGCTAATCAGCAGAATGTACATTAAAAGTATAATATACTGATGACATCGAGCTGCCTATCATCAGCCAATCAAGAAACACTCCCAAGTTAGGAGATATAAGACAATTAACACCTAAAAGCCATAAGTTGTCAGTGGAATAATAATAGCTGTGATCTGATAAATAATCAACTGTCCAGTGCCCATATAACGAATCTTTTCTCTGTAAGGAAAGGAAAAGATTAAGTTTACATACCGGGAGTCAGGAGAGTGTTATTAGGCAAGGTTATCAGCCCAGAAAGTTTTCCTTACCAACTGAAACGAGCTATGGTATCGAAAGGTGAAGGGTTAGGTATTAAGGGTTGGACTAGATTTCTAAATAATGATTAGATTTTTCACCACAAACCTATTTCATCTTCCCTGAAACGAGTTGTTATTCCACTGTTTACAAACTCTACGAGCGAGTAGTAAGAGTTAGTAAGGGAGGATATTATCAAGCTTCAATAAACATTACTGACAATGCACTGTATCGAAAAAAGTACTCTAACATATGATTTGCCATGAGAGCAGTTGTGTTTTGGTAATACAATGAAAGCACAAACTTAAAATCACTTTTCAATTTCATCATAGCAATTTCATATTGATTTCAAACATATGAAGGACCAAAAACTGATAATTTTTGCTTTGATAATTGATTGTAACACACAAGTTATCGATCACTACACTTTACAATTCACAAAATAATTCCGATTAGTTTACTCTAGGCCGTCAGTATATTATATTTTTTACCGAATTTATTCTACATACAAGGTCATTATTACAGATAATAATATAAAGTCTATTTACTTCACCAACAATTCAAATATCAATTGAACAATTGATCCAAGAACAAATGTGTTTAGCAATTTACGCGTTTATGTAAGGGCACCTAGTCATATTGAAATAGTTATGACTTAAGAGTAAACATTACTTGAATTTGTGTTTAAATCATCTAAAGCGAAGATGAATCTAAATGAAGAGATGATAAGAAATGATTTGCTTATATTGTCAAATTTCTCATGTAAATGAATCAAAAAATAGATTTCAAATTTCAGTTTGCCTTATTGTGTCGAATTGGTTGAGAGCCAATGCTAAGATATTCATCCAATATGCTAAGAGAATTATTTGCACGTCTGATTCTATTGGTCAGTTCCTATTTTTCGTCCTAACTGTCAAGGTCACATACTTCGAATATTTTTTCCTATTGGTCGTCTTAACTATCAGTGTCATATACTTCGTATGTTATTATCTATTCGACCTACCTGTATAAATGTGCATTATCTTTAACGTTTTATGACCCGGATCCTTCTTCTCTTCTGGACTTGGACCTCGTAATTTCTGAATGCTTGTAGAATGCAGGTTCTACTTCATATCAAATCTTCTTCTATTTAATGGGGAGTTTGGGACTCTCGAATTGGAGTAGCCTGTCGTGTCACTGGATCATCATTGTCTCACTGTCGTTTACTGACTAAGGTGAACTCGTAAAAGTTCAAGCATATCAACTGACATGGTGACGTGTGCGTGCGTAACAGCCAATCACTTAGATATTTAATTAATTATCAGCTACATGAAACCTTGAATTTCTTTTGTGTATATAAGAAATCAATTTAAAATCGTATTCAGTCTGCCTTATTAATATTTATTAATTTTGTGACGCAGTTTCGTCCTATGACTTGAATATTTTGCTTGTGGAGCTGCCGTTCCTCTCCTGAACAATGTCAACACAAATTTCAGATAGAAGTGAACCGTTCGACTTTCTCTACACATAACTGGTAGCTTGTCCTGTTCAACTTTATCGTGATTGGTCATTGTCTGTCCCTTTATTTTCATTGAATGCCCCTTTGATTTAATGCTAGTCTTTGATTTTTCTGATTGGTTGATAAGTTGGATCAATATCGATGTGTTTGTAGAATGCCGACTGACTTAAGTGCCAAGCTTCTAAAAATTCTCTAGTGTTCATTGTACTCCTGTGTTGCTGTGGTGCGAGCTACTTATAAGTAGTATATGACGTGAGTGTCAACGTAATGTCTGGCAGCAGAAGATGGGGGAATATCAAGAAAGGAAGAGTGGGAACACAATGGAATTTGTATGAAACGCATGAATAGTGACAATGGATTGATATTGTTTGCAACAGGAACAGTCCAGTTCGATATGATGAACTGATATTTTGCAAATTAACGATTTACGATATGGTTTTCCTATTTTTGCTACTGAGTAACTCTGTAATTTTCGTTAAATACAATTCGGTTGCCCCACCTGTGTTCTCGTTCACTACACTCCATCTTTCCAGTATTTAAACAAGTTTTCAGTAAGATGTGCGTTCACAATTTTCAAAACTTATTGGGTGATGTAAGGGAAAAGATTTGATAGCATCTTACTGCTGTTTGATGTTCTTATAGATGAGGATGAAGATGAAGACAAAGTTCACTTTGTCCTATGTAGTGTTTTTCACAATTT
Organism: Schistosoma turkestanicum; assembly: GCA_944470395.2. Classification (NCBI taxonomy): domain Eukaryota; kingdom Metazoa; phylum Platyhelminthes; class Trematoda; order Strigeidida; family Schistosomatidae; genus Schistosoma; species Schistosoma turkestanicum. The sequence continues at coordinate 7,105,837 of OX103977.1, forward strand.
GAGCAATTTATTTTGTAGATGATATTTGGTTTTTCTTCGTTTGTTATTTTGTCCTTCTGTTCACATCGGATTGATTGAAGTGATTCTGTTGGTTTGTTTGCTACACCTATTGCATGTGGTTTCAGTAGTCATGCTGTATGCTCCGATATGTCTTTTATGTATGGTAGGATGATTTGTTTATTGGTTCCTGTACTTGATTTCGCTTCTGTTGACGATTTCGGCTGATGTTTTTTGATGAAATTGCGTGGATAACCGTTCTTTTGAAAGATAGTCACAAGATGTTATTCCTCGTTTCGTTAGTGCTTCATATGTGCTGCAGTGTGTCTTCAGTTTTTTGAACAAAGTTTGTAAGCAGATGATTTTGTGAGTTTTTGGGTTGTTTCTACAGTAGCTGAGAATTACATCTGTGTGGGTTGGCTTCCGAAATACTTGAGTTTCCAGTTTTCCTGTGTTATTTCTAGTGATTATTACATCCAGGAATGATAGATTATTGTTTGATTCCTTTTCCGTTGTGAATTTGATGTCATGTCAGTTTTAAAAATTGACATTATTATGATCAATGTCCGTTCCATTATTTTCTATATTATTTCCATATGCTCATAACTGTACCAGTAGGTTGAAATGTATTTGAAATATACGGACCTAATAAATCATACAACTTTCAATCAAATTCTTGTTCATTTATTTAATACAATTTACGAAATCCAGTTGCCATTATAAGGTTGTAGAGATTGTTGAGTTTAATTGAGATCATGATACAATAATTATTAAAACAATTATTATCTTAGTATAAGAATCATCAGCAGTCTGCATTCACGATCTCTGAACTCGTCTGATGCACGAATGATTAAGGTCAAGGTCACTGAGCTGGAGTTCAAAGATATTGACGTATAACTTGAACCAAACCACGATATTGTGCTATCGTTAACGATTACACAACCGGCATGGACTGAACTCCACTGCTAACGGTTTATCACTATAATTTAAGTAACTGGGTGTTGGCGGGCATGACTGAAATTCCCGGGTTTGATTCCCGTGCTGATAGGTTGTTGGTGCTCACCTTCTAAAAGTCCCATACTAAAAAAAACTCCAATTTAATGCCTACAGGTTGCGATTAGTGGTCTAGGATTGGCCGATTCATGATTTAAATGAAATTCAGTTGGCTTATGAAGAATACACAAGTATTCATGTTACAATGAGGGACCGCACATAAATCTATGGGTCAGTATTATTACACCTAAAACATTGTTTGTAAAATTCCTTGTTTATTTTTTATAATTATAGTTTAGTTACTCATTAGTAGTATAAGTTAAAATGCAAAATGTTAACTAAGCATAAGGTGGTAGCATATGATATTTAGTTCGTCTACGATTGATTCAACAACCTAGAGTGCTAATAAGCATCTATTTGAACCAAAACATCCAAGGCATAAACGTTAATTAGTTCCTCAGAATTCACTTCCCTAATAGCCAGTTAATTAGTGGGAATAATACAGCTGACTAAACACGCAATATATTTTTTGTATATTATCGAAACAAATTGTCATTTTTCAAAATTATTCATATAATTTAACTAATAATTCAAATTTAAAAGGAGCAATTATTTTTCATTACAGAATAAACAAAATATATATCAGAATAAAATTCTTCATACTTTTAGTATGGAAATTAGTCAATGGAATTGAACAAAAACAACCTTGGCATTTCCATTGATATGTTTACAAAGTTTTACCATTTATTTGTCTAGTAATATTCAATTTGTTGTATCAAATGTGATTGTCAATAAAAGTTTTGTAAAGAGACGACGAACCAATCAAAATGGATAACGAAGATTTTCGACTTTTATGAAACATTCAAATAACACAGCTGATGATTAGGAGATAGAATAAATGTATGTGAATTTGTGACGAATTCAACTGTCAATGTTCAATACTGTAAACAATATTTAGTATTGTTCTGTTTATTTCGTGAGAAAATGCTACATATAAAGAACACTATATTCAGTGGATAATTCATTTCAAGCTATTTAGTTGGGTGTACTTGTATCTCTTAGTTGATGTTCATTCCACGACTCCACTGTAGTACCATTCACTTCAAACGCTAACACGTTATCCGTTTAGCTTCTGATTGAATGTAGTCACTGACATGTACAACTGACTGAAATTTAATGAATTTGTATTGGTTGTTAGAATCTTCCATTGATAGTTACGATCAATCAGTCTGTTTCAGTAAATACGCACCCTGTTCGGACTGCTTCGATAATAGTATTCAGACACAAGAATTATAAGCAGAAATGAATGATCGCTTGCAGTGTAATCCAAGAAACACACATACTAAAAGAGACTGATCATATATAGTCTTGAACATCAGTAGAAAGATCCATACAGTCAATGCAAATGTATTTCCGATTATGTTTCTTGTAACCCACTTTTAATTTTATGATATTCAATTTTGTTATGAAATAAATGTTAAATTAATCTTACTTTTGTGCTATTGAAATCGGTTATTATTGTGACCATGGATATTTGATATGATTTACAAACATTGTATACTGCTCGTCCTGATAACCTGACAGTGTAGACAACACAGAACATAAATACGAAGCTCTAATGACGTTTATTATCACACCGCACCGATCACAAAACCACAAGCATACGAATCGAAAGCGAACTAGCATATGAATGTTGCACGAATGACGCTATCTGTTAACGAAGTTAATCAAAAGGGCTTAACCAAATTAAACGTAAGGAAACTCAAATTGTATGTGAGGTACTGTAATATTGATTACTTGATCATTTTTTGGATGCACCATTAATGAGATGATGGAGAAAAGTTATAGCTCAAGTGGATGATTGTGGTGGTATTTCGTTCTCTGAGCTGGATGTTTTGGTTGTGAACCTGTTGTTCTTCTGAACAACATCATCAGTTGAAACTCCAGATTGAAGTGAAGTATTAGAATTTCTCCACGCTTGACCTGTAGCTTGTTCTGCTAACCTAAATCTTGATTGATTGCTGTTGACCTTAAACCCATCGTTGTCTTCACCGTTGTTTTGATTGTGTACCTCTTTTGATCTGTTTCTTGATCTTATGTTATCGAATACGTTGTTGATCCGATTGTGGATGTTCTCCAGCTCGTTTCTTTTAAAAATGACGAATGTGTCGTCTACATACCGAACCCACATTTTTGGTTTGATCACTGGTAAGAGTGACGCTTCTAGTCTCTGCATTACATCTTCCCAAGATGAGTCCTAATATTGGTGATCCCATTGGTGTTTCTTTTGTTTGTTCGTAGACTATTGTTGAACTGAAAATACGTTATTAAGCGCAGATCATTGAGTTATAGAAGGCTTTCGCTGTGAAGTTTTACATATTTTTGAAGGTTTGTGTCGTTGATGAGGAGCAGGGAAAGAGTTTCTTTGGCTATGCTTGACTCTTTTGAGGAGAATAAGGCTTTTACATCTAAGGATATCATCATCTCGTCGTTATCGGTTTAAATCACCTTGAGTTTATCCAAGAATTGTGTGGGAGATTTAATAGAGTATTTGGATTCATCCACTAGATGTTTTAATATCCTTGAAATTTCTCTTGATAAGTTGTAGGTCGGTCTTCCAGAGAGAGATACAACTGAGTGTAGTGGAATGTTGGGTTTGTGGAGTTTCGGCCTACCGTAAAATCACGGAGTTACTGGTCCACTGAATTTCATTATCCATTGATCTCGCTTTGGTATTTGTCTAGCTTTAACAAGCTTATTTAGAGTCCTTAAGATTTGGTCGTCCAACTTTTTTATTGGATTTGTGTCGATGTGTTTATATACGCTTCTGTACTCAAGCGGTTCCTCGGCTTTCTTGATATATTCTTCCTTGTCCATAATTACTGTGGTGTGTCTGTTGTCCGCTGGGACTATGACTATATCTTCCCTGGTTTTGAGTTTCGTTAAGGCTTTTTGTTGTTGTACTGTTAGTTGGTTGTTGTCTCTCTTCCGTCGAGTTAGTGGTACAATGGTTTATCTTAATTTTTGTTGAGTTTCTTCACTTATTCCGGCCGTTTTAAGTAATAACTCTAGTGCAGTGAAGAATTCGAGTTTCGAAGCGTCTTTCGTGTTTTAGTTTAATCCTTTTTGGAGGAGTTGTTCTTCTGTTGTTGTTCGATGTTGTTTTGAAAGGTTGACCACACAATTGTTTGAGTTTTCTTCTTTGACTGGTTTTGAAATCTTGATTAATTTATCGTTGAGGATGTTTCTTCTTTGTTCTTTGTGTTGTCTGCTTGAAACAGATCACCAAAACCACAGACACACAATTTTTCATGGAGATTGTTGGATTTTGTTGCAATCATGAATCAATCATTGTTCTCAGTTAAATAAAAACGAGGTTCGATTAAACGGCTTTTTATTAGGATTAATCGTATTTGTACAATTGAAGTTATTGAAAGAAACACTAATAGAGAATAACTACCGTTTCACACTCATGAATCTATAAAAATCTCAGTATAGTAAGATCAATTACATCGTTAGCATAGAAAATCCTGTTTATATCAGTTTACTGTTCAGAAGCGAGTCAAATAGCCTTATTATATTGAGAGAAACGCTCATATCTGTTATCAGTAAAACGTACCACGCATGAAAAAAAAAACAATGTTCATGCTTTATTGAAAACCTAAAAAGCATATAAACGACTGTAACACATCCCACTCAGCTTATCAGTTTATTTGTGTGTGTGTGTGTGTGGGAGGAGTAACCGTGACTTAAAAAATTAGGGTGATTGAACATGTACCGAAATAACTACAAAAAAATATATGACCCAGTACGAGTAGATGATAAATATCCATCGCTGTCTATCGATAAACACAACATATTCAAGGCAGATCATAAGACTGATTGATCTTAATTCAACTTTTGTTGTGTTGTTGTATAAAAGTATTCAAGAATGTATACTAAGGTTTAGTAAAACTTTGATGATACGAAAGCTGAAGCCTCCTTTACGTATACAGAAACATATTTCTTGTCACTCTGAAACCGATTTTAACAATATTGTGTTATTAATCCAGATGGTGTGTTTCTGCCTTAACCTTATACTACTCCATCATGTCTAGTTGACCTTTAATATTTTTCGTATATAAATCGTCTTAACAATTAGTAGATGTGTGATTAGATTGTTTGAAATGTATTACGCTAATACACATCATATGTAGTTCATATGTAATCTACATCTTTTCCGTACATTATTCTATGTGAACATAGTTAAACGTACGAATAACGTAAAATATAAAAAAACAACGCAACCCTCTTTCAAATGTTATCAGTTTTATGTGTAGTTCAATTGTCAATAAATATGTCTAGACCAAAATATTTTCCAAATTCTAGACTTTTCATGAATAGGTAAATGTTAAAAGTACATATCTGCAAACATGAAAAATAAAAAAAATGTTTTAAGATAAGATCACATGATCTAACAAACTTTTCATAAGAAAAAAACAATAAGTTTATTGAGATCATGAACTGATCAATGTTAGACCACCAATGAGACAGCTAGAAACTCTGAATTTGCATTTCTTCCCACTATGGGACTCATTAACACTGCGTACGCATCCATGACTCTGTAAGAGAGATAACAATCACTCAATATTATGGATTGTTTCAAGTTAGATATAAATAGCATCGGATGTTGACTCAGTGATCAGCAGGTTCAGCCTTCTCGCCCGAGACCGAAAGCCCTGGGTTGGATTCTTATGAGCGGAGGTCGTGGATACACGCAGCTAATAAGTCCCGTACTTGAATGAAACGGTAACCAAGTGTTTCCAGGTCTGTAATGGTGATCTGGCTACGACCAGTTCGTGATTTGAATAAAATAACAATAAAAATGGCAAATCAAGAAATGACTACTACATCACATTGGTTTTCTGTATACAAATTTTATTCAAACATTCAATGTAAACACAGTATTAGATGACATCAAAGAAAAATAAGAAAGTCATTATAATATTAGAGAGAATGAATATTTTCCATGCAATTGCATCACCTGACGTTACAGTTAGAGATCTATTATTATCACAGAGTTATTTAAGTTGTGAGTGACCTTCTTATTCGCCAACCTCTGATTGGTTCCCTATACTGACGACACTGTTTTTATTCCATTTTCATTGAATCATCTTAACTGTAACAATAATAATAATAATTTTCAATTAGAGTTATCGAGATTAGTGTTTTTACACATTGAAATCATCAATCAATCATCGCTAGACTATTAGGAACCTCAAAGCACTGGACGGCCGTTTCGTCCTGATATGGGACTGATCAGCAGTGCGCATCTACTAGTGACTAGGTTTGTGAGGAAATTCTAGCTAGGAGTTCTAGTGAGGAGATGTAACCAGTGGAATTCAACCATGTCGGGTGTATGCAGTAACTACCAAAGACGATTGAGTGAAGTCACGCGAAATCTCTAGAACGATTAGAGTTAGATATAACCACCTTTGGATGCTAGCCTAGTGGTTCAGACGTTAGTCGTTCATGCGCAAGGCCGAATGTATTGGGTTTGAATACTGCGAGGTGCAGGAGTCGCCGATGCGCACCGCTGATGAGTCCCATACCAGGACGAAACGGTCATGCAGTGCTTCCAGGTTTCTGATGGTGGTCTATCAATGATTGACTCATGATCTTGTAGTGCCTCCACATATATTCCAGTTCGCTTACATCTAACTTGGTTAAGCCCTTTCGATTAATTTATTTAACCAAGCCATTTGTATAGCAACAATTTATATGTACCATTCGTTCTTATTATTGTCTGGTTTGTATGAGCTCACATGACATGTCCCACTTGTCATTTGACCTTGTCAATCATTCGTCGCTTTTATTCATGTGTGCCTATTTCGCTTGTTGCATGTCTGTCTTATATTTGTCTGACTTTGTATTCTTAGTCATGCTCTATTTCTTTGAGTTGGCTCATTAGCCTTCTCCAACGCGCTTCGCCTGTTCCTTTGCTCATTCTTTCGCTGCTTTTCAACTTCGCTATGTGGTGTGTCCAAAATATAAACGTATTCATACTTCGAATTCGCGTTCTGATTTATAAACCGTCAGACGCTACTTAGTGAAGATTGTCTAGACGAGCTAATTACCGAGCTATCCGAACACGCAGATAAATGGACCCCACATCATGTTGCTTCATTCACGATTTCAATGTGTATAACCAATCGGTCTCCATAATATTATAATGCACAATAGTACTGTGCTATGTGTCAATTTCACTGTAGTTCCTCACATACTCAACTAAACCTAACATTTAATTAGTCTATTGGCCTTGATAGGATCTAATTGATGATTACGTTCAATTAGACACATCGAATTATATAAGGAATATGTGAACGATGTTGGTAAGCATAATTTTACATTGATTTTCAGGAGAACCAACGTGTTAACATATGTTATGGTCGTCACTTGATATGCTTGAAGCTATTACTAGTTTACCTTAGTCTAGAAACGAGAACGAGACAATGAACCAGTGACACGGTAGGCTATTCTGAACCATTGACTCAACTAACTGAAGAAAAAATCTTGATATGGCGTAAAAAGTGTATTCTACAAACATATAATGATCTCAAGCACACAAATCGCGTTTATTTATAGATCATAGAAACGTCCTTGGGACAGTCACAATAGTAGCTGCACACTAAAATTACACATCAACCAATCACAGCCAAGGATTTTCCTGGCGGGAAATGTGATCTCAAGGTATTCAAAGTTAGGGCATTTATCAAGCGAGTTCTGGTGATCTAACGACCCCAACAACACTACCACGTGAACAGTACAGCTCTATATTGTGACGTAACTACCACAGAGGTACCTGACACCAGCGTTGTAAATTAGAGACAAATTAACAAATGTTTCGTCATGGTTTACAATTTATTGGCTAAAAGGAATCTCTCAGCCCATATAAAGTAGCAACCAGTCATCAATGATTCTCGAAGAAATATATATATATTTAATTGACAGCAATGATCGCTTGTTTAAACTAATATTCGCAAATCACCTGGTATGTAGAATAACTAGAGTAAAACATACTTTTCACAGTCTCATTAAAATAAAAACAAGCCTTTTTCGTAATTTTAATCATAAAATTGTGCACACTAGCTACTAGCTTCGCGAGGAAATTCCAGGAGTTCCAATGGGAAGCCGTGACCGATCAAGTCTAACCCTGTTGAATTTAGGCAATGAGTGAGGTTGCGCAATATCTTGGGTTGAATGAAATTAAACATTAACGCTGTTGAATGCCGCCGGCTCAGTGGTCTAGAGGTTAAGCATTTGTGCGTGTGAGACAAAGTGTTCTAGGTTTGGTTCTCGTGAGCTGTCATTGTGAATGTGCACTGTTGATAAAAATCCCATACTAGAAAGAAATGGTCATCCATTGCTTCCAGGTTTCTAATGGTTGTCTAACAACGATCGATATCAGTAATATATTTATTTTGCAATTAAAAAATAGATAATTAAAAGCGATTGTAATATTTGACAACTTTTTTCAATAAATGCATTAAACAAAGAGATTAAAAGTAGAGATAAATAACGGCTAACTTTGCAATCCAGGACATTCATTTCGTCTTATTTGAAACTTATCAACTGGAAATATCTAAATCTCATAGTTAATATTGACTTCAAAACTTGCATTCAGTGTCGTTCACCATTAAATACAGTACTAGACGTTTAAAGCAAGTAAACAGTGCTGAGTTCATCTGCCGAAACAACCACCAACTTCGACATGAAGGTATATTCAGTTGACAAGTCTCAGAGAAGGATGAAACACACGTCATGAATCCCAATGTTTGCCATTAAATATCCATCTGCGTTTATAATACTTCTAACCTACGGTAATCTGTACAGGATGTACGTACATATTTCCAAATATGGCATCGATCAATTTCAGCAGTCCTAACTATCAGTTAGAAAATTCAATACAAATGAAGAAACAAAGATTACATATATAATGATATTTCAAACATTAGTTTACTTTTTTTTTTCTTATTTATTTACGATATAATCAATATATGATGTCTACAATGGAATTCGTATACAATTTTGTATGGTTCATTCAAAAATTGCCTAACATATTCGATAATGATAAAATATATATGAAACTTTTAAATTAACCAATCACAAGGCAGTTGTTTGTTTAAATATAATAATGTATGCAAACAGTCGGTTTTCCAAATTTACCAATTACAGCAATGAACGAAAACAGATAAAAAACAAACAAACATTTTCTAATCAACATTCATTATAGTATCAATTTTTTTTTACAATATCATAATAATTTTCCAAAATTATTTTACTTTTGAACAATTTCAGCGGGTTTTTTGTTTTGTTTAAATTAGAATTAACCCATAATATTATATGCAGTGATTAACATATTTAAAAAAAGGGATTTATTAATAAAAACGGACGGAAAATGCGTCGATGAATATAATTTTCAGTGGATGATAGTAAATCAAATAGAAAAAAAATGTATTCAATGACATATAAATCAAGAAAATATTCACAAAATAATAAACAAGATGTAAAATCATGTAATCAATTGAATAAATTAAGAAAAACTTATTCAACCCTTGTTCTAACAGACAATCATGATAATAATCATGTTGATCCGATGAAACATTCAAAAAACCACACAACATCTTCCACATATGATGATGATGACGATGATGACGACTGCACTTCTAAGCCAATCATCAATACAAAACAACGCAGGAAATATAGTTTCTCTCAATTGTTATTACGTAAGGCGGCAAATATTTCGAAAAAATTCAAATATTACATCATACATAGTGTTGCATTATTTAACGAAGATCTATATGGTTTATCATGGTCTGAAGCTCATGGGATATTACAGTCAACTTATGGAATATCGGTTGAAACGAATGCAATGAATAATGAGAAGATTGGGCGGTCAATGGATTGTAGGCAACCAAGACATTTTAGTACATCTGTCATACCTGATGTTTGTCATATTACTGATGTTGCTCAAAGTAACACCAGTAGTGGTAGCAGTAGTAGTAATACTGAAACTACAATTCTGCGTAAAACTTCAGATATACATCCATTACAAAGACATTCACGACTTTATCATTTAGATAAACCATACTATATTCAATGTAAAAAATCAGTTGAAAGAAATTTAACATTGATCAATACAACCAATACTACAAATAACTAAAATAAAAAATTTCCAAAAACATTCCAAGAAGACATTTGATAGTATGGGGAAAAAAAATAAGAATAATCTGTGCACTATATATATATATATTTCGAAATGAAATCACTCACTAAAAAGAATACATTCAATATTCAATTCTTGTTACAGGCATCAATATTCAATGATCAATTATCAACAAGTCAGTTTTATTCACACTGAAAACAATGATCGTTTAAATGAAAAATATAAAGTAATACAGCAGGAAACATTTACAAATGCATAAAGCAATTCTAAATACTGTATAGCAAATTTTTGGATAAAAAAATATTAATATTTATTCATAAAAATTGAAAAAAATTTGTTTATCTATATGTATCTATAAATTATTTATATAATAATATGTTACTTAGTTCATGATTCAATGAATGAAAATCTGGACAAAATAAAATGTTTGAAGTTGAACATTAACATCATTTTTTAATGCAACCTAAATGGTAATAGAGAGATAAGGAGTCTGCACGTGAAACCGTCGGTTCTTGGTAAGATTCTCGAATGTAGAAGTTGTGGATGCGCATAGCTGGATGCCAGATCAGTGGTCTACAGGTTAAGCGTTCATGCAAGAAACCGAAGGTCTTAGATTCACTTCCTGAGAATGAAGTTCATAAGTGCGCACTGCTGATGAATCACATACTAGGACGAAATGGCTGTTCAGTAATTCCAGGTTTGTAATAATAGTCTAATAATAACTGATTCATTATTTCAATGAAATCTGTAGACTTTGAAAACATTTTATTGTGAAGTTAGCAGTACTTTCTTATGCTTCTCTAATTCCTCATGTAGAGCGTAAAGACTAAAAGTAGGTAGGAAGTTTGAATACATTATGATGATGATCTGTGGTGTCCCAGACCTGAACGCTATACAGACTAATCCCAGTAAAAGTGACTAATTGGAGGATAAAGCAATAGTGAAATAGAAAGTTTATTTGATTGCCAAATCATATAAACAAAAACTTGTTTAAATATAAATACATTCCGTTCCTTTAGAAAATGATTCCATTTATTCACCAACGATATGTATTCGTCCTGAAACTGCTATTTCATACGGGCTACTTCTGATCATCTCATTCACTAGATCAAAATGCATAAAAATTCGATTTTCGACAATATATTGAATAAGTTTAGACTAGAATTTTTTTCTATAAAAACTTTAGTCAGACGAATAAATTATTCTCCTATAGAACATAGTGCAATTCTATGTTATTCTGACGAATATTTACTATTCAGACCTTATAAAGAAACGATAACAGTATTCACTATTTTAAAACAGAAACAATGGACTTGTTTGGTAAGTATTTCAATTGTAGACTTGTAATGAAATCGAAAAACACTTTTTCCTCTTCCAGTTAGACGTGTTTACATCATAATATCGATGTCTATAAAAAAGAAACTCCACAGAGACTCTACCTTAACAAATCAAATGTCCATTGGTTATTCAATCAGCTTCAAAAAGTCAAAGAAATCATTGACTTGTTCAAACTAGTATGAGAATACTGTCAGTTGTTTGTCATAATGAAAACTATGAATGATTAATCTCTATTGAAAAATGTGTAACATACATGAATCACTGAGATAGCAATTTTCAGTTTCCATTTTGTTTAGTATATTAGTATAAATAAAACAGTGAAAGAAATAGATCGGAGTGTGAATATCACAGTTTCATACGAATGGATCTGTTAATAAATGTAAACGACTGAAGAAAGACGTAAATTTGTAGAATCAAGAATTCTTTCTCATCAACAGACAATAGACTACAAAATTAGGAAGAATTTTAAAATTACAGTGTGATTATCAAATTAAATTAATCAAACTTTATTGAATGAATTCAAGCTGTAGACGACAGAGAAAATCATGTGAAACACAGAGAATATACAATGAATTGAAGCTTTTTCACTAATAATGAAGATCATAAAAAGGTGCTCACGAGAGGATTCTCGAAGTTCTAATGAGAATTTGTTACCAGTAGAGTTCAACTCTGTTGGGTGTGAGATAGTTACCCTTCGATGATAATAGGTAAGGATGCACAATACATTGAATTAAATGAGATTAGATATTAATACAATTGGATGCCGGATTAGTGATCTAGACGTTAAGCATTCGCATTTCGAGACTGAATATCTTGGTCGTGAATGCACACACTACTGATGAATCCCGTATCAGGACGAAACAGCCTTCCAGTTTTATCCGGGTTTCTAATGGTGATCTAACAATGATTGATTTACGATTATTATTTCAAAGAATTGGAGCTTGACTTATTTGGAAGCATGCAAATCAAGTAATGTTTTGATGTACTTTATTTTTGAATAGATCTAAAAGATGAATGATTCAACAAAAATGACCTGAGCAAAATACTGAAACGATAAACTTTAAATCTGATATTTTTTAGTTTTTAACACACTCACTGCTTACTACTATCCGTAAAATTCTGAAATTCAAATATAATCTGAAGCATTTATACAGACAGCTGATATAAATTATTCTTTTGAAAAATCATAACTAAATAGATGACAGTTTCTTGAACATTGATTAAACTGTTTTAATGAATAAACATTGTAATGAAATTCAATTGTTACCTAATGAAATAAATATGATAAACAAGTAATGATCACTGATAAATATCATTTGGTTAATTTTAGTTTGTGATAAAAATAAAATTTCAAAATTAGAAAAGAACACTGCGATAATGTAACAACGAAACAGGAAAATGTGATTAGGGATGAAAAAAAAACTGAACTACAATTATTCTCATTTTCTTTCACACATAAGAACATAATTTTTGAAAACTTTCAATAATCATCAATTCGAAAAGAATAATCTTTCATTGTTTATCAAACTACTAGACTGATTTAATTGTTACATGAGAGTTCGTATTTGTACCGTTAAAATATATTCGTCGATCACCAATGTATGTGGTCCGTGTCAATGGTTAAGGGGCCTAGTTGAGATTAACAGGAGTGGTGTGACCTCCTAGCTTATTGTTAGGATACTCATCAATTATCCTAAAGAAATTATTTTGTAAGTCTAATTCTATTGGTCAGTATTTAAGGTCGTCCTAACTATCAAGTTCACATACTTCAAATGTTTTTTTCTATTGTTTAGTATTCACGGTCGTATTAACTGTATAACAAAACCTCCTATTTTCTGGGTGCTGGTAAAATACACTATCTATGCCATATCAAGACTTCTTATTCTACTTATTGGGGCCTTGGGATGCTCGGATTACAGTAGCCTATCGTGTCATTGGATCATTTGTCTTCGCTCTCGTTTACCGACTAAGGTGAACTCGTAATGGTTTAAAGCATATCAACTGACGAGCATAACACTTATGTCAAAGTCACGCCTCGTGCTTACTCCTTGTCTGGATTTTGTTATCACGATAATCAAGTGATTGGCTAAAACAAATAATCCCAGTAGGCAACAGAACATTTTAGTATTAACAGTAAACAGAAGTACTGAGTGTAACCACTACCTCATACACCTGTCCACAACGTTCAATTGATTGATGCGCATGCATTGTGCTTGACCTTGAAGAGGATCGGTAAACTATTTTGTTGAATATGAAAGTATAACTCAGGCGGGTTAATGAAACTTGTTCCAATCTAGTGAATTGAAAAAGATTGCTAGTTTGACAAGATTTTACTGCTGATTTTGCGATCTTCGTGTCATTGGAACAATGAATCAATCGTTGTTAGACCACCATTAGAAACCTGGAAGCCTTGGACTGCCGTTGCGTCCTAGTATGAGACCCTTCATCAGTGCGCATCCGCGCTGAACTGCTGAGCCGGTAGTATCCGGTGCTGTTATTGTCCAACTTCGATCAATCTAAGGATTTCAAGCAGCGTCATACACTGTCTTCGGTATCCGCTACCGATACTTGACATGGTTGAAACCAATTGGTCACAGTTTCTCACTGAAACTCTGGGAATCTCCTCACGAAACTAGTTACTAGTAAGCACATTTTATGATTTTTCATTATAGAGCTATGGAGATTGTTGTTTTAAATCGGAATGCTCCTGGGTTTGGTCGTGAATGTGCACTATTGAAGAGTCTCACCCTAGGACGAAATGACCAACCAGTGCTTCAAGGTTTCTAATGGTGGTCTAATAATCATTGGTTCATGATTCCAATGTAAAACAACAATCTCCATAACTCTATTAATAACGATCTTAGTTCCATAGAAAAATAGTTACACATCATTATTGATTTGCACGTAAGTATATTCATGTAAAACGGTTTATTGTGAAATCTATTTTATTGTGACAAACCTTTTTTCAATAAGAAAATTTATTATAATCTAAAAAACTTTTAATAATAAATTCATTACAGCAATGTATCTCATAATTACTGAATAAAAAAAGGTGGACCGAATGAAATTTGGAGTTTAAAATGTGACTTAATGTCAGTATTGAAGCTACTGGCACAGGTTGACTGTTCCTAAATATCAATGGGAAGATTCTAACAACCAATACAAATTCATTCAACTTCAATCGGTTGTACAAGTCAGTGACTACATTCAATCAGCAGCTAAACGGATAACGTGTTAGCGTTTGAAATGAATGGTACTACAGTGGAGTCGTGTAATGAACATCAACTAAGGGAAGCAAGTACACTCAACTAAATAGCTTGAAATGAATTATCCACTGAATAGATGTAGCATTTTCCCACCAAATGAACAGAACAATACTAAATATTGTTTACAGTATTGAACATTGACAGTTGAATTCGTCACAAATTCACATACATTTATTCTATCTCCTAATCATCAGATGTGTTATTTGAATGTTTCATAAAAGTCGAAAATCTTCGTTATCCATTCTGATTGGCTCGTCGTCTCTTTACAAAACTTTTATCGACAATCACATTTGATACAACAAATTGAATATTACTAGACAAATAAATGGTAAAACTTTGTAAACATATCAATGGAAATGTCAAGGTTATTTGTTCAATTCCATTGACTAATTTACATACTAAAAGTATGAAGAATTTTATTCTGATATATTTTTGTTTATTCTGTAATGCAAAATAATTGCTTCTTTTTAATTTGGATTAGTTTAAAATTATATGAATAATTTTGAAAAATGACAATTTGTTTTGATTATATACAAAAACTAAATTACATGATTTAAGTAACATGTCAATATGTCTGGATGTAATGATATTTTTGAAAATTTGCTTGGATGTATGTATGTATGTATACGTAAGAATAGACTTTTGACTAGTGTTATTTCTCTCATATATATTGAAACATTGAACAAAATCTGTAAGTCGTATTCTTTACAGACAGATGACAATAATGATAACCTTGAAGACCAAAGGGCACTTCCTAGTCATTTCAGCCTAGTATGCAACAATATATCAGTATTCAAACAAGACCCTTCGAACACTTGAATCAAGGTCCTTCAGGAGCGTTTATTCATTCAGAAAAGCTACTTTTAACTTTTACTCCGAATGAGAAACAGAAAAAATCCGGTCACTTCCTTCAGTCATATAAAAGTGATTGCACAAGTTTGTATAAGATGAGAATTATTTAGAAGACCTTGACTACTCAGTTTTTTCAAGAACCCGCTGGAAATCGATCTCGAGACCATTAGGACTTGCAGACAGCTGAGTCGACATCCATTGGTTAGCATTTATAAATTTAAAAAATCCATGATATTGAACAACCATGCTCTACTGAGATTAATGAGTAATTACTTCTCACTGGACTGGGTTTAACTCCACTGATCAAAATTTCTTGCTAGAACTCTTGCTTATTCCCTTAGTTGATTTCTAAAACTTAAATATATTATTCTGATTTATTAATTAAATCGAACTGATAACGTACGGTGCCAATATAAAACGATGAGCGAGGTATAAACAATTGTAAACGATTAGGAGTAAACAAATTATTCACATTAGTAATACTAAAAATACTTTTACTACTGATACTGTAGTGAATGAGAACACAGGTGGAGGCAACCGAATTGTATTTAACGAAAATTACAGAGTTAGTCAGTAAAATCGGAAAACCATATCGTAAATCGTTCATTTGCAAAAGATCAGTTCATCCTATGGAACTGGACTGTTCCTGTTGCCAAACATCAATCCATTGTCACTCTTCATGCGTTTCATACAAATTCCATTGTTTTCTGACTCTTCCTTTCTTGATCTTCCCCCCATATTATGCTACCAGACTTTACGTTTACACTCACGCTATATACTACTTATAAGTAGTTCGCAACACAGCACCACAATACTACTACTACGTACTTACATACCTACACCTTCATCCCTAGTTGAGCACAGGTAACCAACAATAATTTTTCAACCTAATCTGCACATTGCCTTCCTTTCTAGTTCTACCCCATCGCTAGCAATTCTTTGAGTATCCGCTTCAAATTCTCGGCATAATTTGTTCTTTGGTTTTTCTCTTTTCAATTGGTCTTCAGGATCCCAAGTCAAGACGCTGCTTGTGATGTACTTTGGTGATTTTCCTCAAAATATGTCATATCCACCTCCAGCACTTTCTTCTAACTTCTTCCACTGCTGAAATCTTATTGAATTTTGTTGCTTTTTTTTTCAGTGTGCAGTTATCTTCTGGTGTTTATGCGATTAGATTTCCTACATGTCAATATGTATGTTACTCTTTCTGATTGATGAGATATTCCGTTTCCTCTTGGACAATCACTTCAAATCTGATTAACTAAAGAATAATAATTTCCAGTCTGATCAGCTGTTGTAATATTAAGCTGTGTTACAATTGGTAAAAAAGGTTCAGATTCGATTAAAAATAATTTATATTTTTCTCTGTTCTGCGATACCATTTGCTGCTTTTACTTGAACGTAGGGTTGAGGTCTCGATGATGAGCCCATTGAGTTTGGATACCAGAGCAATTTCCTGGATAAGTTACAACCTGAATAACTCCGTAGTGTGTGCTTAGGCCATAAGATGGGGAATATTAATTCCCCCCCCCCCCAAAAAAAATTGGAGATATATCTTGTTGGCAAGTACTAACCAGTAAAAATTCCCACTTGGCAAAAATCCATGAAGTCACTGACAAGTGGACTGAGTCATGTCGGTAGATGTAGGCTACCTGGTTGGGGTCCGCGAGACGAAAGTCACCAATGGTTAGAGACCTTGAACGACATCGCTCAGAATCGTTTGCAATGACTCAGGTGCATCCACTCTTTGTGTTCTCCCTAATTCTAACCTTCTGAATTCCTCATAATCTCTATCTTTCTCTTTCTAAATTTATCTCACTGAATTATACTTATAGAATCATATCTTTGCTCCCTAATCTTCTCCATTGCTGATAATAATTCTAATATAGCTATCACTCTTGGATTTGAACTGACAGTTACGTTTCTGCGCTGATGGGGCACGGCAACTTGAACTGATGTACTTATGTACGAAGTTCTGCGTTGTATCTGTCTGTCTGTCTATTTGACTAAATAGTATATCCATGAACCCCGTTTGATCATAACAAGCATATACTCATGAATCAATAATTTTCCGGGGAAAACCCCTGTAATTCTAGCAAAAAGTTGTGACTAATGGAGTTCATCCGTGTTTAATATGTAACAGATACCCATTAATGGCATCGAAAGATCATTTCGTATTGTTATGAATTGACTGAAGTTGGAACTGTAGACTATCAAATGTTTACTCCATGGTCTAAAGGTGAAACGCTCACTGAGTAACTCTTTAATCTTCGTTTAGACCCCCCTGATAACATAATGAATGTGCACCGTTAAGCAATCAAATACTCGAACTTCTTGGTTTTGTATAATTCAATGTTCAATAATCTGTTCAGTGATTATTTAACACGAATATATAACAATTAGCCTTCTTACAGTGTGTTTTTTTCCACGAAAAAATTTACTTCTTATCATAATTAATTAATGAACATAGCTTTATGAGAATTTTTCAAACTTTGCCAAGCCTTATTTGTTGACATAACGTTTTGTCATGATCGTTTTTTTTTTAAACATATGTGGATATTTTTAGCAAATTCGTTTTTATTTTTTCTGAACACAATCTATCTAACTGACATTAAGTACGATCGATGTGGATGATATTTTCATGATAGTAGTATTTCTACAAAAAAAATAATGATAATAATAACTCAGTTAAACGTCATCAGAACATAATTAATTATTTGGCCAACAATCATTCTCTAGTTTTTGTATTTTTTTGCTATCGATAAATAAAAAGTTTGGACGAATAGATACAATCACGTAGTAGACCTTACCATTATCATTATTATCATATGGAAAGCATATTGTGTAACATAGAATACTTGTGATTATATCATATGACAATATATCTAATGCTTTTCATTCTGTAAGTCATTAGTAAACTCTGCCTGGAGGATGTGGAAACAAATCTGGGCAGCATCATTGATGAATAAGGTGGATCTAACACCGATGTGAAGACACAGCTTGAAAAAGCAAGGGCAGCAGTTATACAGTTAAAGGACATCTAGAACTAACTCAAAACAACTGCCGACAAACACCACAGTCACAATTTTATATGTACGAAGGTCAAAACAGTTTTATTTTATAGAGAGAAAACTTCGAGAACCACGGAAGTTTACGCAGAATACTTTGGATCCGTTGGCCAGACATAATCAGCAACAATCCACTGTGGAATAGAGTAAACTAGATTTCCGGGTCTAGAGGTGGATAGGACAAACATTACAGAAAATTCCCAACTGCATCACAAAGCAAGCCGTAATTTGGAACCTTCAAGATCAGAGGAAGATTAAAGTATACACTATACTGAGAAGTGGAGACAGACATAAAAAGAAAAGAAAAAGCAGTTGAATAGAACTGGAAAGAAAGGCCGAGAATAGAGTAGGCTGGAGAATGCTGGTCAGTGGCCTATACTCCAGGCGAAAGTGAGTAACTCATAAACTTTGGATTTTCTTTCTCAAATAACATCAATTTGTGTCAATACTTACATGTTTTAAATAAAATAAATTGATTGTTTATTTATTGAATGAGGGTGAAATGTTGGAATGTAAATTTTAATTACAAAAAAAAATTTATTTCAAGAGTTTTCGGTTATCAGCAACTATCATAAGTATCGCTATTCTAGCGTAACGCAACATGTCATATGAAAAGCATCAGCTATGAAAAATTTAAAACTTTGAGTGAAATGTACTTTTGCTGAAATGTACTTTCTCATACAAAGCGGGAAAATAGAAGAAAATGCTGTGTACAAGACATGATTTGAACATAGAGAATTTCCCAGGTGTTTACTTCCTTATCTATACATACGCCTGTTACCCCCAAAAAGAGCATAGACCGCCGACCAGCGTTCTGCATCCTACTCTGTCCTTGGCCTTCCTTTCCAGTTCTATCCAATTTTCGTTCATTCTTCTCATGTCTGTCTCCATTTCTCAGTGTCATGTGTTTTTTGGTCGCCCTCTTTTCGTTTGACCTTGAGGGTTGTCTTGTAAAGCAGATGGGTGCTTTCTTCGATATGTGTCCCATCCACTTCCAGTGCTTCTTCACTTCTCTATAATCAGTTATTGTTAGTAGTATTTTTAAATTTTATTTATTCATGTCAATACAATAAATAACCTATGTTTTAGATAAATCTTGTTTGATGTATATTGATTATTCAATTGTTAACCTCAGGTTAGCCTTAAAATAAAATCAATATATTCATTACTATATGATGTATATATAATGCGATATTAGGTCACTCACTACTTGTGAAAACCTATTGATAAAGGGATAAAAGTATAGGATGTTTCAATTGGTTTTAATTTTCCAGTTGAAAACTGATTTCTAATCTGTTTCTAATCAATGTGGACATATTTTCATGATGATAAAATGGGAGTGAAAAAGTGATTTGAATAATTTGATTAGATTTTCAAAAAAATTTCTGGCAGTAAATTTACTATGAAAATATGATTGAACCGATTGAACATTGAATTTTTCATAAATTCGCGAAATTTGATCAATAACCAGATCGATAAATTGAAATACTTCTCAAATTGAAAGTCATCAACTAACTGCATGTATCAATATCTCCATTTTGTTCTCTTCAAACTCCAATGCATCATTATTCATCATACTATTGAATCTAGAAAACAACTAACTTATGCATTTCAAAGTTCTACTACTAAAAATCTTATATTTAAGACAAACTAACGTAAACCACTTGAATGTTGGATTACCATTTGGGAAACCTAAAATCACTGGATGGCCGTTTCGTCTTAGTATACGATTCACGTGCCCACAACTCCATACGTAAGAATTGAACCCAGAACCTCCGGTCTTATGCGTGAATGTTTAACGTATCGAGTACTAAGCCGGCATCCAATGGAGTTTGTGTCTAACTTCAATCAATCTATAATATTCCATAACTATCTTTCATTATATTTGGTTGATAAATGCTTCACACTGATCGATTCGTTAATTTGGTGGAGTTCAACCCTGTCATGTGTAGGCAGTCACCTACCGAAGATAATGGGTAAAATTGTGCAATACCGTGGATTGAATGAAGTTAGACATTTACACCGTCGTAAGCCACCAGCTCAGGTTAAGCCCCCCCCAGGCGCGAGACCTAAGATCCTGGGTTCAATTCCTGAGAACGGGAGTCGTCAATACCCAATGCTAATGAATCCTATACTAGGATGAAACGGCGATCCAGCGCTTCCATGTTTCTGATATTGATCTAACAATAATCAATTCATTATTTCAGTCTATTTACTCATTTAAATTTCGTTTAAATCTTACTTATTGCCTAAAACAAAATTGTCCGAAATTCCAGTTATTTCAAAAGAATGTATTCTTCTATTTGTCTATTTACCTTTGTTTATACTGATTTCACGTAAAGTTCTTCCTTATTTTTCGTTTACTTTATATGAAAAGATAAAATTCTAACACTGACATAAACATCAATGTATGCTAGTATGAATAATTATTGTTATTATTTCAAACATTTTTCTCAATATTATTTATTAAAGTTGTGTCCAAATTTCAGCATATTCGAATGTTATGCCTATTTACTGATTGTTAAAAATAAAAGTAGGGATTTTTAGATGAGGAAGAGTTTAGTGTGATATAAGGCATTGTATAAATGTAATGTATAGTCTATGCATTTTTCTTAGTTGGAATGGAAAATTCACAAATACATTGTACAAATGAAAACTTACCTTTACTTAATTACTTACACCTGTTACCTCCTGCGGTAACACAGGCAATCTACCAAGATTCTCTAGCCAATCCGTTCTTTCTATCTCCTTTCTAGTTGTTCCTGATTGTTAATCAACCTTTTAATATCTGTCTCCAGTGCTCGGCGTATTGTGTTCTGTGATTTCCCTCTGTTCCTTTGGCATTGAGGATTTTAAGTGAAGGCTTGGCCTCGTGATGCATTTAGATGATTTCCACGATGTGTGTCCTATCCACCGCCAGTGCTTTTTCCGGTTTTTACCCCAAATGAAAGCGGATTTGTTATATTGCACAGTAGGTGGTTGTTAATAGTGTCTGGTCAACGGATTTGCCTTTTGGAAGAATGCTTTTGTACTTCTCCAAGTATCCGTTTCATATAACTAAATGACGTTTTTAATCGAAACTTTAACATTAGTGTTGGTTGGCAATTGTTGTGAGTTCCAGATGTTCTGCCCTTCTTTTGCTAATCTATTCTTTCACATCTGTATCTGATCCCATTTAACAAATTGAAACTAATCAGCAGAAAATCCAATGCAACTCATAGCTTATATGAATATGTTTCTAAAGTTCTGATGGCAAATTCCAATCAACTGGTTCTAATAGTTAAGTGTTAGCTTCGGAACTTGAATGGGTAAAGTTCGATCTCTGTCAGGATCATAGCTAGGTAATGATGAGTGCATACTACTCAAAAGGTGACATATAGGTAGTATCCATCAGAGAATTGCCTGGAGTTTGCCACCAGAATGAAGCGTCTGGAAATGGAAATGTATGGCGCGATTAGAGTTGAATGAAGGCCAGAAAAGATGAGAGATATGACAATCAAAGACCTCATTGAATCACAAATGGGTATTCAGAGATTGTGTGCACATATTACGTAAATAAATTATGTCTTCTCAAAATACATATATCCCATTTGGTCTTAACTTATTCATATGTTATACCGGTGAGAACTTCTCTACTATAGTGAAACAGTTGTCCCACTTCACTCATGTTTTCTAACAGTGGTTTAAAGAAGAACTACAACACAACTTAAAAATGAGCAAATGTCAAGATCATTCTGAAGTTAATCTGTGAAATCGATTAGAAAACTAAAGAAAATTAAATTAGTTTGATTGTTTAACACATTTGACTTTCAGTAAGTACTTCAATGATGATTTACTTACTTAGTTACTTACTTTCTCTTGTTACACCTGTAGGCCGCCGACCAACATCCTCCAACCTACTCTGTTATCGTCCTTCCTTCCTACTTCTATCCAATAGCCGTTCGTTCTTGTCATATCTGACTTCAGTTATGAGCACAGTGTGTTCTTTGACTGTCTTCTTTTCTTTAAGCCTTGAGGATTCCATGTTAGGGCTTGCTTTAGGACACACTAGGGTGATTTCTATAATATCTATTCTATTCAAATTTCTTCATGTGCCTGAAGCTGATTTGTTCTCTGTCCAATCAGTATGTTACTGATGGTGTCCAACCAATGCAATCATAATGTATAATCAACAAATTTAATATGATGCTTTCAATTAGTGTTAGGATATGGTGAAAAACAAGATCATGTTTCACAATTCAGATTAATATTGAGTCATAATATAGTGTGATATTGGTGTGAAATTTATTCAATAAACCATTCAGTTTAGCATTTATTCTTTGTAATGTTAAATGACGTTTGTCACTAGGTACTCTAGAATCTATTACGGGTTCGCCTTAGTCGATAAATGCGAACGAGACAGTTAATCAGAGTCCAGGTAGGCCACCTTGATCTCAAAACTGCAAAAGAGAAGTCTTGATGTAGCGTAGAAAGTATATTCTACAAACACCCAGCAAGCACAATACAATCAAGCACACAACTCTCGTTTATTTATACATCATAGAAACATCCTTGGGACAGTCACAAAAATAGCACACTAAAATACACGGCAGCCAATCACAGCCTAGGAATTTCCTGGTGGGAAATGAAATCTCAAGGTCAACTAATCAGTCCATGTTGGCAAACGTGAAATCCAAAATAAGGCAATTATCAAGCGAGTTCTGGGGATCTAACATCTCAAACAGTCTTCTTTTTGTTGTTAACAATTTTTTTCTATTTCCATAAAATATCCAATGTAGTTATTCTATTGAAAATGACATTCTTTTATATTTTTCACGATATTTATTTATCAATAAATAAATACATTAGTCAATTCCTAGACAAATTTATTTGTAGCAATTCAGATTTGTCCAAAAATTGTTATAAATTCAGTAGTTTTTTGCTTTTTTGCCTTTAAATGAATTCTATTTTGAATGTCTGTATTCTGATGATTATGAGCAGATAAACAAAGAAGAGTCGAATATATATAATATACATGATTGGTGTAGATGAATTACTCAATAACTCAAATACAAAAAAAATCAGTTTTTTTTGTGAGTTACATTACCAATAAAACAAAACAAATAGTTTATTCAATTATCAATAGTTTACTTGTTATTGTAAGCCTTACACGGATAAAATAATTCTCCCAGTGAGAATAGTTCTATTTTTGTTAACTCTAAAGTTTTCTTATCAAATATGGTAGGTATATTAGCAAAGGTGGTGAGTAGGTAGTAGTGGAATACAGAAGGCGTATTTTATCCTGGATGTGTCTGCATTTCAAAGTTGATACACACTTTGGGACTTGACTCGAGTATCATTCCCTTTAAATGCCACCACGTTAGCTACTAAGTGAATGGAACGGTATCGGGTTCGAGTCTTGGAGTGAATATCATTTCTAAGATGCAGGTACATCCAACTGACTAGTCTCATATAGAACGAAAAATACATTCTTTATTCTACTGCTAGCCATTATCCACTTCTGGTAATAATGCTTGCAACCTAAAAACGATTTCAAGACAAGGAGCACAGGATGCACATATACCAAATAGACACATCATATGAAGTCCTAACTATCAATGAAAAGATTCAAATCGCCAATACAAATGGTAAAAATAGTTTACTAAACATTGTAAAATGTTTCAAAACGTTTAGTTATTTAACGTGGTATAAATAAACCTTAGATATTCACTGGTAAAGCATCAGTTCAACGCCTACTTCGTAATAGATTTGAAATGTTGACAATCGAAAAAAACCCAGAAAATTCATTATTATTTTCATTGATGTTATTTTCCGTGTCTACGGTATTAACTAATTCAATTTATACGTGATGTTACTGTTAAGATAATAATGTTTCTTTCCACAGGGCAATTATAGTATTAGTTTTGTCTTTCTTTCCAACAAAATAATTACGTTGGTATAATACTGTCTAGATTGATTTAAGTAATATGTAATAAAAACTAAGTGTTATTTAAAAAAAATGTTTATGCTATATTCTTTACAGATTGTCAGTAATTGTACGTAGAAAATATTTAATCTTTGGATTGTGGTGGAAGGTGAAATCTAGAATGAATGTTTCGTTCTTTTCTAAGCACTCATCCAACCATTGTACTTGCAATTTGGCATCAAACTAGAAATTTAACATTGTGTCAGTCACTTTAAACCACAAATTTATTGTTAATTGAAGTACTGAAACCCTGAGAGCTGATAATGAATTTTAGTTGCGTATACTAAAAAGACAGGAAAAAAAAATTCCTTACAATAATAAATAATTAATTCATTGTCTAGACTCACTTAGCCGACTGCGTGAATTAATATAACAAATGAAGTTGATCGACAGAAAGTTTATTATTTTTGTTATAGACTTTGCAAAAGTATGCACTGTCAATCACTTAGATAATACAGTCGGCGATATAAAGTAATACTAAAGTAGTTTATCAATTAGATGTTATATTTTTCAAACAAAACTTTATAATATTGAATACTTCATAGATATTTTCTATATCCTTTTGTTTTCAACAGAAGAGATTGACTAACCATCAAACCAATGAGAATGATTTTTTTTCTAAACCTTTAGATTTAACCTGTTCAATACAATGCTAATAATTCTAATAATAAGAACTAGGCATTTAGTACGTGTGTAATAAATGAAATGAAATACTTACCAACTCACACGATTTAAAACCAGGACCTTCGGTCTTGAGAACGAACCCCTAATATCTAGACCTGCGAGAAGCTGTAGTCGTGGGTGCGCACTGTTGATGTGTCCCGTAGCAGGATGAAACGGCTGTCCAGTGCTTCCAGGTTTCTAATGGTTATCTTACAATGAGTGATTCATGATTTCAGTAATAAACGACAATTTTCATAAAAAAAAAAGATATGAAAGACATTACATTTAAAAACTGATAGCTAATGGTCAAAACAATCAAAAAGGTTAAAATATATATCTAGCATTTATATATCTATAGTGGAACACTTCTATGAAGAAAACGCGATTTGCGGAAAATAAACATTATTGTACTCGTTTTGTTTAACTGTATCAAAAACACTTCTTGCGCGCAACGTTCTTTACGCGTTGCTGCCATTTTTCATAACCTGCTGCTCTCTATGTAATGCCTACTTTCTCCTTCAATAAAATATTCAAACACGGATTTATTTTGATTTATGTCACGGGATAGTATGAAACATTTAGTGGTGATCATAGTCAGTCTCGACTCGGTCACCACTAATTATCCATCAGGATTTTAACTGGCAAAAGACATTTCGTACCTCATTTCTTTTCTGGATTATCACGTGTAGAAGAATTTTCATATTTTTTTTGTAAAGCCAGCTCAAAGAATCTTCATGCTATACATCCAAACAAGGTTGATCACAGAACTGAATGGCTCTCAGAGAAGTTTACAAGAATGATCTCGTTTGTTCATAATAAGATTCCTTGCTTTTGGCTCCAACGTCTCCACATTGCCTTGGTGCTTTGTATTTCTTTTGGGGAACTACAGTTCATGGTTGAAATTCAGAATCAGAGAGAAAATCCAATGAAAGCATGGATGAAATTTATTCTCATCACTATTATTTAGACGACTGTGATTAATATCGTTCAGTATTTTGTACCAGTGAATTGGACTTAAATTTTTGAATAAAGAGTTTAGTGTCAAAGTTCATTCATCGGTTCTGAGTTTGGTAGTAAGGGTTAATTATTTATGTTTTATTCCATTCTCAATTTAGGCATGAATAACCCTACCGCGACAATGACCAAACTACATAATCATTAATTCCAAACAAACGATATTAAAACTTGAACGTCTATCAGCTTTATTTACTGATATTGACGTTATTATCAAGGACTTTTGATATATACCAGATCATGTGGATCAGGATACACATATCAAACACTGAAGCATGTACAGTCATATTCATACATAACCTGTACCGTATGTGTAGTCGAACCATAATGAGGATATATATATTTGGCGTTAACTAAGTGCAACAAAATCATCGGACGAGGTTCGTCCTCCATTCATGACGTCGACGAGCATGAAAATCTGATAAGCTTGTTGATTCCATTATTGCGGCAACGATCGATTGTTCTCGAGAAAGATTTTGGTTCTCAGAGATGATAATCTAAGATTTTAAACCCCTAAACCCTAGAAATGAAGCTTCTTCCGGGTTTACCCGTTTAGGTCTTGGTACTGATAAATAGATACATTTGGTTTCCATTAGAATCTGATTTGATGTGAATTATTCGCGTTGAGGTTAGGCAACTTATGATAAATTGATTCCGTTGTTTGTTACGATTCACATCAATAGCTTCAAGTGCAGACTAGGCATTACCTTTTGGAAGACCTTCAAGTCTTCTAACCTTTTGTTCAACGCGTTACAATGTAAAATCTTTAGTCGGGTTAATTATAGTCTGAAATCTTAAATCTATACACCTGTGAGAAATTTTAAGGATATTCATCCAATATCCTAAGATTATTATTGGTCAATTCCTATTGGTTAATTCCTACTGGTCAATTTTATGATCGTCCTAGATACCAGTGTCACGTACTCCAATGTTGTTTCTTATTGGTCGTCCTGACTATGAATGTCACTTCGGATGTTGTTTCCTATTGGTAGTCTTGACTGACAATGTGACAGACTTCGATGCTGTTTCCTGTTAGACCTGACTGTATATATACGCATTATCTGTAACGTTTTATGACCCGGATCCCTAGTCCGGATCCTGATTCTCTTCTGGACTCGGACCTCGTACCTTCTGGATGCTTGTAGAATACAGGTTCTACTTCATATCAAGTCTTCTTTTATTCAATGTGGGTTCGGACACTCATATTAGAGTAGCATGTCGTATCGCCGGACACTCGATCCTCGCTCTCATTTCTCGACTAAGGTAAACGCATAATAGTTCAAGCATATGAAAATGACATGTTTACGTTCATGCGTTACGATTGGCGATGGGATTACATTTATCCTTCGAGACTTGAAATATTACAGCTGAACTTATAAAGATGTTGATACTTATGAAGCTGCATCGTGACTACAGTGGATCAAGTCAGTCTGCCCCTGCTACACCCAGCAAGTACAGTGCAATCAAGCACACAAATCTCGTTTATTTATACATCATAGAAACGTCTTTGGAACACTCACAAAAGTAGCACACTAAAATACACAGCAGCCAATCACAGCTTAGGAATTTCCCGGTGGGAAGTGAAATCTTAAGGTGAACTGATCAGCTCATGCTCGCAAACGTGAAATCCGAAACTAAGGCATTTATCAAGAGAGTTCCGGAGATCTAACGTCCACAACAGAACTGGACACTAGGAACTGATTAATAGTGTGGCTAAGTACTCTCCAGTTATCCGAATCATATAAAATCCTAAATTTTGGGCCTTGATAAATACATCTCCTGTTTGATAAGTGCGTATGGGCCAGTAACGTTTCAGTCCAGTTTACGTAGTTCTTGTTTCAGTTGTAGAGGCTTGAATAATACAATCTCTTGGAATGAAATCAAAGTTTTCGATCTCACTGACTTACTAATAGTTAGGACGATCTACAAAACTAATCCGTAATTGGCCTACAAAATTCTTGCATGCATGTTTTTTCAGGCCGTTTAGGAGCTTGTAAATCACCAATTCCGACTGTCACAAAAATTATTAACTTCGGTAAGAAAATATTGGCAGTTGGGCAAGGTCTGATTGACTGAACATTGAAACGAATACTGGAAATGCAAAGAGAAAGTAATACTTATCTAACTAGAAACCTTCGAACGAACACAAGTGACAATAATAAACACCTTTTAGGATCCAGTTCATTTTTAGGGTGGTTGTAACTTGGTTGTACTTTTATCAGAAAGAGATGTTGATTGAGTTCGATCGTGTATAATGGACATATCCTTGCTCGGCCTATATTAGAAACCTCTCTATATCTGAATAATAACTGTGGTAAAGTATACATCCGTCTACCATAGGCTTTGTTTAAGTATATAGGACCCATGAAATGTTACCGGGTCCTAGTCAAGGCAATTAACAGTTCAGTCAGTGGATGTCAAACAGTGTACCGATCTTAACCATGGGTAATAGAATTCAACGTGCATCAGTCAATCGCATTTTGTGGACAGGTGGAAGCGGTAGTTCAACGTTTTACTTCTTTTAACTGTTAATGTCAATATATTCTGTTGCCTATGAAGATTATTTTTTCTGGCAAATAACTTGGTTATGAAGATGGTATCATTCCTGCAAGGAATCAAGTAGGAGGCGTGACTTTGACGTAAGATGGGAGGTTACACCTCTTCTGTCAAACCTAAGTAGGCTCTTAGCCAATGACACGTATCACCTACTTTGGTGGTCTACAATTACACTGTTATTCCAAGTCATGGTATTGTTGTCTCCTTGCATTAAAGCTAGCATTTATAGGTTGTTATGATGTCCGTATCATCTTAACCCTTTTTACTGAAAATGTCATTGGGTGACAAGTAACTTCAAGTTGATTCCGAATTTAGCGGTAAACAGAAATGAACCTGAACATCATAAAATCTCATTGAGCTACCTAGAATAACAGGAATGTGATAACTGCAAGCATGTATTAGAAGCTAAAACCTGAATACTAATAATTTTATAACAGGCTTAGGAAATGTGCCTCTGATTCCATGAACATGGACAGAGCAAATTTATTTTACCAGTAATAGAAATTTTCACTTCTTTTCAGAACAATAAGATTTTTTTATTATCACCAATGCTTTTAAAACTAGGAACCGATGAATCTGCTTTACAAAACGTCTACCCTGAAATAAAATACGAAAAATTTGGACCATTTATACATGATGCATGTCAAGAAACGTGCTTTTTATTGTTCATTTCATTTTCTCAGATCACTAAGTTAGTAGATCTCACTTCTTACCTCGGTTTCTTCTTCTTTGCTTACACTAACTTCAAAACTAATTACTTATTTACTGAAATTCTCGGTTCTGAAACTTTTCTCTTCTCATTACCATTGGAATATTATCATACATATTATATTCTCCACACTACAACTAACTGATCTCTGTTATGATAATATGACATTTCTTGCTATTCAGAAACCCCACCGAGTCGAGACAAACACGCTCATTCAAATCACGGGACATACAAATCCATAAGTAACTGTCAGATAACTGGAATCGGCGCAGCAGAGTGGCTAGATCATTATCCGTCTGACTTCAGCATCGACCTAGAACCGAAAGGAAGGAAAATGTACATATCGCGAAGAAATCAATCGATTTAAACTAGCACATGAAAAAGATATTGGATATTGATTTATTTTGAAAAATTAGGTTGTTATATATGGCCTCGAAATACTACCACCCTCACATATAAACTGAGTACATAGCGATATTTCCCGATAATTCATCAGTGAATTTCAGATGAACGGATATTTAAGGTTGGGTAATTACCAATATAATCAATGTGGCTTCATAAGTACCATGCATACACACATTCACTTTCGAGAACGGGAAAGGTTACTGGATCCATGTGAAACTCTTTGATAGGACCGTCAAAAGTAACGTTGAAATTTTCGGGTGTCTTACAGGTTTTGTTCTTGCATAGTACATATTGAACCTGAACACAGATCCAGCTTATTTTACTATTCAATTTATATCACAATTAACTCTTTTGTCTATAGTGGCGCGAGTCGCGACTGACTATGATCACCACTACATACTAATTACGGGCCTGTCACAGAGAGGATAAAATAATCTATATAAGTGAACATATTTGCTGAAGATTTCGTTGTATCGAAAGGATACTGAAATCGTGCTAGAAAAGAGGGGTATATTACAGAGACACTGGAAATGAAATGGCAGCAACACAAACAGAAAATTTGCGCGTATATTGTGCAATAGACAAAAGCTGCAGTAAAATAATCACTGGTGCAATCGGTTATGATAATTAATGTTCCAATTCAATGCCATGCCAACGCGTTACCTTTATAAAAGTGTATTCACTGCGAGTCTACTGGGTGACATGTACGGAAACAGCTACTATTTAGTAGACCGTCATAACTAAAAAACAGTATAAGTTTAAATTTCAGGGTTAAGCAGTAGCCGAAAATCACATTTTCTAACACCAGAAATGATGAAAAGTCACAAACGTCACTCTATCGTGAACCTCGAAATAAATTTTTAACTGGCGAAAATTACTACAGCCGACTGCACTGATTACCGTCCTTTGGACATAAGCATATCTCTGAAATCTTACTGAATGAACAAGAAGCCAGTACAAACAATCAACTGATTTTTACTCGCACATGAAAAGATATTAGATTTTTAATACTAGGAATTGCGCAAGATTGAAAGCCTGCGCTACCCGTTCACCGCGTTTACCAGTATATTCATGTAATTCATTCTGTGCTTAAGTGTAGTTGCCAAACATGTGTAATTTATTTGGAGTAGACATATCATCTTTTATTATTTTCCCACGTTAAGGATTGCTTTCTGTGACTGCAACTCCTTAAAAATTATAAATTGTCACTATTTTTCTAAATAATTTTTAATGCGTATAAAGTAGGCGAGGAAAATATTCAGTGCCTCCAAGTCGAGACTATCTTGAATCCACAATCCTAACATCTTTGTATGTCAAATTGATGAAACTTGTCCTCCGTGGTATCATTACTAACAGTTTCTTCGTTTAAGTATTTTTAAAAGCTGTATTTGTTTGCAAATCCTTTAAAAGTTCGCTCATTGTATCTAATACTACTTCACCCTTTTTTCCTATCCAGGCTTTTCGTCACTAGACCTTCATTTAGTGGTCCGTGTATTCTCCCGTTTTATCGCAGTTTGTTATTTTTGTTTTCACTAGCTTTTCTGCCTTCACTATGACATACTTTGGTTTTACTGGTCCATAAAAAAGCATAATCAAGTCTTATAACCTGTGGTATTCATTCAAATGATCTTGTCCAACTTTACAGCATTTAGACTAAAGTTTGCACTATCCCAGTAATGATAAATATTTTACTATGAATTTGATATAATGTGCTCAGGGTCGTTTGTTTGTCATATTATAAGCTTTTCTCAAGACAAACGTAGTTCTTTTAGATGCTCGTAATGATAATAATAATAATAATAATAATAATAAGGAAAATTAAGTTTTGAGAGTATGGTTCAGGAAGATAGAATGATAAGTGTTTAGAAAGGAATACTGCAGATCATGATCTAGACTATGATAAAAGCTGAAGTGAAAACTAGTTCTAAACCACTTCATCTAGCATCTCCAACCACTGACCAAAGTTTTTTCGTGGACTCCAACCAGGTTAAGACTTAAATCGATTTCCTGGTGGTACAAAAAGTATCTTATTTGCTGTTGATACTAATAGTGTAATGAATCTGTTTATTATTCATATAATAATTTACTTTACGTTGATATTATATAAATCTCTTTTTATCTGTCAGTTAGTTACGCACATTTCATAACTATGTTGCCTACACAAGAAGTAAATACACTGACAGAGATGCTGATATCTGGATATCGTCTAGATGGCAGGTCAACAAACGAATATCGTGAAATCAGCTTTCGCTTTCCTCAGGGAAAAGATCCTAGTGTTTCTGGTTGTTGTGTTGTCAAAATAGGTTCTACAACTGTAATGGCGAAAGTTTCGGTTGAAGTAATTGAGCCTAAACATTTTCGACCTTCTCAAGGAATGTTGTTTGTACACTTTGATGCTAGTATTTTAAAGTTATCTAAATGTAAGTTTTTGATATGTCATTTTTAATTTGTATTATATAATTTAACCATCAACTTATCTAGTATCCCTGTTTAACTTTGTCGTCGATATGCTTTTAGAGATAACACTTCCATCATCTGACTTTTTATGACTTGATTATCTATCAGAAGGTTCACTTATCGACTTAGAATGTGTAGATGACATAGTTCCATTTTGCGAAGATGCTGACAAAATGCAGTCTTCTGACTACCTTAAGCAACAATGCCAGCATGTTCTCGGGATACGATTCTGCCTCTCCAAATCCAAATTAATGTTTCAGGATTGGATTCTCCAATGACTGTCTAACATTGATCGATTCATTATTTCAATAATAAACAACAACTTCAATAACTCTATTATAAGAAAGTATAGTTTAGAAAGTAATTTAAAAAATCGGCACCTGAACTAGTGATAGGGAGTGAAGTACTCAAGCGTGTAAACCGCTTCATTTAACTCGGGAGTTTCATCACTGCTAGTGGCCTGGTGACTGACGAAATCTCAGCATGGATACTGAAGGCTCGATTGGATTTTGCGAATCTACTTCACTTATGGCGTAGGCGAGATGTCTATTTGCTAACCAAAGGTCGAGTGTACTGCGCAGCAGTTCGCCCCGTTCTCCTATATGGCTGTGAAACATGGCCGGCAAGAGTAGAAGATATTCGTAGGTTACTAGTATTTGATAGTATTTGGTAGTGCATACGTAACACATGTCCCAGATAGGTCAGTTCATTAGCATTCGTAGTTTCATCAACCGATTTGCCACATTTGCTTAGTAGCCTATTATAGTCTTAACATTTCTCACACAATGGCCTCGGCATACACGAGCATTTCTTGAAAGATATCGATGTTTAGATGTTTTTAGTCTACATATATTTGACTTTTAATGACTATATTTCAGGTACTGGGTAATGCAGAGTGAACTGCTGAGTATTTCACGGTTCCTTTGTTTGGTAGAGAGGCATCTCATTTTTGCATCAAATGAAGCCATTCGACAAAAGTTAAGCCAGTTTTTTGAATTCTTTCTGAAATTTCAGACTCTGGTTTATCGAAGGAATCTGAATGATGTAAATTTTTTCGGTAAATATTTTTTAAGTAATCATTAGAATCTAAAATAAGAAAAATTTTTCTCAGTTCATATACATGACTAATAATATTACTTACGCCTGTTACCACTAATAGAGTATAGGCCGCCGACTAGGGAATCGTTTTCCTAGTTAGCGTTTTTTTAACGAGTTGGATTTTTACGGGAATGGAGTTGCTAACCTCATGCCCAATCTTCCTCCTTTATCCGAGCTTGAGACCGGAAGTAACCCTAGAAGGGCTCCAGGTGGAGTTAAAAATATAGAACGCTTCACGATTTTGTGTGTCATCCCTGCACAGGGGCCACGCTAATCTTCTCTGTTTGTGTACTGCCGAAGTGAGTACACCCCTAATAAATATGTAGTCATCTACTTGAGGCTAAGAATTATGGAATATCGGGTAGTATCACATTCCTTGTAACTATCACTTATATATTTTGCATATAAATTATATTTTTAATTCAGTATTTGTCTTTTTCTAATTATCTATTCTTTTCAATAGCTTTATATCATAAACAAAAACATGATGATGAAGGTCGTCGACTGTCAACTGTTCTTCAAACATTACTTCGAGATAGTATT
This sequence comes from Schistosoma turkestanicum, assembly GCA_944470395.2. Taxonomy (NCBI): domain Eukaryota; kingdom Metazoa; phylum Platyhelminthes; class Trematoda; order Strigeidida; family Schistosomatidae; genus Schistosoma; species Schistosoma turkestanicum. The sequence goes on from OX103977.1 coordinate 7,139,966, forward strand.
GATCTGGATGCCTTATGTATAGTTGCTTGGGAACGTGTATTTGCTGTACGAGTTGAATTGCGTGCTTTATCTTATGATGGTAATTTAGGTGATTGTGGTGCATTGGCCGCTGTTGCTGCTTTAGCCGCATTTCGTCGACCGGATGTATATGTTGATGATACGGGTAAAGTGAGTAGAGGTTAGCTTTTTAAATATTGATTAGTTTAGTTTATATAGTAAGTAGTCGGTTAATTAACTCATCAATAGGACTATTATTATTTTATTTGTTTAAAGTGTGTAGTTTCAATGAGATATTGGTCAATGGCTGTACTACAGTTTGTACATTTGATTTAGAACTGCATCTTTTTTTTTTTTTTTGCATGAGCGATTGTGATGGTATCACTCAGATACTCATAGCAAAAACGGGTTTGAACCTATTTCTTTGCGGTTCAACACTAATTGCTTTAAATCACCAAGCGAACTAATCATTCCATGTAATTTATTTCTAAAAGAAATTGACTAATGTTGTGTGAGATCTGGTACAATGAAGAGTAGGAAGAGTTCGCTCTCCTGCTCCAAATGCTCTCATATGGCCACGCATGTATAGCCACTATCAGCGAAACCCTCACTACCTTGTCTTATAGGCGGTATTGTTCACGAACATTAGGCGGTGAAAAGCGACTCTGGCGTGGCTTAAATCGGATTGATGAATATGGAGGTTCATCTATGGGAGTTTCGAAACCTAATTTGAAACTAAATGGTGTACATGGGCTCCACCATCCTAAGTAAACAAATAGTATATGAACTTACTATTACTCAACGGGTGGCGAAAGCAATAGCGATGGAAAAGGCAGCGGCAATCGGCAACAGTAGACAACTTTTCCGACTTATCAAGGAAGCTGGTATTAGGAATCCTAGTGTAAGTGAGACTATCTCAGAAAATGACGGGACTATTATTCATTCTCAATCTACGAGACTGGATCGATGGGCAGAACACTTTAGTGATCAGTTCAACTGGCCACGAGCCACTCTTCGGTTACCCACGATCTCCAGTCATCCTGAATGGCAAATCGACTTAAGTCCCCTAGTCTTAATGACGTTGAGAAAGCGTTAGGAAATCTGAAACGAGGACGAGCTGCAGGTCCTGATAGACTGACCCCTGAGTTATATAAGGATGGTGGTCCAGTTTTAGCAACTAGGTTGACCGAGATCTTAGGTAGAATCTGGGAACTGGACGTAATCCCATCCGACTGGTCTCAATCCTTGATTGTCCTAATCTATAAGAAAGGACAAAAGTCTTTTTGTGACAATCACAGGGGAATAAGTCTAACTAATATAGTATCTAAAATATTGGCCTCAATAATACTTCGACGCTTAACGAAAGCTCGTGAAGAGCAGACTCGAGAAAACCAGGCTGGTTTTCGACCTGGACGTGGTTGTATAGACCACATCTTCACACTCAGACAGGTCCTGGAACATAGACACACATTTAGACGTCCTACAATAGTTGTCTTCCTGGACCTGAAAGCGGCATTTGACTCTGTAGATCGTGAGGTTCTGTGGCAGTGTCTGTCATTGAAAGGTGTACCAAAGAAGTACATTAACCCTATACAAGCTCTTTACTCGAACACCACTGGTCGAGTGAGAGCTTACGGCGAACTGTCACCGGAATTCTCTACTTCAAGTGGTGTCCATCAGGGATGTCCACTTTCTCCATTCTTGTTTAATTTTATCATAGACATGCTCTTAGAAATAACCTTATCCTCGTCTGAATTTTCTGGAGTAGACCTTTTACCAGGTGACTCGCTTATTGACTTAGAATATGCCGATGACATTGTCCTACTTGGTGAAGATGCTGACAAAATGCAGTCTTCTGACAACCCTAAGCAACAATGCAAGCATGTTCGGGATGCGGTTTTCCACCTCGAAATGCAAAATGTTGCTTCAAGACTGGGTTGCATCGGCACCTGAACTAGTGATAGGGAATGAAGTAGTCGAACGTGTAGACCGCTTCACTTGTCTGGGGAGTCTCATCAGTGCTGATGGCATGGTGACTGACGAAATCTCAGCTCGGATACAGAAGGCTCGATTGGCTTTTGCCAACCTAGTACTCGTTTCCTAACGACAGCATTGCTCACTCGGTAGTCCCACGGTATACGAGCAATGCTTCGAAGACACCTATGATCGAAAACCAATAACCTACGAATATCTTCTACTCTCATTGGCCATGTTTCACAGCCATAAAGTAAGACGGAGCGAACTACTGCGCAGTACACTCGTCCTTTGGTTAGCAAACGGATATCTCGCCTACGACATAAGTGACGCAGGTTGGCAAAAGCCAATCGAGCCTTCTGTATCCGAGCTGAGATTTCGTCAGTCACCATGCCATCAGCACTGATGAGACTCCCCAGACAAGTGAAGCGGTCTACACGTTCGACTACTTCATTCCCTATCACTAGTTCAGGTGCCGATGCAACCCAGTCTTGAAGCAACATTTTGCATTTCGAGGTGGAAAACCGCATCCCGAACATGCTTGCATTGTTGCTTAGGGTTGTCAGAAGACTGCATTTTGTCAGCATCTTCACCAAGTAGGACAATGTCATCGGCATATTCTAAGTCAATAAGCCAGCCACCTGGTAAAAGGTCTACTCCTGAAAATTCAGACGAGGATAATGTTATGTCTAGGAGCATGTCTATGATAAAATTAAACAAGAATGGAGAAAGTGGACATCCCTGACGGGCACCACTTGATGTAGAGAATTACGGTGACAGTTCGCCATAAGCTCTCACTCGACCAGTGGTGTTCGAGTAAAGAGCTTGTATAGGGTTAATGTACTTCTTTGGTACACCTTTCAATGACAGACACTGCCACAGAACCTCACGATCTACCGAGTCAAATGCCGCTTTTAGGTCCAGGAAAACAACTATTGTAGGACGCCTACATGAATTGATCAATGATAGACAAACATTAATGAAAACCAGGAAGCACTTTACGGCCTTTTTTCTCCTGGTATGAGACCCATCGGTTGCACTACGCACGCACGACTCCTGCTACTCGCAGGATTCGAAGCCAGGACCTTTGGTCTTGTTCGTGAATTATACAATTGCTTCATAATAGAATAAAGATTTATTTACTGAATTTAAAATCGATTTCAAACTTTAATCGATTTGCACAAACAATTTTTGTAATGCAACTTTTAAATTGTCATTATATCCAAATTGAAAATCATTTACTGAATTATTACACTATCTGTGATATTGTAGGGCTTTTTTTTTATCGTTTTACATAGTCTATTAAAAATGTTGGACGAATTCGGCTTTTGTCATAAAGTCTAATAGTAAAATAAAGGCAATTATAGTTAGGCTATTATGTATGAATGAATTGTTTATCTGTGCAAAAACATGCCAAACATATATGTATTTTGTTGTTATAATTTTCACTTAGGTATTAGTCGATTTCGAAGCAAAATTTCGACCTAGAGTACCTTTAAGCATACGTCGTACTCCAGTACTTGTTACACTTGGTTTAACTGCAGATGCTAAAGTAATTCTAGTTGATCCTACTGCTCGTGAAGAACTTATACTTACTGGTGGACGTGTATTACTTGGTTTAACTAGTACTTCGGAAATATGTTGTTTATATACTACAGGATTATCTGTACCTATTCAATGTTCATCACTTTCAAGGTAACAGTGATAATCATTATATATAAATACATGTTTTAAAGTGTTGCTTGTATTGTTCAGTAATTTTATGCAACGTTTCGTCGTCGTACTGTTATGATTTGCAGTGTCTTAGGTCTGATCGTGATATATGCGCAATTCCGCAAACTGAACACTTGAACAAGAAGGCAAGAGTAGAAGATAGTCTGTTTGGCTACCGAACAGTATATAAAAATACTTGTCTGTATATATATATAGGTTTTATAGCATAAACTTACTAGCGACGTGTAAAACTTATTGAAAATAAAAAGTTGGTGGTCCTGAAGAAGATCTTGGTTTCAATTTCTTGTAAGATCGTTGCATACCCACCATTAATGCATCTAATACGAGTGTAATGAACGAACATATCAAGACCGGATGGAATAGTAGTGTATCTATTCATAGAAGGTACTGTTTACTAACAAGATATATTCATGTTTATCTTCAGGTTTCAGTTAACGAAATAAGCAAATTATTTATTGTCTTTTATTATATGTCTTCAAAGTTTTCAAAACATTTAAATCTCTCTACGCATTCCGATCCAACCAGTCGCTGTCTACTAATCAGAACCTAAGTTGCGATAAGCACCTACCACACTAGGACAAACCATCTGTCTAATAATGATTATGTAACTATAGTTCAAACTGTAAATTTTTAGACCTACGTTTATTTACACTTACATTACTACTACTGTTAAAGATAATAATATGTAAAATAAATTTTACCGAATACCAATTGAAATCATGAATCAATGTTAGGCTACCGTTAGAAACCTGGAAGCACTGGGTGGCCGTTTTTGACCCTAGTATGAGACTAGTAACTAACTACCGAAGACAATTGATGAGGTTGTGCAAAAACCTTAGATCGCTCAAAGTTACACATTCACACTATTCCCCATGAGATAGGCTCGTGAGTGTGTGCTGCTGAAGAGCCCCAATACTATAGAACGAAACGTCCATCTATAGTGCTTCTAGGTTTCTAATGGTAGTAGTGTGACAATGATCGATTCACAATTTCAATAGAAAAAATAACAATCTTCATAACTCTGTCATAAGCGACAATTAAAATTTTTTCATTTATCTTTTCAGATGTATTCGTTTAGCTAATACCAAAGCAAAAAGTCTTGTTTCATTAATCACATGGGTTATAGAAGCTATATCTATACATAGAGAAGCAAATCTAACCGCTGCTCACGCTCGATCTAGTGAATTGAATCACTCTCTACTAGCCACATTGAATGCTCCATTAGTTTTATCCACTTCAACATTTCTATCATTAGAGAATAAAACGCATCAAATGAATATTAATAATGATGAAACTGATTTATATATTCGAGAAGAAGGTGAAATTCTACCCACAGATAATCAATTTTCTTATTCTGATAATGATGATGATATGGACATTGTTAGTTCTTCTACTACTACTTCTGCTGCTGATGATGAAGAAGCAGGTGAAGAAGTGGACAGAAAAGAAGGAAATATTCAATATTCAATAAAATCGCATCATAAACTTGTTGAGAATAAAAAAAAATTCTTACCATATGGTGTTATTGAAATATCTAGCAATACTACTGATAATAATAATAATAGTAATCAAAACACTGATACATTCACAATGGATTCAATGAAAACGGATATTTATGAATTTGATACAATGATGAATGTATTTCATACAGATTCAATGATCAACAGTACCAATTCAAATACAACGAATCAAATATTTTCTCAAAGAACGTATCATCCAGATAATAATCATATTATAGAAACTGTACACCGTAAACACATTGAAAACGTTGATGATGATGATGATGATGAAGATAATGTGACTATGTTGAATTTGGAATAATAAGAATAATAATAAGTAAACAAAAAAACATGTAGATTATTTTTTTTTTTGTATTGTACAGTTTTTTTTACGCATAATAAAGTTGCTTAACTGATTGATTCATCAAATTATTTAAAAACTCCTCCTTGGGCCCCTCTGGTGGTGCTACTGGCATTCCTAAGCGGTTAGGATTCCTGGCTCTCACCCAGGCGGCCCGGGTTTTTTTTTTGTCAACCTGCGTCACTTATGGTGTAGGCGAGATATCCGTTTGCTGACTAAAGGACGAGTGTACTGTGCAGCGGTTCGCTCCGTCTTACTTTATGGCTGTGAAACATGGCCAGTGAGAGTAGAAGATATTCAAAGGTTACTACTGGTTTTCGATCATAGGTGTCTTCGAAGCATTGCTCGTATATCGTGGGACACCCGAGTGTGCAACGCTGTTATTAGGAATCGGGTGCTAGGTAAGAATGGCAGATCAATAGATGAAGTAATGAAACTTCATCAGTTGAGGTGGTTTGGACATGTGTTGCGTATGCCTAACCACCGACTGCCTCGTCGAGCTTTGTTTTGTAGTGTAGGAATAGGTTGGAAGAAAGCTAGGGGCGGCCAAAACAAAACATGGCAGAAATCCATGAAGTCATTGACGAGTGGACTGAGCCATGTCGGTAATTGTCGACTACCTAGTTTGGGTCCGCGAGATGATAATAATCGATGGTTGAGACCTTGAACGACATGGCTCAAAATCGTTTGCAATGGCGCCGGTGCATTTATTCTTTGTGTTCTCTCAAATCCTAATTTTCTGGATTCTTCAACACCTCTGGTTTTGACTTTTTAAACTTATCTCACTGAATCATAATTCTTGAATAGTATCTTCTAATCCTAACCTCTCCGATTACTTCTAATACCTTTACTACCTCTTCTACTATTGGATTTGAATTGACAATTATATCTCTGTGCTGATGTGGTATACCGACATGAACTGATGTACTTACGTACGAAGTTCTACGATGCAAATGACTGACTGACTGAAGCCCGGATAAAGAAGGGTTGGCATGGGCTAAGTATAATAACTAAATTATTTATTTAAACAAAGTAAACATTGATATAAAGAGGCACGGAAATATGTATGCGCAACAGAACTTATTCAATAGGTGCGTGAGTCGGTATACTGCTTGCATGCCCAAATCGAAGCAGATGATTTTCTCACAGAAGAGGGCCACTTCGCGACTGTCAAACCTAGAATCTGATCCATAATGCAATGGAGCAGCGTCAACAGATGTAGTCCCATCGTGGCCGGTGACCGACAATAGGTTCAGACAGCATTTAGTTTGGAATTAAGTTTCGAAACTCGCCTAGGTGGATTCTGTGTATTTATCAATTCCGTTTAACCCCTGCCAGACATTCGCTGTTCACCTCGATTTCGTGAACAATACCCTCATCACAAAAAGTTAGTAGGAATTCCATGGTAGTGGCTATAGACTCGTAGCCATATGAAATCGTGATGGAGTACCTTTCTTTGGGCTGGATGTTTTGTTTGTAGAGCTTTCATTGTTCTTCTGAACAATATCATCAGCACAAACTTCAGACAGAAGTGAAGTATTCGGATTTCTCCACGTATGAACCAATTAATTTTGTGTACTTTTAGAAGAGGTTGATCATACTGAACGAGATGGATAAAAATTCCAAGAGATACTCATATAAATGTTTACTGGTAACAATCGAATTGCTGTATGTTTATGCGTGATAGTGAGAATGTCCTACTCATATTGATTGTATGTGGTACCAGGGTTTTGCTTATTCCTGATTACTCTAAGTTTCCTCTATACACTGTGTAATGTTTGATCCAGAACAAGTTTAGGGTTGATGTATACTCATAATTATCCCTTATTCAGCAGTCTTCAAATTTTTAGTCCTTGGTCGATAATAATCCTATTCTACTTGACTTGTTTTTATGGCAGCTGCCTCTCTTAAGTGGTGACCGAGTCGAGATTGAATATGATCACCACTAAATACTTATTACGAACCCGTCACTGAGAAGATGAATAAATCCAGGTTAAAGAATATATTTGCTGGTGATTTCATGGTGTCGAAAGAACACCGATATGAAACCAGGAAAATGGGCGAAATAAAGAGTAGCTACAGGAACAAGTGGCGGCAACACATAGAAAGTTGAGCGTAAAAAGTATTATAAACAAAAAGTACAGTTAAACGATCACGTGTATAATTGTTTATAATAATGAATGTTTCTATTAAACCAATCGCTTTCTCTTCGTAAAAGTATTTCACTACAACTCAGTGACTGTATGTGTTTGAATGGATTACTTTGAAATTTTCCTTTGAAGATTGAAGTACTTTTTTTTTATTTGTTGGAACTGCTCATTGTTTTTAACAAACAACCAGTCTCTGGGATTCATAACTTTTTGTTTACTAGTTTTCTCACACTTTCGGTTATTCACCTGTGAGTGAATGAAAATGGCATTCAGTAGGGTGAAGCTGTTAGTTCTATGGTTCCTAATCTTTCTATAGATAGGTTGCATCCATTTTAGGAATATAAATTGGTATACTTTCAATTTGTACCCTCATGTTTATTTTATGTAGAACCAGTGCCACGAATGTTCGATGAACCACTGTGTTTTAAACATATCGATACATGTGCGCCAGTAACCACAAAACTGGTTCACACTGCTTTACTTGTGGGGACACGATTGTTCCTGAATATTACATATATAGCCTAGTATAGAAGTACGGATAGAAGGAACTTTATCTTGAAGATATTTGAAAACCTAACTTTTGGTTCTTGCTCTATGAAAATGACTAAACCTTTCTTGAGAAAACTGACAGTTACTGTCCATTATCGCATAACGCCAACAAGTTGACAAAAAAGCACAACAAACTGTGATATTAAGTAAGATACCTTAAGCATTGTATTCAGTTCACTACTCAACCGTTTCGAAAGAACAAGAATTGATCTGGAAGAAATCAATTGGTTCATAATGGCTCGTGAAAAAGATATTGGATTAGCTAGCCGTAAAGACTTTTCATGACCACAAATATTAGAGATTAATGGAACTGCTCAGTTGATTATTGAGAGGATAAAAGACGCGTCAGTTGTGAGTAGTCGACTAAGAAGTTGCATAAACATGTGATTACCTTCTGGTTGTTGAATCTTTTATAACTGATGTAGTCAGTTCGATTCTAAACACCTAATAGAATATATTTTGCATCGTTTCTTCGTACACTAGCCTTTTGCTGAAGAATCCTTATATAAAATTTCTTATTGATGAGTGTGCAATAATGTCAGAATTTTGTTATAATTCTCAGCTCTCATTAGTGTTCACGTGATCAATCAACTTTACCGTTGCTTTTCACAGTGACAGATATTCATCTACATAAATGAGTGAGTATAGTTGATAGCAAACAAAACGCAATTTTGTTGTAATTCATTTGTATATATATAATTTCAGTGGACTTGTGGTGCTAATACATTAAAAATAAGTGCTGTCAATGATTTCTAGGATTTCCAGGTGTAAATAAACTGGGTATCTACTGAATTTTAATTAGTTTTTCTTTGAGATACACATCAAATGTTGACTCTATCGACTACCAAAACTAACAGTAATCGAAATTATAAAAGTCGTCGTCGTCTGATAAACAATTGAATTTTTGTTTTTGATACACTGTGAAACATTTGTGTACATAAATCAACGGCTTTATACAAGAACATGTAGTGGAATGCTTTTATGGAGAGAACACAATTGCTGAAATGGAAACACTTATTATTGTAAACAATTATAACCGTAACTGTACAATGAATTAGGCCCAATATGTCTCAGGATAATTATTATTTATTTTTGACTGGCCACAGAATCAATCACACATGAATAAAGGTACATTAGGTTACTGAACTCAAATATGTTGCAGGGTCAGTTGTAGATTTCAGAAAAATATCCAACAATACAGATTGCTTCAAACCACAACAAAGAAAATGGGATTAGAAGTAATTTTCAAAGCTCCAGAAATTAGAAATACAGTTTATATAATATAAGCAATTATTTAAAAGTTGAGAGTAGGATAAAACAAAAGTTTATTCATCTAAGATAGTGAAGACTATTCTTAGACACGTATCTGACCACCAAAATCATTCAAACCACAACCAGGTAGTCTAGACCTATCAACATTACGCATTACAGTTGTAAATGATTTCATATACTGAGACCACGCTTCGTTTCGTCCGACTCTACTTTTTATAGGAAGTTAGGTAGTCGCATCCTGAACCTGCTGGCACTATTTTCTGCCTAAAGTCGGGAAATTAAACCACCTTTTGGTTATAGGACAATACGTCTGTGTTTCAGGAGCTCTCTATTTGTGAATATTTTATATGTACATCCATATTGTTACACCTGCACGTAAACACGTCATTTTGATATGCTTAAACTATTACGAGTCTACCTATTTAGATCCGGCGACACGACATGCTACTCAGATCCGATTATCCCAACCCCCATATTGAGTAAAAATAAGAAGACCTGATATGAAGTGGAATCTGTATTCTACAAGCATCCAGAAAGTATGAGGTCCAAGTCCAGAAGAGAATCGGGATCCGGGACCGGGTCCTGGTCATCAAACGTTATACATAATGCGTAATTATACATTCTGATAGAATAGGAAACAGCATCGAAGTCTGTGACATTGACAGTTAAGACAACCAATAGGAAGCGAAATTTGAAATGACATTGATAGTCAGGACAACCAATAAGAAATAACATTGGAGCACGTGACATTGATATCTAGGACGACCATAAAATTGACCAGTAGGAATTAACCAATAGGAATTGATCAATAATTCTCTTAGGATATTGGATGAATATCCTAACAAATATCCATATTCAAAAGCAGATTAGTTCTCTTAAGTTTGCTCTCTAAGAGCTCTATTTGGTCCTCAAATGACTAAAGAGACTAATCTTTTAGAAACTATGTTGGACTGATTTTTCTGAGACCTTCACAATAGGAATTTTATCCTTTCTAATAAACTGAGAAAACCATCAATAGAGACTGATCGGAGTATATGCATTTCTAGGATTACGTCTGAGATCTCAGATATTCCGTATCCTAAAACTGAACTACCATCCTCAGTAATCTTAGGAGTTGTTGGTATCCCACACTTAATATTGTCCATATCCTTTTCATAAGCATTAGTATTTGAAAGAGTTACTTCAGTCTGCCATTAATCATCCCTGAAGATGGTGGGTAATTTAGATGTGGTTGAAGGCCAGTTGAATTGTTACTCAACGTTTTATACCTATCGGTTTACGCACTACTTTGAGAGTGAATAATAGTCCCGTCTTTTTCCGAAATAGTCGAACTAGCCACCGGATTTCTAATACTCGTTTGCCTGAAAAGTCTGAACAGTTGTCTACCGTTACGTATTGCCATTGCCTTTTCCATTTGTTTTGGTTTCTCTATTAATCTCTGCTCACAAACGTCGCTTGTGCTTTGGTTAACACTTTTTCAGGCTACCTCCAATCCTCATTTGTTCAGATGCAGACACGATGAGTTTCGAAGCGTCTCTCAGTTCAGTAGATGTTGCTGAGATTCACCAATTTTCCTTAACCGTCTCGGTTTATTTTTCTGGTAGATAATACTGCCATTTCCGCAGACATTAGGATGTCATTCAAAACCACCCCATGGCAGATATTGCTTACATAAGTAACTAACAGTTTTTCTAGTTGTTTCTGACATACATTCCCAGCTTCTTTTTTAGTAGTTAGAACTCCAAAAAGTTTTCTTGCTACGGAAGACACACACGGAAGTGATCGTTTACCAGTTTAAATGATGACTCAAGACACTTGATGGCTTCAACGTTTCCTACTAATTGGGGATTTTTCTGTTGAATTTTTGTCATTAAACACATCATCAAATACATTTCTTTCCACCCTCTCTATACTCCATTAAAACGTAATATTAAACAACGGCACCATGATATGATGTCACTAGAACACTGATAAAACCATCATAATGGCATTCTGGTAGCATATAGCCTATCTTTATTTCCCAAGTCATTGTTCTATTACGTTGTTTCCGCTACAATGCATCCAATTATTAAACTTGGTTTTCGAGGATGGGTAGTTCAGACAGGAGACGTATTTCATTAGAAACCCTCTATATGCTTTCACAGCCCTCAATCTTAGGTGAGGAGTTGTGTAAACTATTTTAAATACGATAAATAATCCAAGATTCCTTTATCAAGAAGTTTAGTGTGATAAACGACTAAATTTCCAAATGTTTCTTTATAATTCTTAATAATCCAACTGTAATTGGTCTTCTAACCAAAAGTAATGGATAATTCCAGAATATAAATGTTCTTAGGAATAATTCCAGACTGTAAATGAATTTCTACAGTGGCCGTTCCAATGGGTTCCAATAGGTGCACTCCTGTACTCGATTCTCCCAGTCCCAGGTCCAAACAAATCAAAAAAGGACAAAAATTCTAGGAGAAAGAGGTCTTATTTAAATAAAAACATGGAAATACAAAGCATTACCTGGAATTAATGCTCCTTCCAGGATACAATTACTCCAAAGAGTATCAGAAATAACGATAGATAAGTGACGTTAAGTCCAGCGGCCACTGTATCAATCCAAATATGGCTGTAGCCATATTAAAAACCAAATTTAAACAACATATATACAATCAGAAGCAAACACAAAAACTTCAATATAAGTACAAAATATAGAAATAATAACAATATACAATGATAAAATCTCAAATTGGAATCAAATAAAATACCAAAAATGTCAACAGAAAAAGTCCGTCATGTCATAACAAAAATATGTAAACATGGAGGGATTTTCCAAAAAACAAAACATTCAAAATGATTCTAGAGTACTCTTGAAAAATTCAAGAAAGGAGGAACAAGAAGGCAGCAGTGATTGTCAGCCGAACAAGAGCAGAGAAAGTTAAGGCGCAAACCGAGTATACAGAAGCAAACAGGGAAGTGAAGAAGAGCATCAGAGCTGACAAACGAAAATATGTGGAATATCTAGCAATGACGGCGGAAAAGGCTGCAAGAGAAGGAAACATGAGACAATTGTACGAAACAACAAAGAGGCTCGCTGGGAACTATCGTAAACCAGAACAGGGAATGAAAAGCAAGGAAGGCAAAGTAATCTGCAACACTGCAGAACAGCGAAATAGGTGAGTAGAGCACTTTAAGGAACTACTGAATCGACCAGCTCCACTGAACCCACCCAACATCGAAGCAGCATCCAAGGACCTCCCAATTAATATTGGCGCACCTACGATTGAGGAGATCAGTATGGCCATCAGACAAATCAAGAACGGCAAAGCAGCAGGACCAGACAACATTCCAGCAGAGGCAATGAAAGCAGATGTAGAAGCAACTGCAAAAATATTTCACATCCTCTTCAAGAAGATTTGGGATGAGGAACAAGTACCATCAGATTGGAAAGAAGGATACCTCATCAAAATACCAAAGAAAGGCGATCTCAGCAAGTGTGAGAACTACAGAGGCATCACTCTTCTTTCAATACCAGGCAAAGTCTTCAACAGGGTATTGTTAAACAGAATGAAGGACTTCGTAGACGCCCAACTTCGAGATCAACAGGCCGCATTTCGTAAGGATCGATCATGTACTGACCAAATTGCTACATTACGGATCATTGTGGAACAATCAATTGAATGGAACTCACCACTCTACATCAACTTCATCGACTACGAGAAAGCATTCGATAGCGTGGATAGGAAAACACTGTGGAGGCTTCTTCGACACTACGGTGTGCCTGAGAAAATAGTCAACATCATACGTAATTCTTATGATGGATTCAACTGCAAAATCGTGCACGGAGGTCAGCTGACAGACTCTTTCGAGGTGAAGACCGGTGTCAGGCAAGGTTGCTTACTCTCAACCTTTCTCTTTCTTCTGGTCATCGGCTGGATTATGGAGACGTCAACATCTGGAGGGAAGCACGGTATCAACTGGACAGTTAGGACGCAGCTTGACGATCTGGACTTCGCAGATGACCTGGCTCTTCTATCGCACACTCAACAACAAATGCAAGAGAAGACGACCAGTGTAGCAGCAGCCTCTGCAGCAGTAGGTCTCAACATAAATAAAGGAAAAAGCAAAATTCTCCGATGCAACACAACATGCACCAACCAAATCACGCTTGATGGAGATACCTTGGAGGACGTTAACACCTTCACATATGTTGGCAGCATCATCGACGAGAAAGGTGGATCGGACGCAGATGTGAGGGCGCGGATTGGCAAAGCGAGGGCTGCATTTCTACAGCTGAAAAATATCTGCAACTCCAAACAACTTTCAACCAAAACCAAAATCAGGATTTTCAATACAAATGTGAAGACAGTTCTACTGTATGGAGCGGAAACATGGAGAACTACCAAAGCCATCATTCATTGGGGGTTACAGGCGTAAGTAAGTAAGTAAGTAAGTAAGTAAGTAAGTAAGTATGGATAGATTCTCCCAAAACGAAGCCTTCAAATCGGCCCGCAAAATCTCTCCATACAAATCAGAGCCCCTTAAATGCCTGAGATCATGATTCACTCCTACTAACGGAATCGGTAGTTCAGTGAATAACGTTTCTGGTAATAAAAATGGAATGCACTATGCTTTCTGACTAAGCACACAAGAGTGTGAAATAAATGCAAATCCTAGTAAGTCAATTGGGATTCACGGCATCAGTCTACCTTTCTCCTCGCTAAATACCATGCTAAGACGGGAATACTTTTCGCGCAACTCCACTTTTCGAAGGACATAGTAGTATTGTAGTTGGAGATTTCCATGAACATGGTCCCTGGAGTAATCCTGTCGTGAACTAATGAAAAACGATGTTGAGAATGCCCAGATGAAATAAGTATATTTTTTTCGTGGTGCCGACAGAATATCGAAATTGTGCCAGAGAATGTGGGCGAAAGGTACAGAGCAGCGAAAGTAAGATGACGACCGCGCAGAAGTAAAGTGTGGAATAAAGTGTACGAGAAAACAAAATGTTCGGTTAAACAAGCACTAGTACAATAGGTTATCTTAGTCAATGGTTTCTACTTAACCAATCGTGCTTTCTTCGTAAAACTTAAATCACTACAACTTTCCATCCTTTCGAGGTATTTCGATGTTTTGAAGTAAACTAAGCCAATTTATGAACTCGATTATAATCAATTTAATTTCAGGATAATATTGTGCTTAACTGTTTTCTGAAATTTATTCATATTATCATTTTAATTTATCCTTACTACCCTTATTACTCTCCACATTGCAACTAACTGATCTCCGGTTTGGTAATGTGACGGCTGCTAGTATCCAGAAACCCTACTGTCCTGAAACAAACGTTTCATTCAAATCCCGAGACATACAAACTCACAACCAACTGCCAACTGACTAGAATTAGACAGTGGAGTGGCTAGACCTCCACCGATTGGACATTACCGAACACCTGGAACCGTACCGAAAGAACAAGAATCGAGCGCGAAGAAATCAAATTGGTTTGGTAATGTCATATAACATATTAAGTAGGCCGAATCATGCCAAAATAAGCATCTTGCCAAAACATCACCAGCAAACTTCTCGAGGAAACCCTCAAATAATAGCACATCACAGAACGGACACCCTGGCACATGCCCACTTTTTTTATTGGCAGCTGTCCCAACTTGAAATAATTTTTCAGCGGAAGAGACCACAGACTCTTCAGTGGATAACGTTAAGAAAAGACTTGATAAATCTGTACTCACATGCGCATTATCTTCTCTTATTACCGTCCCTGTTTCCCCCTCATTCCTGACAATTCTCTTCTCTCGCACAATCTTGACCAACTTTATCAACCAAGTTATTTTCTCACCTGCTTCTAAATTCTTTTGTCATCGAGATTAACTGATCCCCGGCCAATTATTTTAAAAGCTTCTGGTATCTAGAAACCCTTATCCACCGAGACAAAAGCTGTCGCTCAGATCTCAGGACATATACATTATTATATAAGTGCTGAATGATAAGAAAATGCAGGCGAGTGGCTAGACTAATATTCGTTAAAAATTTCCGTACATCTAGATCTGTACCAAAAGATCAGAAAGGAAGCGCCCATAAATAATCGGTATTAATTACATAATTTATACTACCTCGTGACAAAAAGTATAGAATATCTAGATATTTCGGACACTTCTTCTTTAAAACGTCAGTGTTTTAATGATACTATGGTAACTATATAAGGACATGCAGCCCCGCTTCGGTCAAAAGTACAGTGAATTTTCTAGAGCAACATCATGCCGATGTACAGATTTGAAGGTGATGTGAACATACATTGTGTAGGTGTATAAAAATTCCGAATTATTTGACATTACAAAGATTTACTCGCCTGGGACATGGCTTTCCAATCGAGACGAAGTGTATTTGACCGTTGAAATCTTTGGAATCACTAAACGAACACGTTTACATAAGGCTGCCTTCCCGATTCTCATCCATGAAAAGTTTTCATTTGATAAGGTTTGTTGGCCTATCTTAAATGAAATAAAAACAGACTTTTTATACGGCTCTTTCTGCCAGCAATGTGGTGGATAGGTTAGAAGGTAGCAATAAATATATTTCACCACCTTATCTCAGATCACACGGTTACAATCGAAATAAGACAAATCACTGATATTTTCCTTGGAGGAACACTTCTGGCCCATTACACAACGAACGCCAGGGAATTTTTCACTCCATGTTCAAAAATGTGTCAGAGAACACTCCCCAAGAGAGATTTGTTGATGATGAAGACTGTTGATTTCCTGGTAACTTTAGTATCCGTTATAACATTTTTAGGGTGTCTCGCCAAGATTGGAATATTCTGTTAGTTCTGTTATCAAATGTCATTCAGCTTCTTGCTATTGCACTTGCTACGTAAGCCTCTATTTCTGTTAACTTAACTGTTTTAGTATACTTCTCCACAGTGCTGCTGTTACGATCCGTGAGTTTATACATACACTTTAAATACGGTCGCTGCTTATTTCTCAGGTTTTAAAATTTATGATTTCAATGAGTTTCTGTTATAAACAATTACTTTTTGTTAAATTCTATTCAAAAATCAGCTATTTTTCTCATTCACTTATACAAGTAAGGTTAATAGTGGTTATTTTTATGAAATTTTACCCAGGCTATAGGCTAAGTTTTCCGTATATAACACTGATAGACTGAGACAGAACAAATGAACATTTTTAGCCGATAGATATACAGGCCAGATCATTTCATTTACTACTTACTGTTGATTACTCGGAAGAAATATGTTAACTATAATAGTTTTCATGATTGAAGTCAGAAGCTTAATAACTTCAACCTCAAAATTCTAATCAAGAGTAAATTCCAACTTTTGTTTATGTCTTATGCAAAATTACTCTTGCCTACCAATGACTCTGCAAATGGTATATAGTGACTTCAAAAAATGTCTGATTACTTTGAATTTTAATTATTTCCCTCCCTAAAAATGCTATTTCTTCTCTATGAATCCAAAGTTTTGCATATCGCTTTAAATAACAATCGAACTTCTGATTGATGTCTATTATTGTTGATTCACTGGTGTATTAGTAAACGTTTTCAGATGTTTCACACAAAATCAAATCTGAAGATCAAAAGTTCTGGACAACTGGTGATGAGATTTAAAATAAACTAAATCTGAAAGTGGTTTGGCTGCTCAGAAAGTTCAACAATTCCAATGTATAATCTTTTTCACTTAGACTCACATCTAGGAAAACGCTAAGCGAATAAACGAGTTAATTTTATTACAAGTCACGACGTTTAGTGTACCTGCATATCAATAATACTTGAGCCCTACAGTTTAATCATGTTTCTTCATCACACTTACGTGGATCTATCATTTAAACCAAACACCAACCTCTTCGATTTCATTTTTAGTGATAGCTCGATTTATTGTTATTCTGTTACTGTAAGTTTAATCGTAATGAGTGAGGAACCAATTCATTAGGAGTTCATTTCTTGGGTTTGGTAAATCGACACAATACATTTTTTTTAGCTCTTTACGTGGAAGAAATCAATTTGTAAACCACTTTTAAAGTAATCATTTTAAGTTGAAGATCATCAATAAAGTGTTAAGAACTATTTCTGCTATTATGAATGATTACTTTTTTACAGATTTTGCCTTACAGAAGTGTTAAACTCTGATAAATAGTTCACTTGGAGTTTACCAATGTACGCACTATAACGTTGCTTATAGGAGGACACAAAACAAATCACTGTGACCTAAGATTATGATCTTTCTTAATGTTAGCTAATAGTAGCTTGCTGTTGACAAGTTTAATAAAAGTTATCTGACTATGATATTAAATTTCAGGTTAAATATACTTCAAAACTGCTATTAATTTGGACGTTTTCAAATTTGTACTTGATCTGACAACTGTATTTATTTGATGCAAATTTATATACTGCCAGTTAGAGTTTATAAATTACTGCTTTTGCTAGCTTTGATTAACCATAACAAAAGATGTTTTTTTCACTAACTCAAGAATAGTTTGGACTTTTGCATTTCATAAAACAAAAATTCATGCGCTTTTGATTATTATGTACGATGAAGTTAAAAAACCTAATTTCATTATTAAGTGTTCCAAATTTCGCCTTTTTGATTTCTAGGTGTCTTTACAGGCCATTAACACCAACGCCAAGCTATCATCGAGCCACAGTGAATAGTGCTTTAAGATGTCGTTATCCTGAAATTAATGATTCAAAATACTATGTAGAATCTGATACAGCTAATCATATTGCGAAATCGAAAAGTGCTTCAAGAACTTCCAGAAGTCCAAGAAGAGTAAAGTTTATATTATATATAATATTGATCAATTTTTCTAAGGCATATTTTTTTGATGACATTTTAATGGAATCATGTTTATTATTTATAAGATCATGTTTACTTTAAACTGGATTATTCAAGGATAGAGTTTATTTTTACCATGTAATTAGGATTTGTTTTGTTTCTGAAAAATTCAGTATATTCTATATAGTTAACATATAAGATATCTGGTTTTAAGATTATTTAAACAATTTTATTTTATAAATTTTTAATCTAATTCTTTAAGAAGACTAATGCAGGTGGGCAATATTCGTATAGATCTCAATATCGACCTAGATCATTATCTGCACGAGCATATCAAAGTAAGTTATATTGTGTAAACAATACTACTGTTTAGTTTATCTGTGTAAAACATTAAACTAACATTCATTACACTAATAGTTGCGACAAGTGGACTGAGTCATGTTGGTAGATGGATGTAGACTACCTGGTTGGGGTCCGCGAGATGAAAGTCACCGATGGTTAGAGACCTTGAATGACAAGGGTCAAAATCGTTTGAAATGGCGCAAGTGCATCCATTCGTTGTGCTCTCTCAAATCCTAATCTTCTAAAATCGTCAGCTCCTCTACTTTTGTCTTTCTAACCTTATCTCACTGAATTATACTTCTTGAATAATATCTTCAAACCCTAGTCTTCTTCATTACCATTAATACGTCTACTATCTTTATCACTATGGGATTTGATTTGAAATTTGCGTCTCTGTGCTAATGTGGTATGGCAACATGAACTTATGTACATACGTACGAATTTCTACGTTTGATTCTGTGAGTGTAAGCTTTACGATTTTATCAATACAAATACTGATTACAATGAAATCTAAGTCATAAAGGGGTTTTCTGCCAACGAACTCCAACCAGTTAATACCTACTGTCTGTTAACTAAATAAGTTTCTTCATATAAATGATTCAGTGAATTATCATTAATGGTTATGTTAAATAAATATTGACAGTTTATATAGAGGAAGAAATGATTTACGCGTATGTTTGTTTCATATTACCTAGTGTTTTTGATGATTGGCTTTAACATAAAAGTAATAATAATACATTTTCGCGATATAAGCCCATTTGACAATTGTAACCAGAGGTCTAGAAAGTGAATAACATGATCACAATTGTTCCTGAAGGGGAAGATATATCCCTTTCTTTGTCTACTCCCACATTCTTATCATCTAAATTCTTCATGACCTTCTTTTTCCTCTTTTTTTAAAGATATTTCACTGGTTTATACTTGTCTAATCATATTTTCAATTTCTAATCTTTTCCATTATGAATAACATTGCTACCACTGCTACGACTTATGGGATTAGAGCTGACAAGTTCATATTTCTGTATTGTTTGGGTATGTGATAACTTGGACTGATGTACTTACTTACGAAGTCCCATGTTGCAGCTACACTAACTGACTGACAAGAAAAGTTTACTTATACAGACTGATCACATTTCAATTTTTTTTTCAAACAATATATCATTGAATTTATTTACTAAAAGAAATTAATTATTCACTGATTTCTAACATATTTCCTTAAAAATATTTCAGGTTGCTGTGAAACTTCGGTAAGTTATATGTTGATATTTCTGTTTTCTGTTTTTTTGGTAGATACTTTCTCTGTATTGAAACTAATTTGATTAAAAGTTCAGATAATCCTAGTAAATATACCATTTAAATTGAGTTTAAAAGTAAGATGAATAAGATTTTGTTGGTTTATCATATTAAAACAATCGCTTTGTAACATCGATTCACTACAGTTTACTGAAGCAAATGGAGCGGATGGATTTAGTGCGAATCTACGCCAGTGTAGCTGTGTTTGGAAACTTGTTGTAAAAACCAAAAACGTTGATGAGCAATAATAAGTATTCCCATTGTGGGATATTGTAGCATCTACCAAGTATGCTTATGCTCACATACTGTACACACATGTCAAAGATATATGTGTACTAATTTATGTATTTTAGTGACAAATGGAAGCAAAGACTAAGTCTCTAGTCCACCCCTAGCCTAAGCACACCATAAAATCCAACTATGTAGCTCTTACATTTCGGTCTTAATGGCTCCTCGTGTCACAATTAGTATTTTTCATAAATTGCATTGCAACTATAACAAAGCACATTCATAACCCGAACACCAGGGGTTTCATTCACAAGGATTTAAACTTTGAATCATTGAGCTAGCATTCAACAGTGTATGTTTGAATCCAGTCCATTCACTCTAAATAGTGGTTATTTCCAATTGTCTGCTGTGGATATATGTTTATCAGCCAAAATGGTTAAACCCTACTGGTAAATGATTTGTATGGGAACTCCTGGAACTGCATTTCGATGTCAGCCACTAATAAAGATATGATTGTCATTGGTACACACTACGATGAACCACTTACATAGTACTTTCAGATTTTTCAATAGTTGTCCAAGACCAGTTGTTCATAAACTTATCTTTGAAGATTTGACAATCTTTCCAAATCCTTATATACTAAGAACGATGAAATAAAAGTGACGAAACACTCAGTAATCAACCTTGATTGCTTATTATCCCACATTTAACGGCTATCACGTCCTTGTATGGGACTCGTCAACAATGCTCGTTCACAACCTCTGCAAGCTGGAGCCAAACTTAATAAGGCCTTCAGGTCGGACGTGCCAACCCTTAACCTCCAAACTACTAAACCGGCATCTAACGGTGTTGAAATGCTTAACTTCACTCAACCCACCTCACCAAATTGTCTTCAGTAGGTAACTACTCTGCCTACACCCCGCGACACGACTGAACTCCATTCATTGATTGTGGCTTCTCACTTTTAAAACTCCGAGAATTTCTTCATGAAGCTTAGTCACCCATAAGATATGGTTCAATGATAATAAATAATTCATTCATTCATTCATTTCAAATATATCCTTATCAATGTTGCCATAATTGTTCAATGTTATCAATATTGATTAACATCAACAACAACAACAATAAAAATCCAATAAAAATCATGTGATAGATAAAATCATTATTGCTGTTTTTTTATATAGCCTATTAATTCATATTCTACATGGGATCTTCGTGAACGAACTATTCGTGATGCACAAGATCGTAGGTAAGTCAACTTTCTGTTGTTGTTGTGTTTTTTTTTCTAAAAAAAATCCTAATTGTATTTATTATTATAATGAAAACAAAGAGGAATGTACTTTTTTTTTATTATTATAATTAATAATAAATTTCCTCTACATTATTAGTTCATTTATTTAACGATGAACCATTTCTGTTTCATACAGAAGAATGTGGGACAAAGTTAATCAATACATGGAGACCATGGTAACATTGCTCAGCTGAATAATAACATATATATATATATGTATATGTATATATAAGTGTACATATATAGATAAGACATTATTCTATGTGAATTGGATAGATGAAATCACTTTTATAGACAAAATGATTTATCCATTTTTGCAAAGGCCAATTTTGAAAAACTGATGTATTATAGATTAATTTTATTTTAAAATGACATAAAGAAGAAGTAAACAATTTGAGCTGAATTGTTTATTTTTTGTAATTAAAATGGCATATGAAAAGATTTTTTTTAGGCGTGCATAAATCAACTTTGAAGGAGTATTATTATCAATCAATGAAGTTGAAGTTCTAAACAACTGGTCCTCTTATTCAATAATAAATATATAGACGTCTGGTTTATAATGAAGAATAATTATTCCCTGTATTGAGACGAATTTATTGTTATTTGTCATTGATTATAGAGTTGTGAAGATTGTTGAATTTTTTTTTGAATCATGAGTTTGATCATTGTTAAAGACCTCTGTTGGAAGCCTAGAAGCCACTGTAAGGTCGTTTGATCCTTCCTCTATTATAGATAGGACTCATCAGAAATGCGCAACTACAAACCTCTGCGCAACGGTATCAAATCCACAAAGTTCATCTTCGCTTAACCTCTCTAGACTAATGATCTGGCACTGAACAGAGTTGATCATATCCTAAAGGTATTGCGCAACCTTATCAATAATTGATTCAGTGAGTATATATATACCTCACACCAGATAGGGGGCTGAACTTCATTTGTCATATCCCGCTCACTCTAAAACTCCGAGAATCCTTTCATATGAACCTAGTCACTAATTAATTAGCATATGATGCTTGTGTGAATCCTGTTATATATTAGAACAATAAGGTCGTACAGTGGTGCTTCCAAGTGTCCACTGATGATCCTACTACACTAATCAGTCAATAAAAAAAAACCTTTTAATAAATAATCTTTACAATGAAATTTATTGAATATCGTTTTTTTTTTATTCAATTTTTTCTTACAATTATTCATTATTCAATCATAACACAAACGTTTTGCTGCAATACAATGTTCAACAACTAACTATCAGCGATCGTTATTGGCATTTGTATAGATTTTGGCAAAATGAATATGATCGATTACGTTTACAAAGATGTTGATTGAAATTCCAAAAAGAAGCCTGAACTATCTATCTATCTATCTTCAAATAGTAATAATAATAATAATAAATATTCATAACAATATTAAACAAGAATTACTACGTACTCTCTCTAAAAAAAAACACAGATTATTACTGAAATTTAAAATCCACTTTCTTCTTATTATTATCATTATTTTCAATATATACATATATATATTGAGAAAATATCGAATTAGATAGAGAATTATTATATAATATTTTACATTGAACAACAGTTTATAAATTATTTACTTGTATAGTTTACAGTTTTTGTCAGGAATCTTTTGTCCTTTTTCATAGTATTATTATTATTATTATCGATTAAAGTGTACAATAGTTTATTTGTTACAAGGTTTTTTCTTTAGTTACATAGTCTAAATACATATAAAAACTCCAAATATTATTATTATTATTATTATCATTAACGTTTTCGTTACACATATATATATACTACTTATTTCCCCTTCCATCTATATACACACATATATATATATTCAATTTATATTTTTAAAACAAAAATTGAGAAAAAAAATAACACACATTACATGAATACGAATTATGACTGATTACTACTAACTATATCTCTATTTTTAAAATTATTGAAAACAAAAACCTACATACAGTATGTGAAGACTATATGAATGATATATATATTTTTTAAAATTAGTTATTTTACATTTTTATTTTGTATGTTTCAAACAATATCTCCTGTGTGTGTGTGTGTACACCTTTTTAATCAATCTATTATTTACCTATTAAATATAATGTGCCTTATAATTGGGAAAAGATTAGAGATCAAATATATATATACATAGATGTGTACTACTGCACACACACAAATTTTAAAAGAAGCATCGTTTTTGAAAAGTTCTAGAAGAGATTTTATTTCTTACCACAGTGAAAAGATCTTATCTTCTAGATGACCAGATTTTGTCAATTATTCATTAGTTCATCTTTGATGAAAAATCTATGGTATTCTTATTTTTTATTTATTTCGTAACGATACTATTTGCTACTTATTCTATGATTTATCAGTAGTATATATATGTTGTCAACTAGAGAAAATGTACATTGATGACGACGTATGTGGGTTTTTTTTCTTTTTCAATTGATTTTAAATGAATGTATGAATTAGTCATGTTTTTGTTTTTGAAATTAGTATGATAATAATAATAATATTTAGATACATATAAATTGTTTTCCCTGACAATAATGGAAGCAACAACTTATGAGGGGCCATTTGTAAATTGAACTTGTGAAACATTTGTTTTAATGGATTGCGATCTGACTCCGATTTGAATGAATGAATGATTAAATATGCTATTAAAATTAATCTTTTATCTAATTTCTCTAATATCATGTTTCGGGCGAAGCTCGTTTGTGTGACGGCGGTCAGTCAGTCAGTCAGTTGCAACGTAGAACTTCGTACGTAAGTACATCAGTTCATGTCGCCATACCACATCAGCACAGAGATATAATTGTCAATTCAAATCCAATAGTAGAAGAGGTAGTAGAGGTATTAGAAGTAGTCGGAGAGGTTAGGATTAGAAGATACTATTCAAGAATTATGATTAAGTGAGATAAGTTTAAAAAGTCAAAACCAGAGGTGTTGAAGAATCCAGAAGATTAGGATTTGAGAGAACACAAAGAATAAATGCACCGGCGCCATTGCAAACGATTTTGAGCCATGTCATTCAAGGTCTCTAACCATCGATTATTATCATCTCGCGGACCCCAACTAGGTAGTCGACAATTACCGACATGGCTCAGTCCACTCGTCAATGACTTCATGGATTTCTGCCATGTTTTGGTTTGGCCGCCACTAACTTTCTTCCAACCTACTCCTACACTACAAAACAAAGCTCTTCGAGGCAGTCGGTGGTTAGGCATACGCAACACGTGTCCCAACCACCTCAACTGATGAAGTTTCACCACTTCATCTATTGATCTGTCATTCTTACCTAGTACCCGTTTCTTAATAACAGTTGCTCACTCGGGTGTCCCAGGATATACGAGCAATGCTTCGAAGACACATATAATCGAAAACCAATAACCGACGAGTATCTTCTACTCTCATTGGCCATGTTTCACAGCCAAAAAGTAAGACGGAGCGAACCACTGTGACGGCGGTAATTAATATGAAACTAAATACAGATTCAGTTGGATGATTTAATTCCATTCAATCGTTCATGCAGACAGATATGAGAATATATGATATAACATAAAAAAGAATAAAGGGAAGTAAGCTCCAGAAGAAGGAAATAAGCCATCTGCAATCCAATGAGACATGACAAAGTGTTTATAGTCAGACAATAGTATGCTGCTACAAGCGAACTAAGCAATGCAAATACACGTTCGAGTAAAAACAACCAAGATTTCAAGCAAATAATTTACAAAGCCGAAAGATGTGTGAATAGTAGTAGTAGGTGATTCGACCAGAAACGGTTATAATTAATTTGTCCAAAAGCTAGGAGAATCAATGTGGATTCAACGTAGTTAAGTAGCACATTCACTAAACCAAGCTTACTTATCTTCACAATAATTAGCTTATATTCTGGTTTATCTTCAGCATGTTTTTTTCCCAATGACGGTTAAGCCATTAAAACAAATTAATTTCTCTATTATATACCACAGATTTGATTTTAAAAGTGAATAATACCTGTCGCGCTTTTACAGAAAGAAACAAGACATAGAGAAACGTATACTCAAAATTGTGATGTTTACTTGTTGAAATTTTTTCATTATATTAGGCAGTAAGTAATACGGTGATTCACGTCTAACCAGAAGATATCTTGTACACTAAGAGAGAGTAGCTTGAGTAGGGTGAACTGGAAAACAGAACATTGAAAAGATGAGTGAGTCGATGACCTAACAAGTGTACAAAATGCATTTCCATTCATTGGGAACATTGATAAATAGCAGCTAATAATCCCACAAGCTTCTAATTCCTAGAACCTGATAAACGAAACTAGGAGTGGGCAGTGTGAAAATGTTTCAAACCATTACAAATTCGTAAACTTCATAAAAGCGCATAAATACTACAAAAACCATTGAAAGTACTTCATAAATCAGTTCGATAAAAAAAAAAAAACAAGAATATATGTATCAAACTATCGATTGAGATCACATCATAAACGTCAACTTATTAAATAATGACAATTGTTTGTGTTTTACGCTTACTGCTGATGTTCAATTTCCAATGAATAGAATAAGAGTCAGTTACACACGATAAATCAAATTGTGTATGTATGTATGTACGTATATATGTATGAATGTATCTGTATTTGTTTGCCCTTATGACAAACAAAAAATATCTTGGAGGTTTATTTCTATTGTTTGTATAAATTTACCTGTAAGTGTATTTCGAATAGGCAATTGATAAGTCTGATCGAACATATGTGTATCCTGTGTGGATAAATTCGATATGACCTTTAGGTTTTAAGCATTATTAACAGAGAGGGATGGTGACTAGCCGTGGAATCCAGGAGACGATCCTTGTCCTATCGGAGATTTGTCAACTGTACGTACCTGCATCTTAGAGTAGATGTTCATACGAATGACTCAAATTCAGCCTCTTTTACTTCAAACACTATTGTGCTATCACCCTCTGCTATAATAATGTTTGCAACTTTAAGGTTAAATCAAGGTCATCCGCATAGAATACATATGAAGTTATAGTTCTATTCATCAATGGGAAGATTTAAGCAACCAATGAATTAATCTTCACTCCATTGCAGAAGAGTTTTAAGTGGAGCGTAAATGGATTCAAGTCCCTGAGGTGAACACCCGCTCTGGATAATAGGTACATTCTTCTGAGCAATAGAATGAAACTCTTGACTCGGATTCTTTTGCTACCACCACCCATCCCTGCATAAAATATCTTAGAGGCATCTGTAGTGTGTGTACACCACTATGTCCAGCCCACAGGGCTCCTCTCACCCTTTAGTACACTATTCTCAAGTTATTATTCACTCGTCTTTTGACCTTGTCAGTCATTCGTTCATATTTTGGTTGGTATTATTCATGTGTGTGTGCACATTCAACTCGCTTAATACATTCTCTGGCTTACTTTATCTTACTATAAATGTTTAATCTGCTTCATCGAATGCAGTTGGCTCACTCACCGTCTCCGCTTTGCTTTGCTTGTATGCTTTTCATTATCATGTTTGCGCCGATGATTGCCTGAAATAAACTCATCCAATCGAATCCGCACTTAGCTTCTTTTATAAATGGGGTCCGCCTGAGTGTAGTATACGGAAACTGATGTGGAGATTTATTTCATAGCATATTTAAATTGTCGATAAATATCGGAATCCGATGGTGGGCTATACATTTTTGTAAACCAAACAATAGTTATTTTGATAATAAGTTTTATTTACTTAACTGTAATGAATAAAGTTTAAGGTGAAATATGATTTCAAAGAAATGCATACAAAAAAAAATTTTAATTAGAAATTATTTTCAGCACTAATATCTTTGAGTGACGACTGTTGGTTGTATTTTGTTTGTTGTCAAAATTTAAACTATGTGATATTATATTCTTAGTATTCAAAACTAAACACAAAAAAGTTAATTAATTATTTTAATAACAAATACAAAAATTGTTTCAGTGAGTTATTCTTATTATCGTATTGAATGAAGTGGTGATTTTGTTTAAAAGAATTCAATGTGTTCAATTGTCAAATATTGTGAGTCAGTGTAACAGTGTTGTAATACACTGATCGTATCAATAACTATGGCAGAAAATCACTTTCAAAAGTGAAATTAATGTCATTAGTTCATGCATGCAACATTGTTCACGTGTAAAATCTATCCAGAATGTATACATTGTTGTGTGTTGTACTAATATGTTGAGCTCACTAACCCACATAACTTAGCTCAGATTGTATACGAACTAATTAACCTTTTGCTAGCCAAGTTATTATTATTCACATGTTGTCTATTGACCTTATCAATTATTTTTGCTTGATTGATTATCTTGGTTGTTTATACTTGAATGTGTGTTTTTAGCATTGCTTACTTCGTTTGCCATATGTTTTTAGCTTATTTTTATCTGGCTATAAAAATACTTAGTCATGGCCCCATTACATCAAGTTGCTTCCAACTGGCCTTCTTCAGTTCGTTTTGTTTTTTTGCTTTTGTGCTTTGTATTCTCATGTCTGTCTGCATGAACGATGGAATGAAATTAACTCATCCAACTGAATCCATATTAAGTGCCACCATAATTACCGCCATCACATAAACAAGCTTCACCTACTAAACATGATATACAGAAATTAAAGGAACGAGTTATTTCATTATTATATATATATATATTCGTTTAAATTGAAGACAGATTTTGGGCTACCAAATCTTCATTCATGGTAAATGCCTATAAATCAAATATTAAGATGCTCCAATGATTTTCACTAATTGACTTTAGGATACATTTTTATTCGACAATTTTTAAAACAGGTGATTTGTGTCAATCTCCTCTAGGTGTAACACTGATCGGCGGTATACATGTATGATGATACATTTAAATTAAGATAAGACGATCGATCTTTGAGCAACCAACACGCACAACCATGATGAAGAGAGAATAGACTGACTCTCTATACCTGACTTTCGGTTCAATACTGATTAACTTTGAACTAGAAAGAAGAACACAAGGAACGAAAGATCAATAATCCAAGATCATCATGATGGTTATTTGACTTCTGACATTTAACTATATCTATCACTCTTGATGGAGATGCCTTGGAGGACGTTAACACCTTTACATATCTGGTCAGCATCATCGACAACCAAGGTGGATCCGATGCAGATGTGAGGGCACGGATTGGCAAAGCAAGGGCTGCATTTCTACAGTTGAAAAATATCTGGAACTCCAAACAACTTTCAACCAAAACTAAAATAAGGATTTTCAATACAAATGTCAAGACAGTTCTACTGTATGGAGCGGAAACATGGAGAACTACGAAAGGCATCATCCAGAAGATACAAGTGTTTATTAACAGTTGTCTACGCAAAATACTTCGGATTTGTTGGCCAGACACCATCAGCAACAACTTACTGTGGGAGAGAACAAACGAGATTCCAGTGGAGGAGGAAATCAGGAAGAAGCGGTGGAAGTGGATAGGACACACTC
The DNA here is from genome assembly GCA_944470395.2 of Schistosoma turkestanicum. Lineage (NCBI taxonomy): Eukaryota > Metazoa > Platyhelminthes > Trematoda > Strigeidida > Schistosomatidae > Schistosoma > Schistosoma turkestanicum. The sequence goes on from OX103977.1 coordinate 7,168,922, forward strand.
TACGAAAAGCACCTAACTGCGTCACGAGACAAGCCCTCACATGGAACCCTGAAGGCAAAAGGAAAAGAGGAAGGCCAAAGAATACATTACGCCGAGAAATAGAGAAAGATATGAGAGGAATGAACGAACATTGGACAGAAATGGAGAGGGAAGCCCAGGTTGGAGGAAACTGGTGTGCGGCCTATGCTCCATCGGGGATAACAGGCGTAAGTAAGTAAGTAAGTAATCTATGCAAAACCAAAAAAACTGTATCACACCGATAAATGGAAAATAACAATTGTACATCAATTATAAACAAAACTGATAATGATTAAACAGGGACAGTAAGAAATTTAAACAAACTATGAATAATAAATCGTACGTAAGATAAATGTTTATGGATGAGAAGAATGTACAATAAGCCTGATGATTTTCTAAATTACTGTTTACTTTGTTGTTGGTTTAAATATAACACATAGTAGTATTAAAGAGATATACAGTGTACAACTATTCTTACAGTCGACGGTTGGACTTACTATGATGTCTGTCGCAAAGTAGTAGAAGTACAATTTCAGTTGTCTTCATTATATAAACTATCTCAAGGTACTACGCCTAGTTATTGAACAAGAAAAAGCACTACAATAAATTACTTTGAATGTGTTTGAATTGCCTTTGAGTATAAGCTCTACAATTAATAACACTTGTTGGTAGATTACAAGTAATGAAAAAGGTTAATCTTTTTAAATCACGCTTATTACTACAATTTATATAATAACATATGTTCTCTTGATGATGTTACAAGTTTGATTACACTGATAGCTCTGTTATAAATAAGCTTAAAAATTATCTGTTACATATAGCCGTATTCCTATCGGGTGAAAAAAAAACACACACACACTATCAAACCTAGAAGAATAATTTGAAAATATTAACAAGTTGTAACTTCTTTAAAGTAATAATTCCTTTGGAAAAAAATGATCGATCATGATTTTAGATAAAGATATGAAAAAACTTAACAATGATATGATATTTCATTCTATAAAATAGTAAATAGTGCATTTTTCAATATAGGGTTATGGAGTTGGTTGTTTCATAACGCGAAACTGTGAATAAGTCACCGTTTGACCACCATTAGAAACTAGTAATCAGTGGACGCCCGTTTCGCTCTAGAATCGGGCTGATCAGCAGTGAGCATTCACGACTCCTACCACTTGCAGGAATCGAACCCAAGGACCATCAGTCTTGCGCGCAAACGATTAACCTTTAGATCACTGAGCTGGCAGCATCCAACGGTGTTAATTTCTAACTTCAACCAACTGATGATATTGCATGACCTCATTCATTGTCTACATTTACTTAACTCAGTTATGATGATCAATTTCATAACTTAATAAATCTTCAGTATTAAATATACATCATTATTATCATTCATCGAAAATTCAAACTCCGAGTAGTAGTAGTGTGGTGAATGAGAGCACAGGTGGGGCAACCGAATTGTATTTAACCAAAATTACAGAGTTACTCAGTAAAATCGGAAAACCATATCGTAAATCGTTCATTTGCAAAAGATCAGTTCATCCTATGGAACTGGACTGTTCCTGTTGCCAAACATCAATCCATTGTCACTATTCATGCGTTTCATACAAATTCGATTGTTTCTAACTCTTCCTTTCTTGATCTTCCCCCCATATTATGCTACCAGACATTACGTTGACACTCACGTCATATACTACTTATAAGTAGTTCGCACCACAGCACCACAGTAGTATAATGAAGCTTCTAAATGACGTTATTAATTTAATCTAACATTCTAAAAAAGTATTGGAATAAGTCACAACAAATAAACAGTAGATTTCAAACTACATTAGTTGATGAGTTTACTTCCATCCTTAAATCGTATTTATCTTTACTCTTGTTTTTGGTAGTTACTGCCTACAACACCCAATAAGGTTGAACTCCACTATTAATGGTCTCTCATTAGAACTGTGAGAATTTCCAGAAGAATCTAATTACTAGTAAGCACATTTTATGATTTTTCATTATAAAGTTATGGAAGTTGCACAAAAAGTCCTTAGATTAATCAGAGTTAGACATTAACACCATTGGATTTGGTGGTCTAAAGGTTAAGCGTTCGCGCGGAAGAGCGATGGTTCTGGGTAGTGATAGTGGCGGATGCTCACCGCTTATAAGTCCGACACTAGGACGAAACTGCCATCCAGTGATTGCTGGTTTCTAATAGTCGTCTAATGATGATTGGTTCACGATTTCAAATGTAACATTGCGTTATCGAAGATTAAGCTTTAATGTACCGAATGAACATTGTTCTACCGTTCGTTGATCAGTAAATAACTAAAATGTTCATTTTTAAGCATGACAATAAATTTATAATAAATTCATTCAGTGCATTGGTAATAGTTTCAGAGTAAAGATTTAAGTAATTATAAATATTTAAAGATGGATGTTAATAATGACCCATGGTTGCATCAGGTTTCAACATCGATACTTATTTTTGACTTAAAAAAGGTTAGGTTGGATTTCGTCAGATCACTTGAAATTCGAAAATAAAACACAATAAAGAAATTATTCGTAATTATATATATATATATATATATATATATATATATATATATATATAATTTTCGGTCCAAAATGCCCTGGTACAATTGAGAAGGCGGATAGTTCACTCTGTCTCCAAAAGCTCTAGCGATAATCAGGCAAAATCCTATTCTCGTGCAACTGACGTGTTCTTAACAAAACTGAATGTATGCCAAGTAAATATCCCGTGCTTTAATCAGATTGATGGGTAAGGAAGATTTACACATGGAAGTTGAAAAATCCCCGTTTCAAATCATTGATATACATGGGCTTCAAAATATTGACGGAATTATTGTTGTATGAACCGATCATTGATCACAGGTTACCATAGGACTGCATATCGTCTTGATCTTACTCCATTGCTTTGTGGACTGAATCTGTTTTTCAAAGGTTTGGAAAATATCTCTCTAAGGTTTATTAGGCATTTTGGGCATAATCTCAAAGCACAAACATAGTGACTGATTAGTGTGAAGCATAAATATTTAGGTGCCCTTTTGTGTCTCAATAATTCGGTGTTTGAGCAAATATTAATGAATAATACACATCACTCACTTAAACGAACACTCATTGCGTACTCATAAAATCGATATTTAAAAAGAATAAATATTGATCACTCATTTGATTCTTTGACAAGTTCAAATTTTGAAAATATAATTGAAAATTCTGCAATATATAACAAACAAAAAAGTAAATACGGTTGAAAAGAAATATAATAATTTAAATGTTCACCTTAAATTAATTATACAAACTTTATTGAAAAGTGATTGATAAACTTTATCGACATTTATAAGCGTACTCTAACGATTAAAATTCTGTTTCGATTTAAATCAGGTCCAAAACAATGATTCTTTTTTCATCGTTAGAAACCTAAAAATCACTGAATGACCGTTTCGTCCTTGTATACAACTCAGCAGTAATGTGCATCCATGAGCCCCACTCGCTAGAATCCAGTCGAAGACATTCGGTCTGACACATGGACGCTTAACCTCCACATCACTGAATCGGGATCCAGTGGTGTTAATGCCTAACGTGAATCAATCGAAGGTATTGCACAACCTCATCGATTGTTTTCGTTAGGTAACTATCTACACTTGACACGGCTGAGATCTACGACTTCTCATTTAAAATCGGAGAATTTCCTCACGAAGATAGTCCCTACTGAGAAGCCGTGACCAGTGGAATTAAACGCTTTTGGGTGTTAGGCATTTATTTACCCACCGAAGACACTGGATGAGGTTCAACATTAGTTCGTTGATCTAGAGATTGGGCGTTTGTGCGTTGACTCGAACGTTCTGGGTTAGATTTTTTTGTATACATGATCGTGAATGCATACATACTTCTAATGAATCCCATACCAATTAGTAGGACAAAGTCATCTAGTTCCTCCCAGCTTTTAATGATTATTGTTTAACACACTGATCCATTGATCTATTAAAGAAATTCTCAATTATCTTCACACTTCTTCATTACATACATTACAAACATTAACCTGTTTAAAATCATGCATTCTATTACGATTTTTTTGTAATTGGGCAAATTATCATTTTTTTTTATAAAAAATAAAAAAAATGTACTTTTTAGATTCAAAAAAAATAATACTAAGATCCCCTGATGCAATACAAACGATAGACTCTCATCGTATGAATTATACTCATTTGAATAATAAGTATCAAAAAGTACACTTTTTCATATTCAGGTCAATGAATTAAGTGTATATAGGTGGATGACTGACTATCTTACAAAGTACAATTAGGAATTTTGAACATGGTGTTTTTGGGTAATAGGAAAAGAAAAATTCTAGAATTCTAGAATAACAATATACTATAAAATTAATTGAAAGTTATAGTACAATTCCACACTTACGTAGGGGATATTTTAAATGATTCCTTTTTCTGGGGGTTCTAAGAAAAATACTGTCAAATGTTAAAATAGTCTATACTAAGGACTACTAACTTCAGCTGTTGAAGCAGTTAAGAACCAAGAAATAGTGAACACATGTGTTTTAGTTTCGGATAATAATAATAATACCCATATGCGTCTCATTCGAACTCCGCCAGTAGAACCTTCGGGGCTACTGCCAGTCCCAAGCCCGGGTAAAGGAGGAGGGTTGGACATGGGGTTGGCAACCCCATTCCGTCGAAATCTAACTTGCCAAAAAAACGCTAACCAGAAAAGTAAGTGTCTCATTCGAAGAACATAACCCGGACCTTATGACTTTGTAGTGTACAAGTTTCATTCAGATTATAGAGTTATCATCTGATAACTAGTGTTTTTTAACTTCAGTCAGTTATCGACATTGCTCTATCAGATGTATTTATGATGAGCATTTGTATAGGTTGTATTATTTTTATAATTGAAATCGCTGAAGGCACTGTATGGTTGTTTCTTTTCAATATGGGACTCATAAGCAGTGAGCATAAACAACCTATCTTACATGAGAAAATGAAACTTAAGACCTTCAGTCACATCCACGAACGCCTAATCTATTAACTTTTAATGAGAAGCCGTGATCAGTGTAATGTAAATGGAGTCAGGTGTATGACAGTTATCCGCAGCAAGTAATGAATGAAGAATGCTCAAGATCATGGATTAATTGAAGTTAGACATTAACACCGTCGGAAGTTGACTTATTAGTCAAGAGCTTAAAGGGCCTAATGGTCGTGCGATCGATTTTTATTTATGGAGGTTGCGAGTAAGCAATGTTGAGGAGTGATATACTAAGATGTAACTATTTTCTAATGACTTCAGGTTTCTAATGGTCACTTAGCTAACTAAGATTAGTTCATGATCGCAATTATGAAAAATTAAATATATTTTTCATAATACTTATATGATTGGATTCAACCGATTATACCTTTTAAGATAAAATACTTGATCGATGATGCATTCTGTTTTTTTGTCGGTCCTCTAACTAAAATTAAATCATTTCATTACAAAATGATAATCAGCTTGAAATCTCGTTAAAAAATTAGGCAAAATTTTTAAATAGTTTGAAATGTTCATCTATATTCATTTAATGTTTGATTACTGAAACTTTCTAGTACGATACTATGATTAACAAAGTTCATCTAGGTAAGAAAAAAACCACTGGTGAGATCAGATGAGGAACTAACTTTATTGCAGTCTTCATAAGATTTGAAAGTTATTAGTTAGATCTACTGTGAGATGGTGGGTGCACAATTTTTAAAAGTAAAAAATTAGCAACTATACATTTTTAAAGTTGTTCTTAATGGTTAACCTAATCATAAATAAATCTATAGATATTACTGTTGTAGAATATTTAGGAAATTTGAGGCGCGAACAATACATCGTAAACCAAGAAGAACTGCACGGCCGTTTCGTCCTAGTAAAGAACTTTTCCGCAGTGCGCATCCACGACCCCGGCACACAACAATCAAATCAAGGACCTTCGATTTCGCACGTGAATTATTAACCTCTAGACCATTGAGCAGGTATCAACCGATGGTAATATCTAACTTTGATCAAAATAATGTACAGAGCTATTTCACCCGTTCTCTTCATTAGGTAACTGTCTACACCAGAGAGATTTTAACTTCTTCATTAGTCACAACTTCTCACCAGTACTGCGAGAACTTCCTCGCGAAGCTAGTCACTAGTCAGCAAATTGTACGATTTTTTATTTGGAGCTATGGTTCAGAGATTAGGCTATCGAGCCAAGACCGACGGTCTATTGTAAGAAAACATGACCAGTGAAGTTCAATCCGTCTTAGGAGGGGGGGTATGAGACAGTTATCCACTGAAGATGGGGTTTCTCATTATCCTGGACTGATTGAAGTTACACATTAACATCGTTCTACATTAAATGAGTAGTCTAGAGGTTAAGGGTTTGTTCACGAGACCGAACGTCCTTGCATTTGATCCTCACATTCAAGGGACTATGGACATGTGCTACTGTTGAATCCTATACTAGGACAAAGCTATAGTCCAATACTTTGAGGTTTCTAATCGTTGGTCTAAGCAACAATCAATTGCTGATTCTAAGTGTCTTATATATTTTTAAATTTTCTTTTTTCTTTATTTATGCTTTCATGATTGTTGTGAACAAGTAGTATTCAACTATTTTTCGTGTTAAAATTATTTTTATTATTATTATTACAATATCACACTACATGATAATAATCACTATTGAACTCATGATTTGTTTATATTTAAAAGTAAACTTGGTAACTTAGATGAATAGAATTATGATCATGATAATGAAGATGATGAGTATGAAGAGGAGGAGGAAGAAGAAGGAAACAAGGAAAATAAATATTTTTTTTTTAAAATCAACCTATAATTGGTGAGTACTTTTATAATGAAGGATCAGATTGAATAAGTGATTTATTAGGAAATAAATCTATTTTCTCACAAAATATGTACTATTTATCTTTACTAACACCTGTTTGTTACCTTCGATGGAGCCCTAACTAACTATCTATCTTACTTACTTACTTACTTACTTACTTACTTACTTACTTATTTAATAAGGCCTGTTATCCCCAATGGACCATAGGGCGCCGATAAGCATTCTCCATCCTATTACCTCAAGTGATTGAATATATTTTTCTATTACACGGTTCCTAATTCAAGCTTTACTAGCTTGGTGGCTTCATAATAAACAAGCAGTGATTGCAAGTTTCCTACAAGTACCAGAAAACGAAGAATATCCTTTATTCCTTGGAGCTGTATTTCACATCCATAAGTTAGAACGGAGCGAACTGCTGTGCACTAAATTCATCCTTTAGTTGACAAATAGTTATCTCGTTTACACCGCAAATAATTCATGTTGGCAAGAACCAGTAGGGTCTTCTCTATCCATGCTGAGATGCCATCGGATACCATGCTATCAGGACTGATGAGACTCCTAAGAAAAATGAAGTGGTGAAGTTGTTCAACTATCTCACTTCCTTTCATTAGTTCAGATGCCGACTTAAGTCAAACTTGAGGCAAAATGTGGCATTTCCAGGCAGAGAATCTCATACTAAAGGTAATTGCATTAATAATTGAGGCGATCAGATGACTCTGCATTTTGTCAACATACACAACCAACAGAACTACATCATTTGCCTATCCCAAATGGAATGATTGCAGTTAGACATTAGCACTATCGGAGGCTGACTCATAGGTCCAGAGGTTAAGCATTCGATTCTCATGTGTATTGGTCATCAATGAGCACTGCTGATTAGTTCTATATTAGGACAGAACGGTCGTTCAGTACTTCCAGTTTTCGGATAGTGGCTTAAGTCTGATTAGTTCATGATTTGAATAAAGAATTATCATAAACTGATTCGTTTACAAATAAATAAGTCTATAATTAAGTAATGCGGTAGCAAAACTAATTCCAAAAACATCACTTCTGACAGTCGGATATGGGATTGAATTCTAACAAACTAAATTTATTTCATTTTCTTTCAAAAGTGAAAGTCTATCATCCTGTTTTAATTATCATTAAAATTCATATAAATTTATGATTTGGTTTTTATTATCAACCGTCTTTAAAAATTTCATTCGATAACTAGTATATACAACTTAATCATAATTATTTTGAGACCAAATAATTTTATCGCTATTATTAGTAGTAATATCTACGCTTAAGACTTCGGATCCTCTGACAAGACACTATCAGCAACAACCTACTGTGGGATAGAACAAATCAGAATTCAGAAGAACAAGAAATCAAGAAGTGTTGGAAGTGGATAGGACACACATTGAGCAAAGCACTAAACTGCATCACAGGATCAGCTCTCACTTAAAATCCTTAATGGCAAATGAAAAGAGAGAGAGAGACCAAAAAACACATTACGCCGAGAGATAAAGACTGACATGAGGAGAATGAATACCAAACGGATAGAACTAGAAAGGAATGCAGAGGATAGATTAGGGTGGAGAATGCTTATCGGCACCGTATGCTCCATCGTGTAGGGGGAATTCAAGTTGATGGCCTAAACTCCATCGGGGTAACAGGCGTAAATAAGTAGGTAAGTAAGTAAGTAAGTAAGTAAGTAAGTAAGTAAGTAAGTAAGTAAGTAAGTAAGTAAGTAAGTAAGTAAGTAAGTAAGTAAGTAAGTAAGTAAGTAAGTTAGTTAGTTAGTTAGTTAGTTAGTTAGTTAATTAGTTAGTTAGTTAGTTAGTTAGTTAGTTAGTTAGTTAGTTAGTTAGTTAGTTAGTTAGTTAGTCAGTCGGTTAATTAGTTAGTTAGTCAGTTAACTAGTTATTTAGTTTAGTGTCTTGAATAACATTGCCAAAAACCGTCTGTTTGTAATAAAATTATTCACTCTCTCTGTTTTAGCAGATCTTGAACTTGAATATAATTCTGTATTTCGGATTGAGCGAATTCATTCTTTCTTTACGTATCATATTCTGCATGCTTTGTGTTTTTTATAACTTTATTACTTTAAAGCTTTTATAAGGAACACATTATGGACTCTAGCGCTGATGTATATTTTTGTTAGTTCCAGAATTTGCATGATAGGATTATGGAGATGGTTGAATTACGTTTTGAAATCATGAATCGATCAATGTTAGACCACCATAAGAAACCTGGAATAGGGTTCGTCAACATAGATTCATGATTTCAAAAAGTTACTCAACAATCTCCACAACTCTGCCATACATATTATCATAAGCTCACTAATGTCTGGCGCATTGAGGCCGTTCCTCCGAGTTCTAGTGAGAAGCCTTGAACAATAGATTTCACCCTTTTCGTGTGTGAGGCAGATACTGACCGAAGACAGTAGATGGGATGGTCCAGAGGTTAGGCGTCTGCGTACAAGACCTACGGTCCTGGGTTCGAATCTCGTTAGTAGCAGGAGTCACTGATGCCCAGTCCTGATGAGTCCTATACCAGGACGAAACGGTCGTCCAGTTCTAGAAATGTTCTAAGGGGTGTGCTAAAGAGTATAGATTTCAATATTTAGGATAATATGAATTTATTCTGAAATGTTCATTCTATTTTATGAGAAAAACGTTTATTGGTTAAAAGCTCTTTTCTAATTAAACTTGGATAATGGTTAGTGGTGTAATCAAGGCTCGGTATTTTGTGTTCGTCAGTGTTGACATTGAAATCGAGACTGAAACTCAATGTTTTACTTTTTCAACGCTCAAACATATTATCCACCAAAGCTATTGAGTCAATCTATATCCACTGGATTGTTCAGTCAGGATAAATTTGGTAATAAAAGACAATTTAGTTAATGTATATTCTGCTAGAATTGTCTCAATATTACCATAAATTCAAAATTTTACGTATCAGGATAAGCCTAATTAACTTGGTAGACAATACAATGAATAATGTTTGAAACAAGAAGTAGTGTGGCTTAAAAAAGTCTCAATGTTGTAACATCAACATCGAAACTGATGTTCATACTAGATTGAATCAAACAAATATATCCTTACTTCTGTAGTGAACGAGAACACAGGTGGGGCAACCGAATTGTATTTAGCGGAATTACAGAGTTACTCAGTAAAAGTGGAAAACCATATCTTAATTTGGTAATTTGAAAAATATCAGTTCATCATATCGAACTGGACTGTTCCTGTTGCAAAACATCAATCCAATGTCACTATTCATGCGTTTCATACAAATTCCATTGTTTTCTAACTCTTCCTTTCTTGATCTTCCCCCGTATTATGCTGCCAGACATTACGTTGACACTCACGTCATATACTACTTATAAGTAGCTCACACCACACTTCTACCATCACTTCTACCATCACACATAGCAAATATCCTAAAAAAAACTTGACTATGCTTATTTTACTAAAATTTATATTTTCTTTCTATTTGTAACCATAATCGACTTGTCTTATGACTTGAATTCTTTCTTTTTTTTTATTAAGTCTATTAAAAAAAAAGAGATAAATATATGACATTTTGTTTTATCATACCTATAAAATGAGAAAAAAAGAAAGTACATTTTATTTTTCTGAGTATGAGTGTACTTCTTACTTAACACTTTGACACATGATTATAAAATTCACAGCTGGCATTTTTACTCTATTCGAAAATAGATTCATAAGAAAAAAAAGTGCATCTCTTGTATTATCAAAAAGTAGCTCATAATGAAATTTCGACTAATAGAAATTCTTGGAATTTCCAAGTCATTAACTGAATATATATCATTTATTATAACTTGATAACATATAGTGTGGGTTAAAAATCTTGTTTATTCGAATTTCAAAAAGCTTTGAAGTAAGTGACATCCATATATGATGAATTTGAAATAATACGAGTGTAAATTTTGAATTCTACTGTTAGTTTTTTACATTGGAATAGTGAATCAATCATTGTTAGACCACTTATTAGAAACTTGGAAGCATTGGACGGTCGTTTCGTCTTTGTATCGGACACTTCAGCAGTGCGCATCTACAATCTCTGCTCGCGGTATTATAATCCACAGTCCTCCGGCCTCGCATGTAATCTCTAGACCACTACGTCGGTATCCGACGATGTTGTTTTCTAAGTTTGATTAATCTCATTGTCTTCGGTAGTTACTGCCAACAGCTACTCATTAAAGCTCTAAGAATTTCCTCACGAAGCTAGCCTCAAGTGAGCATTTAATTAATTAATTAAACTTAATTAAACTTCACTCCATTGCGAAAACAATTGACTGACTGAACTCATTAGCTAAGCGGATTACTCAGTGGCGCTTAAAATGAATGATACTATGTTCAAGTCGCGAATTCAACATAACATGTCCAAAAACAGAATTAAACTGCTAGCCATCATCCATCTATGTTGATAATGCTTGTGACTCATCGGAATTATCTAAGTAATCCACACAGGAGTCATATGTGCCAAATGAGACTGATAAGTTTCAATCTTAATCATCAATGAGAAGATTCAAACCGCTAATACAAATCAGTGTTCGACATGTTATAAATGATTAGCAACTCACCTGTATTTGAGTTTGTTCACATTTAATTTGGTTAAGCCCTTTGATAAACTTATTTATCACACAGTGTTATTTGTACAGTAATAACTTGTCCGTGCTAGTGTACTTTTGTTATAGTCGTGTTTTTATGAGCATTGCTTACGAATTATGCGTATGGACTGCTGACTGTAGAGAGGTGTGACACTAATAAGGTGTTTCCCTTGGATATCCAGCATCTGCAGCGGTGCTGTCTTCTAGCAAGGAAGGAAGTGGTTAGAAAATGTCGATCCTAAAAGTGTCACACCTCACCTTAGGTTACGGACTCCCGTCTCCGGCGGTAAGACCATTTGAAGTGCGAAACTAACACTATAGAAGCTTTCCACAAAAAAGCCGTGTGTAATCGGCCTCAAGTAGTTGTCCCTCAAGCTCTGTGGTCACGCTCTCAGGTCTCTAAGATCAACTCCAATCTAACTTCTATTCCAGGTCCCCCAAGAAGCACCCTTCCTCTATGTATGCTTGTATCAGCACACCAGACCAAATCAGTTAGAATAAAAATACAGTTTCACTAATTTAAATCATTGACATGTTCCTTGATGAAACATATGATAGTTCAAACAATTTATGAATGATGTTATACCTGCATTAAATGATTATAGTTAACACAATTATTCTCTTAGTCTTTAAATGGTACACTCTTGCAGACAGTATCAGAATATGTTTCAATTGCTACAGTTAACTGAAAGTAACAAACTTCATAAATGATATGACATCTCATACCAGTTGTATAAGTGAGTGTATTTTTGGACTCATTAGCTAGGCGGATAATGCGATGGTATCTGAAGCGAGTCTTTGGAGTCCCGTAGTGAATATCAACTCTGAGATGTAGGTGCATCCGGCTGACAAGCTGCAAATAGAACGAAACGCATGTCTTGGACTCCACTGCTCGCCACATTTTATTCATTATATATGTTAACACTGGTTATTGACTAAAATTAACAACTTTTGTCAAGACGAACTTTTATCAAGAACTGATAAGTATGTTTAAGGGAAACGTTTATAACCAAACAGATATTCTATATATATCAAAGGTGAAGACTAGAGACTGTCAGTGAGATCAGATCCAACAACTTTAAATCTTATCCGATAAATCATTATTATTCAGTAGTCTTCTATTTTTCCACATCAATAAATATGCAATATAATGTGTAATCTTCAACAATGTTTACTTCATTTTCTTGCTATCCTAATTCCAATTAAATTGAGCTCACAGATTATTATGATTTATACAGAGTTGTTTCTGTTGAATTTCGAAATGTAAACCAGTTAATGATAAAATAAAAGTGTTGAGTATTTTCTCGAAATTCCAAGAGAGGAAGAAATCAAGAATAAGCGTTGAGAGTAGATAGGACAGATATTGAGGGAAACACCCAACTTCTCAATAAGAAAAGCCCTTACTTGGGATCCTCGTGGCCAAAGAGGAAAAGAGTAAGACCTAAGAACACATTGCACCAAGGATTGATAGTGTAGACATGAGGAGAATTAACAAAGATTGGATTAAACTTGAAAGGAAGGCGGAGGACAGAGTAGGTTGGGGAGAATGCTTGTCGGTGGCTTATACTTCATCACTAAGAGATATCAGGCGTAAGTAAGTAGGTAGTACTATGTTTCGAAAATATCATGGACATAAATAAAACTTCAAATATGAATCATCTATTGATAACCTATTGTTTCAGAAAAAAAATCTCTGTACTTAACCGATCAGATCTAATAATAATTATCGATTCATTTTTTTTGGTGTAAGCGCTGCTGAATGCGAAGATCTGTTTTTTTTTTAAAAAAAACTCATTGATTTTCAATGATTATTTCATCTATTCTTGTTTATCCATAGTGTAAATTATGATTTAAATAATGTCCACATACTGATTCTAAGGATAAAATTAAATTACGGGTTTTTTAACAGTTGTTCATTATTTTTTTTAAAAATCTTTACTGTGCTTGCTGTAGAGAAACAAAATTATTCAATGTTGCATAGAATGGTTTCTTAGTAGCGTGCTAAGTAGCCTTATTATAAATAAAACTATTACCAATAATATTTGAACTTGTAAATAATAATTTGACTAAGACAAAATTATACATCAAACAGTATTCATTAGAAATATAAATTGACTGTTGTTATAAATAAATTCTCCTTCATTAAAAAGAGTAGGTTTCTTATTATTTTTTAAGAATTTTCTCATTTTTTTTATAAATTCGTAAATTCATCGATGACCAAGTAAGTTTGAGAGGAATACTAAAAGTGACCAATCGAGTTCAGTCATTTTGCTTACTTACACTTATTACCTTCAATAGAGAGAGCTTAGGCCGCCGAAAAGCCTTTTTCCAGCACACTCTGTCCTGGACCTTCCTTCTTCTCAATGTCTGATTCCAATTCTCGGTATAATGTGTTTTTAGATCTTCCTGTTTTCCTTTTGCATTGAGGACTGTCTTGGCGTTCGTTTTAAAAGTTACGAATTAGGTTTTGGTTGGAAGTTGTTTTTTTGGATTTTAAGATGTTCTTCGAATGTGGAAATGCTGTCCTTGCTTTTCTAATCCGTGTCTTTACACCTGCATCAGATCCATCTTGTTTATTAATGATGCTGACCAGATATGTAAAGGTTTCTACATTTTCCACAGCTTCTCGGTCAAGTATGATTTTGTTGTTGCACATTGTGCTGGATCGAAGTGTCTTATGTTTTCCCTTGTGTATTTTGAGGCCTGCTGCTTCAGCGGATCCTGCTACTCTGGCGGTCTTTTTCTACAATTTTTGTTGCCTGGAGGATATAAGCGCTAGATCATCTGCGAAGTTCATATCGTCCAGCTATATCCGAGCTGTGCACTAAATTCCGTGCTTCTTATGAGATGTTAACATCTTTGTTATTCAGCCTACCATGAAGAATTCAACATATTTAGACAACAACAATCTTTACCTATTTCATGACTGATGAATAGTCAATCACTTAATCAACTTCTAAATAACACCTCATTCACTTCATACAAATCAATCGTTTTTCTAACTGTTTTATATTCACAGAAAGTAAACGAATTGATTTTGCAAGTTCAAATCTGTGTGAAACTGGTCAGTATTCTGAAATGAACACATTGTTAATTAGTCTGGTTGATTATTTGGTTAGAAAAATTAAAGAAAATAGTAAAAGAAATACAAGTATATCATTTTTAAAAACAGTCAACTAAATTCGATTTCGTTAGAACAGATGATTGGTTTGCACAAGATCATAGCATCCATCAACTGAAGCCAAATAATCTGTGCCTACTTTTATTTTGTGAATTCTCATCAGTTATCGTTTTGAAATATAACATATGTATATATCCACCATATCTTGTGGATTCTTTCATTCTTTTTTAAAAATTTACAACAGGAACTAGTAATCTGAAGTTTTTAAAGTTTATTGGTCACGTATTTGAAAAAAAACTCTGCTTCGAAACATTGCTCGTATATCCTAGGACAATTTGGTAGGCAATAGTGTTGTTAGGAAGAAGGTACCAGGTAAGGATGGCAAATCATTAGGTGAACTATTGAAACTTCATCAGTTGAGGTGGTTGGGACATGTATTACTTTAGCCTAACCACCGACTGCCTTGTCGAGCTATGTTTTGTGGTGCAGGAGTTGACTGGAAGAAAGCTGGAGCCGGCCAAACCAAAACATAGCTCAAATTCATGAAGTGGTCAGAGCCTTATTAGTAGATGTGGACTACCTGGTTGGGGTCGGCTAGACATTGTTCGAAATAGTCTGCAATGACGCAATTGTATCTACTCATCGTCTTCTCTCAAATTTTTATCTTCTGAATTCCTCATCACATCTATCTCTTTTTAAATTTATCTCACTAAATTATACTTCTTAAATAATATATATCATCGAACCCTTATTTTCTTCATTACTGCCAGTAATTTTACTATCTCTACTACTATAGGATTTGAACTGAATATTCCATCTCTCGGTGCTAATGTGGTATGTCAACCTGAACTGTACGTAAGTACAAATATCTGCACTGTAATTGACTCACTGACTGAACAACCTCTGAGAAAATCCACTTCCTTTTGAAGTTAGTATTGATATTGTTCGGAACGATAAAGCTAAGAAAAATATCATTTCGCACCAGTCAGAATCTCCAAAGTTAAGTGAAATTTATATTCAGTAATCTTATAATTATCTATGATTTATTGCAGTGACTTAGTGAGTACTTTTTTTTAAATAAAGTGCTGTATTCTATATCAATTTTCTAAAGATCGGAAGAATACTAGGGTGCCTTGAAGACTTAAAGGACATTTTTTACCTACATACTGATTCTCTTAAGTACAGTCATTTTTTATCTGGGGAAATAGTTTTCAAACAATGTAAGACTTTTATTTTGCGGATTTGTAAACTGCTACTGAATTCGATTTAAGTACTATTTCTAAGTTTATCATAAACTAAAATAGAAAATGATTTATTGACGTTATCTAATGAGTTGAATTGTATTAACTATACGGAATAAATGTAATTAAACCGTTGTGTTAAGTTTCATTTTTATTCATTAACAAATTTGCCGTGGAATAAGAGGATTGGTAATGTTCTTAAACATTGAACCAGCCAATTATTATTGTGTGATAATAACTTTGAGTTAATGAAGATATATGTTCTGTACTTAAGATCTGGAGTTGGTTTAAACCATAAACATGGTAGTTTGAAGTTTTGGTAGATTTTTACAGGGTAAATCTGTTGACACGATTCGCATTCGGTTCTTTAGAACGAGTAGATTAGGTTTTTGGATATAAATAACGATGAACCCTCTTTTTTGAGTATGTTTACAGGTTATTGGGACATAGCATGTCACTGAAAATTCTTTTTTAATATCCACTGTCCAATAAATGATGCTAATTTGGAGGTGATTAGTCAAATGTCAAGAAAGTTAGTCTTGATACACCTCATCTTTGTGTAATTATTAATTAGACTCCCTCCACTGAAGACAGTTATATAAGGCGCACAATTTGACAGGCACATCATCGTATATCAGAGCACCATCCTTTCAGGATGAGCGATGGAAAGTGAGAGTGATTCATAGTCCTACTGTTTCTAAAATAATGAACAAAGCGCATCAAGCTGACTTGAATAAATCTTTTAAAGTCATCTACCATATTCCATAGAATTTTTCAATTCATTGACCAATTTTTCTTTTGCATATAGCTAAAGCTATCAGAATCCATGTTTACTAATCGAAATTTCGCGGTGAGAAAAGATTTTACAACTCCTTGGCTGTCAGTATAGCAGCGAATTTGTTGGACCTCGATTCAGTTCATTTTGTCGATAACATTTTAAATTTCTTGTACTTTCCAAAATCCATCTCTTGATTCTTAGATGACTGTTGAGATTGATCTTCCGTCAAAATATCTTAATAATTATTTTCATATGTAATGTAGCGACGACGGTGGTTTTTGTAAACATGGCTCCTTCTAAACTTGAATTGTTACTTAAGCGGCAGCTGAAACCAATGCAGATGTTGACAGATATCAAAATTTCGCCCCCACACAGCCTTGCAACCACAACACCGTGAGTAGGCGGCGTCGCAAATAGCATTGCTGAGTTTCATTATGATCCTGATGCCAACGATACATCTGACATGCGGTTCTGGCGTTATGAATTTGATTTCGTCAATCAAGATGATGCTTGGAAGGTTTGGTTGCTACTTCAGGAGTTGGGTGCAAGTGAGCAAGACAGGTACTATAATTTGATCCTGCCTTTGAACCTACCTGATCTCCCATTCTCAGACACAGTCCAGTCATTAAGACAATATTTCGGTGACGAAAACGATGATCTTCTAACGCATGTGAGCATCGTCAATCGTGAAGTCTATGTATGAGGACCAGTTTAAAGTCCGCATCCTCATTTGCAGCCTTCAGTCTCAAAAGTACAGTGAGTTAAGAACACGGTTACCACTAGTGACATGGCCAATGAATACCAAAGTTTCATTTATCTACAACGAAACGCGACTATGGTTCAGAGTGGTGGGTCCAGTCTATCTGAAGTGTATGTAGTACAGCAGACACTTAACCAGAATAAATATGCCTCTGCCACACCCAGCTCATCCCGCTCCAGCTCAGTCCGACAAACCGAGGTTCATGGACTGTGGTCCATTGCACTATGCACGAAACTGCCAATTTAGGCAACATCGATGCAGGAAGTGTAAGGTCGTCGGTTATGAAGATAGTTTTTCTCTAAAGAGAAATCCAAATCGATCCGGAGGTACCAAGACGACTGTTCCGAGTTGCTGTACCACTTCTTCAAGCCTAGTATCTCCTTGCCAAATCTCATCCCCAGGTGAGAGGAAATTCATTTCCCTTAACATTAAAGGGCATTGCAAATAGATATTGCACCTGATGTCAGCATCCTTTCACGTGAAATTTGGATCGAATTGCGTGGCCTAGGCCTGCACAGGACAACAACAACAGCATTTACTGTGGTGTGTTATATAACGCCAGCTGATCTATATTTACTTGGTTTAGATTGGTTCGACCAGCTAAAATTAGCTGATGTCCCGTTGAATACTGTATGCCACCTGGTATCAAGACCACTTGACCCCGAAGCACATACGAGGAATCTAATGACGCAATTTTCAACCACCTGACAACCTGTATTAAGTCGGTGTACCGCCATGAAAGCACCACTTCACTTGAAACCTAGGGCTAAGCCTGTTTTCCGTCCAAAGAGACACCTGTTTCTAACTCTGCTTGGGGGCACCTGTAGTTGTTATCGAGAAGGTCAACAGCACGACACATATATGTGCTGACTTTTCTACAGGTCTAAACGCAGCTCTGGAATAGCATAGTTATCATCTGCCAGTCCCAGTAGATCTGTTTACTATGCTGAATTGGGAAAAGGTTTTCGCAAAGCTCGATCTAGCTGATGCTGATTTGCAAGTTAAGGTAGATGAAGCATCAAGAGAGCTGCTTGCTACCAATACTTATCGTGGTTTGTTCCAGTGCAACCGTCTGCCTTTCGGAGTTAAGACCTCCCCATCTATCTTCTAGCAACTAAAGGATACCATCTAATCAGGTATCTCAGGGGTCGCAGCTTATCTCGAATACATTTTGGTTGTTGAGACGACATTAGAACAGCTGCGGGAACGCACGACATTGGTACTACAACGCATCAGCGACAACGGTTTCCGGTTAAGCCCATAGAAATGGCAGTTTTTCTTGCAGTCAATAAAGTATTGGGGGTTCATCTTTTATTCCGATGGCTGCAGACCGGATCCTGAGAACATCCGAACTATAAAACTGACCCTCACTCCCCCTAATGTCTTGTTATTAACACACTTCGACCTATCCATGCCGATCATCGTAGCTGCAGACGCTTCAGAAAATGGCATAGGCGCAGTTATTTCACATCAGTTTCCAGGCGCCGTTATGCATGCATCACATACACTAATCCCAGCAGATAAGAAGTGCAGCCAGATAGAGAAAGAGGCTCTTGCCCTTGCGTTTGCTGTTCGCCGTTTTAACAAGTTCCTGTACGGTCGGAGATTCACGCTCCTCACAGGTCACAAGCCTCTGTTAGCAGTATTCGGTTCAAAATCTGGCATTACGGCCCATTCTTCAAACCTTCTTCAGCGATGGGTCTTGGTGCTTTTGGGGTATGATTTTGAAATCCAATATCGACGCACTCTACGATTCGGTCAAACAGACGCTTTGTCACGACTCATTATTGATCATGTGGTGACTGGGGAAAAATAGTAATCGCATCTCTGTCAGCCGAAGACTACGCGGAATGCTATCTGACAGCTGCAATGCGGGCATTGACGGTGTCTGCAACATACATACAAGACGCTTCTAGGAACGGCCCCATCATCAAGATGACGATGAAATATGTCACTAACGGTTGGCCGTCGAAGAAGTTTGAAGGTGACATGAAGCAACTGTATCAGCGGCGGGATTCACTATGCATCGTGAACGATTGTCTGATGTTTGGTGCAAGAGTAGTGGTGCCAGAATCCCTTCGTGCAAAAGTGCTGGGACAGTTCCATCGTGGTCATCCAGGGGTTAAACGAATGGAGTCCGTAGCCAGGGGTTATACATACCGGTCTCACATGGATCATCATATCACAGCGTTGGTTGAAAAGTGCATGCGGTGTCAACATGCTGCAAAGACGAATGCCGAAATTCCGCCGGTTTCATGGCCCAAACTTGATCACCCTTGGTTCAGGATACATGTCGACTTTGCAGGTTTGATAAACGGAACTATGTACTTAGTTACGGTCGACGCCTTTTCAGCATGGCCAGAAATCAACCCTGTGAAACCGCCAACGACGACTAAATTAGTACAGCTCCTCATTGAAATTTTCTCCCGAAATGGCATACCGTATCTGATTATTTCTGACAACGCGTCTCATTTTACTCAGACCCAATTCCAAGCTTTCTATCAACTGCCAGTCATCAAGCACATATGCTTACAACCATACCATCCGCAGTCGAATGGGCAAGCGGAAAGGTTTGTGAATACGTTTAGTGGACAGTATGAATTTTACCTTGACTTACTACTGTATTGACTACTTCAACATTACAGGTTAAGTAGTGCTTTGGTTATATATATATACTTGACACACTGCTGCCATTTTCTCTTTCCTTTCTCCCTTTTCAAAACCCCATTCACTGTGGGAGATCCTTGGCGACTCTAGGGAACATGCACCCTATGTAAATGACTGTCTGGATCACAACTCGTATCAAGCGCGTTCCAATTGACCTTTCACAACAAATTCACTATTGAACTCGGCAAATCGCCAAAAGAACCTATTGTGCACCTTCCTTATTTGTACTCTACTATTGAAAATGAGGCTGTATCATACTGTTTCTGTCAGTGAGATGGTGTAAATATGCCATCAGAAATTGGCTCATACCTTATTTAACTGCTATAACTTTTACATTAATTGTGAAAGCATTTGTGACAATTTGATCTAGCCTGTAAACTTGCGTGACTCTTGTAGCGTAGTCATTTGAGAATAAATATAATAATAAAAGAGCATTGGTTAAGTTAAAAGGGGAGGGGTCACCAGTTGATGCGTTACAAAGTTTCTTGTGCGTCTTTCAAACAACAACATAAAACGAGTTGTTACCGGAGCAAAAGTCCCCAGCAGAAGCCCCGACGGGAAGAAAACTGAAAACGATCCACTGCCTGAAGAACCCGAGTAACGCATCAACACCGGTACAGGCAAATTCGGGAATGCAATCCTCCTACAAAGTGATATGTACTGTGTTTGCCCGTGACTACAGACCAAACCATGGTCCTTAGATCATTGGTTTCATATCTTCAAAGCAGTTTTAGTTTTTGTTTCTGGTAGACAGACAAATTGAAAAGCCTTTAGATGCTGATCAACTACTGTCAATTACAAGGAACTCAAACACCGTGTATCATTGTGAGTATATTTTATTTAAGTATTAACAGTTTAACTAATTTTTATTTCCCCAATTCATTAACATCCAAACACCTTGCCTACTTACCAACTTATCGCTTTACTCATTAGTTTTTAACATTATTTCAACTCTTTTTTTCTCTCTTTCTCCTCGTTCCAGCTCCCTGTCCTTCCTAGTTCCAAAGTACTTATTAATTGACTCATCTTACAAATCATACCATTCATTTATTTAAAATCAGTGTGATATGCTATGTGGATATATTGTCTGGCAAAGTTGTCTGGATTGCTTATAATATGGAGCTAGTCATAAGATGATTGTCGTAACGCAACCTTCGTAACTTGCGCCAATTATTCTCATTGTACATTCCATCTTCACGAATCCAATGAATCTCGTGAAATGGTACAGTAACTGTATACCGTTTTCAAAGAAATATGTTGCTAATCTTAACATTTTGATCTTGCCTGTAAATTGGCATGTCTCCTGTAACATGTTTGTTATGTGAAAATAAATTATTATTATTATTATTATTATGGAATGAGAAACGATTCATGGTAGCGACAGGTTTTCATATAACAAGAATTGATGCGGTAAATGTACAAAGGTCTGGTTGATATTCATCAGCAAATGATTTCACATGTTCTTGGGTAGGGTAACCAAGTCTACTGCAAAAATCCAGACTAATATATTGGGATTGGAATAAGGTTCTGAATAAACAGGAATAAAGAAAACGGGACGAGGAGGGGAACAGAAAATATTCTTGTTCAAAGCCGAACAACGGCTTCGCATATACATTTATGGATAAAATATAGGTATGTTTACTCAGACTTTTTTAATATCAGAAGACCAACTGTACACCTGCACACATGGAAGATGTGAGAACCATGAGAGGAGCTGATATAGCTTCAGATCACCACTTGCTGATCGCCAAAATGAAACTAAAAATAAAGAAGAAATGGACAACAGGGCAGACAGCATCACAGAAGTTTAATACGGCCTTTCTTCGGGATACTGTAAAACTCAACGAATTCAAGATAGTCCTCACCAATAGGTTCCAGGCCTTGCAGGATCTACTCAATGGAGAGAATGCAACATTGGAGAACAATTGGAAAGGGATTAAGGAGGCAATCACTTCAACATGTCACGAAGTTCTTGGTCACAAGAAGTACCATCACAAGGAATGGATCGCTGTTGATACTCTCGCAAAAATTTAAGAAAGGAGGAACAACAAAGCAACAATCAATGTCAGCCGAACAAGAGCAGAGGAAGTTACCCCACAAGCCGCATACACAGAAGCAAACAGGAAAGTGAAGAAGAGCATCACAGCTGACAAACGAAAGTATGTGGAAGATCTAGCAATGACGGCGGAAAAGGCTGCAAGAGAAGGAAACATGAGACAGTTGTACAAAACAACAAAGAAGCTCGCCGGAAACTATTGTAAACCAGAACAAGCAATGAAAAGCAAGGAAGGCAAAGTAATCAGCAACACTAAAAAACCGGCGAAATAGGTGAGTAGAGCACTTTAAAGAACTACTGAATCGACCAGCTCCACTGATTACACCCAAAATCGAAGCAGCATCCACGGACCTCCCAATTAATATTGGCGCACCTACGATTGAGGAGATCAGTCTAGCCATCAGACGAATCAAGAGCGGCAAAGCAGCAGGACCAGACAACATTCCAGCAGAGGCAATGAAAGCAGACGTGGAAGCTACTGCAAAAATATTTCACATTCTCATCAAGAAAATTTGGGATGAGGAACAAATACCATCAGATTGGAAAGAAGGATACCTGATCCAAATACCAAAGAAGGGCGATCTCAGCAGGTGTGAGAACTACAGAGGCATCACTCTTCTTCCAATACCAGGCAAAGTCTTCAACAGGATATTGTTAAACAGAATGAAGGACTTCGTAGACGCCCAACTTCGAGATCAACAGGCCGGATTTCGTAAGGATCGATCATGTAGTGACCGAATTGCTACATTACGGATCATTGTGGAACAATCAATTGAATTTGAGATGCTGGAGAAAACTTGTAGCTCAGGTGGATGATTGTGGTGGTTTCTGTGGGAACTGGCCTCTGCAGGTTTCTTGCGGTTGGTTCAAACATGTCTTGTGCCAGGGGTAGTTGACCGAGGTCAACTATCAGTTTTGTGTGTTCATTTAAGCCTCCCTGCTGTTGTCTCACAGATTTAGGTCGGCTTTCGCAACAGCTGATGTGGCTAGACAGATCGTTCTTCGAACTATACCAAGCTTGTAGTGTTTCAGTCAGGTCTTCCCGGTTCCCAAATGTCACAGCCATCAGGCGCGGTGACTTGATGGACGTAAGGTTTGACGGACGGGGCAACTTGGAAATGCAAACTGCCATCGTGGTGTAGAGGGATAGGCTACTCGTGAGCTTCGTCCTGGTTACCGCCGGTGAGTTCGGGTATACCGTGAACTGCGATGATGGTCTGTTCTTGGGTGCCTGGCATAGTTCTGGCTGCCGAACGTACCAACCAGGGCTTGTCATGCTTGATGTGAATCCGCCGGGACAATTTGGTCGATGGTCTTTGAAATAAAAGGATGATGTCTTCAGCAATTCGTGCCGAGTCAATAGTTGCCCTCATCGGAGGGGGTTCGCACTTCGAGACATTTTGGCTTTCGAAAAGACGGCATATTTTGACTGGGACGTCACAGATTCCGAGGGCTGTGCGGTGTTTATCCCACTGCTCTTTATCGAAGATAGCCCTACCTTCTACCAAGCTTTCTTCCGATACTGGGACATTAAATAAAATAAGTGAGTTTGATCTGTCGTCCCTGTTCTTGGGTGGTAGCCGCTTTTGAAAAGGCGGCATATTTTTGCCGGGACGTTGCACATTCCGAGGGTTGTGCAGTGTGGTCATCCCACTGCTCTTTGTCGAAGGCAGCCATAACTTTTAGCAAGCTTCCTTGCGATATTGAGACATTAAATTGAACATGTGAGTTTGATCTGTCGTCCCTGTTCTTGGGTGGTAGCTGCTTGTGAGTTGGGGTGTTGCTATTTCCCTTCTTCACGTTCACCCACTGTTCTGTATTGCTAGCGGATACTGAGGCGTTAACATCAACCGGCTGTTTTGTCGGCGTGCTAGGCAGGGTTGTGGTAGCCTTGGTCACTTGTTTTACTGGTTTAGTGCCAGGCGATTTTGGTTTGGTCGTTTGGACTTTAGGGCTGATTTTGAGGTGGACCTGAGGCTTTGTCAGTGCCTCAGAAACTCTACACCGTGGGCAGAAGTACCAGAACCATGGGCAGGGGTGACTCAGCATGAATCCGTAGTACTCTTTAGGTACTGTAGTGTCGCAGTGACAGTGTACCCATGTACTACAGAAGTTGCATTCGAAAGTACGGTCGCTGATTTTGACTGATAATGAGCGGGCAAAACAGTCATCCTTATGCTGTTTCTGGGCGTTAGACTGTGTCGACTAGGCCTTAGAGCGTCTTTTTCTCCTATTCTTAACTAGCTTACTGGTCTTTTTAGGAATAGGAGTGGTGTCTTGCTTCCTCTGTGGTGTCTGCGTTGAGTGGACTCTGAGAGGCGTACTATCGACTGACTGTTTGGGTTTTAGAACAACCCGTTCACACGATATTGGGATTTCCGACGCACTATCGACCCCGGGGTTTATGCCTCCACACGTTTTCCTGGCTTTTATAGTGTAATGTGTACTAGCGACCTTATTACTTAACATGATAACAGGGAGATTTGGAGGTGAATACCGAGATAATTAGAGTACGAGATACATAATAAAGGGATTTAGGAAATTAATTTTCTCACCCCATCTGGTCAAAACTTCTCCTGGTAGTATACTTACGTAATATGTATATAATGTACTGTTAATCGTTTGTAATTTCATTTCGAAATAGACGAAACTTATTACTTCTTTTGAGTTGTGTTCCACTCTTAGAAATGATTCGGGTTCACAGTAAACGATCAATATATGTCATTAAAAGATCTTTAGTGGATTTTTACTTTTAACCTAATCATAATAGTGACAATATGGACTTCTAAGAACTTGAAATATTACTTTTCATCCTGTTTTTGTACATCGACAACCAGTCACTCTTCAAACCTGAAGAATTGCTCAAATGTGTTTATATAATAAAAAATTGTAGCGAGGAACTGTTTCGTTACAAGTTATAAGTGTGCCGTCGTATACAAACTTTTTGTCTCTCAGAATGTTACTATTATATGGAAGGAAAGAAACACTGTTTAATCATCTTGGGAACGAACTTGAAATAAAACTGAAGGTAACTTAGCATGTTTTTTATGGTAGAGTGACCAAAATAATTAGAACAGAGAGTTTCTGTCTACGTATTAATTGTTTATTTCAGATGATTTAAGACATCTGCCTTGGTTACCAGCAAGTATAAGTCACGCTTACATGGGTAAAAATGGTTTATTGGTGAAGTATGTGACCAAGCATCCTCAAGGACGGTGATTTGAGTGTATACACATATGCTAACCTTGTCTACGATTCTCACACTTAAGTACCATGTCCTGTGATCCCTAACTACTCGGAAGTGAATGACAAAATACTGATTAATATGTTCTGAAGAAATAGGTGATTGATGAGGCTTCGTGTCTAGTCTAGCCCAGTGGTAATTTCTATCTGTAAATCCAGACGACTAATCGGGTTTAGAAATAAAAATTCTTGACAAGTAAGGCTAAGATTACACTCATCAAAATGTGTATAAGGCCCTCACTTGAATATTGCTCACTTATCGTTTCTAACATGAATATCATGGACAAGATACGAGTAGCAAATGTCCAAAGAAGCATCACCCGGTGACTGCTCGGCTGGAGCCCTAACCACGGATACACAGAACGATGCAAATATCTATCCCTAGAACCTCTATGGCGCCGTCGGTTAAAAAACTGATAATTGGTCTCTCGTAAAATACCGCTCAATTATGAGCCACGACACTGCTAACAGAATTAGAAACAACGATTGTACACTGTTAACGGCAAAACACAAAAAATAATTGTTGTACCGCTCACTTAATTAATCGCAGCTAATTCCTACTGTTTAGTATTCTCTGACCACAATACACTGGACAAGTTCCAAAAGTCAGAAAACTGTGGAACAGGAAAAGATTATGTTCCAAATACTAAGGTTAAATGGAAATAAGAATCCAAAGGCGAAGGCAAAGGCAAAATAGATACAACGTTAATATCTTTATAGTTGTTACATGAGAAGCTTCTGGAATGTAATCCACCTGATTGACTAGTACTGACCGAATTAGATTTAGCCAATCAGCATGCAGCTAACGCAGTCATACTTTAATCCATCTATGTCCCCCTAACAATAATCGCGTCGTAATTTCTGTGTAACAGGATACAGTATATTGTGGAACAGCTTACCAATTTCTTTGCGATACAATCTTCAAGTCCAAGAAACTAGTAAAGCTGTTGTTAGATTCTAAAGAGATTTATCGACCATCCCCGGAAATCACATCAAGTCCCGAGGCCTTCTTTTATGGTCGACCAAATATTTAGATAAAACTTAGGAAACAATTACAGACTATGAACATATTGCACCTGCATTACCATCGGTACAGGTATAACGAAATAATATACGAATCCCCCTGCTCCTACTAACAGTAATAGGCTATGCCTTTGAGGTGCTGCCCGCGACAATTTGCCTGCATGTCTCTTGTAACATGTTTGTTATTTGAGAATAAATTATTATTATTATTAATTTTATATGGAAAGTTTTAGGCATCTATATGAAGCCTATGTATCTTGTGAAATATTTCAGTAACCGAACGTTTTATAAAAATATGTTAGTAATCTTAGCATTTTGATCTTGCCTGTAAATTGGCATGCCTCATGTAACGTGTTGTAATTCGAAAATAAATTATTAATATTATTATTGTAATTATGGAGTTTAGACGTCCATACCATTTGAAAGGCAACATGTTCTACGATGTTTTTAGTTATATAGGATTATTGCTGCCTATGTAATTATCAAGGAGCTCATTAGTTATAGCCAAAAGAAATGCAACTCTTAATCCATGCTTATGATAATTTTACTTCTTTAATATTCATCTTAGAGTTTGTGTAAATATAGTAGCCGTGTTTCAGTATGCAGGAGATTCGCTCGACTGCTTTTCCTTACATCACCATCCATACTGCGTTATTACCTTGTCGTAACAATGGTTTATGGTGATATAAAGCCATCACAGATAACTGCTTATAGTTTAAACTGAGCGTTCGCCAGTGCAGTATAATTAGTGTTGCTGTAAATGCTTGGTAATCTTCATGACTCGGAATATATCCATATTAGATGATTTGGAGATGTCAGTAATTTGAATAACGCCTATGATTCTAGGTTGCTTGACTGTATTGGGAATTATGTACGGAAATATTTTTAGTGGTAAGTAAATCGCCAAAACAAATTGTTCTGTAAGTATTGAACATCGACGACGATCTCTTTACTTTAACTGAAAGTATCACAGCTGAAGGTAACGGGTCACACTTATCCACATGTGCATGCAAGTACCTAGGCCCTTTGATATATAATTGTCTGTGACTTTTCAAGAGTAATAATCGGATTGCATCTGAAAGCTTGACTTCGTAGTTGACTCATATTAAGCTGTGTCGAGCTTTTTTACCGTCAACACAAAGATTGACAAACTCAACTGGTACTCTTGAAATTGCTTCGAAAAGTGATTCTTTAGCCGATCATAGTGAAGCAGTTTTGAAAGCTCTTTTTATTCCTGAAATAACTAATGGAAGGAATTGTGTTGACTGATTGGGGTTCATTGTCATATTGAAGCGGATTTTAACTAGCGGTGAAAACATTCTGCCATCGTATTGGCACAAGGATGATATGCTGTGCACCGCATCCTATTAGAGCCTAGAGGTCTCAATCAGCTACTGAATAGTTCATATTCTAATTATGCTATTTTATCGTTTGTTGTTGCAGTGAGTACATCAAAACTGTCACCCAGTTTTGAATAAATGTTTCCACCACTGTTTCAGCTGCGATGTCGGTTATCGGTATTGCTACAGAAAACCTTGTGTATCTGTCTATGGACGCAAAAACATGAGTCAAACCGTCTGAATGCGATTTGGTGCCTACCCAATTAATATGAACTTGTGCTAAACGTACACCTGGATGTGAAGGAATTCTAATAGGAAATGTGGTTCAACTGTTGGCACGCGGAACATTCCCTCTACTTATGTATACCTTTGTGTATATCAGGCCATAAATATTTGGTTTGTATCACTCTGTTGGTAGACTTTGCTCCAAAATGAGATGAGGAATGAATTTTAATTTTCGCATAGTACTGGAAAGAAATGGTTCAGGTATAGCGAATCGAATAATAATACTTCTTCGCGGGATAACAAATGCTAATCCCGTTACTCTGAGAATCAGATAAAAGACGATTTTTCAGTTCTTTAATAGCTTCAAAAGACTCAGATGTCTTTCGATTTTCCTTTAAAGGAATCTGTCAACAGTTGCATAAGTTGTGCATGACGAGGATGAATCGACGATAAAAGTTAATAAAATAATATTTATTCTCAAATGACTACGCTACAAGAGTCACGCAAGTTTACAGGCTAGATCAAATTGTCACAAATGCTTTCACAATTAATGTAAAAGTTATAGCAGTTAAATAAGGTATAAGCCAGTTTCTGATGACATATTTACACCATCTCACTGACAGAAACAGTATGATACAGCCTCATTTTCAATAGTAGAGTACAAATAAGGAAGGTGCACAATAGGTTCTTTTGGCGATTTGCCGAGATCAGTAGTGAATTTGTTGGGTAAGGTCATATGGAACGCGCTTGATACGAGTTGTGATCCAGACAGTCATGTACCTAGGGTGCATGTTCCCTAGAGTAGCCAAGGATTTCCCACCGTGAATGGGGTTCTGAAAAGGAGAAGAGAGAGAGAAAAGGCAGCAGTGTGTCAAGTGTATATATATAACCAAAGCACTACTTAACCTGTCATGTTGAAGTAGTCAATACAGTAGTAAGTCAAGATAAAATTCCTACTGACCACTTAAATTAAAGTAAGTTATGGGAATATAAGAATATAACTCACAGATAAAGGAGTATAGCAAAAAGAAGGAAGAGTTGTGCAGTGTCAGTTGGATAGAAGAGAAGTCGAGGTAAGAAGCTGGATTTATGTACGTTGAAATCGAAATTCTAGTTGAAAGAGTAGAGTTTGTAAAAATAAAACAATGATGAATAATATTTCGCACTGTCTGTTTTTTTATTTTTATTATTATTGAATGCCAACCCCTAGGTAATACTGTAAGCGCCTGAGTTAGAATGTTGCGGGTGTCTCGACAGAATAGCTACCTCATCATAGTTTTGGAAACATGAACCACAGAAGTAGCAAGCGTATAAGAGCGATCTCAGTGTTACTGATTAGTCATCTCATCAATCTAAAGAGCCGAAAGCAAAAAAAATGTTCTGTCCCACAAACATGGTTGCTTTGAAGTCATCGCCCACACCATCAATGTTTGCTGGTCAGTAACTCCACCCTCCCTCATTTTGTGTTGTTATGCTCATGTTAAATAATTAAAAAACTATTGAGTTCTACTTGGTGCTATATGTCTCACATCCTGTTGAGAAACACTATTTCTGCAAGTTTCCTTCATAAACGTGTCTGGCTGTTACAACTTATGAACTATTGGTTGGGCATCAATGCTATACAGTTAACAGTTATGGAGAAATAGTAAGGATTTTCAAACATGATATAAGCATTTAGAATGTAGTGGGGGAGATGTACTTAACTAGCTACGCAGGAGAAATAAAGAGTATCAGGGTTAAAAGTGGAGCAATAGATAACACTAAGGGATCAAGGTAAGTCAATAGCGCGTAATTGAGAACAGTATAATTGATAATAGGCAATGTGAAACTCACACAGTTGTAAGTGTTGATAAGGTTGCGCACAGGAGAGTAGAGTGCATTCTAATCAACCAGTTTACATTTGAACAGTGTCGATCGACCCAGTGAGCAGAGTAACCTGTCTATTTCAAATAAAAACTAAAGAGATTTATATTCAACTAGAAAAATGCAATGCTACTTGGGTGGGTAAAAATAACTAAATAAGACGCAGCACTGAGTTCATTGTGTTTAAAGTATATGCAGGGCTATTAATATGAAAGCAGGGTGAGAGTGAGTTCACGATCGCAGAAGAGTTAGTGCAACTGATAGCATCATTAAGAAGTTGAACAAACTCATGTAACCCACTTGCCATGAGTATTTTTGAGGGAAGCCTATTCCATATAAGTGCATACTTAGAGAGGAAGAAGTTTTCTCGAATTTTGGATCAATACTTCTCAAGTTTGACCGTAGATACTTTATCTCGAAGGTTATGTATACATGGGCCATGGATAAGGACTAAACAGCAGCAGTTCAAAGTAAAGGATCAGATTGGACTTAAGCCTTCTTTTCCATAATGGATCGAGCCCGAGTTCAATACATCGGGTTGGATAGTCAATGAGTGAACTATGATTTAGGACTTTCCGGGTATATTTCCTTACTTCAAGCTTCAACATATCAGACAGGCGTAGGTTAAAAAATAAGAAAGAGCAGTATTTAGTATTCAGGATAAAGTATCAGTGATTTTATGGCAAAAACTCAGTCACTGGTTATTTTATTTCTCCCTGGAACGCATTAAGTGTTTCTCCATGGTATCGCTATTCTATCACTTAGTGAGGTAATAAGTACTTCTGTTACAAAAACCGAATTTGTGATGTGCACAGCGTCTTTAGTTTCTATTTTTAGTGTTTACAACGGAGACCACGATAGCACATAAGATCCACGAAAACACCCGTGGGTGACCTTTGCGGCACATCTGAATTTACGGCAGCTTGACCTTCACTCATCACTGTGACTAGCCGTTGGCACAAATTGCCTTGTTCTGACAAGTACGTATTTATTTTCTATCGCTTTCATATTTCAGTGTAAATTCATACTACACCCTACTTTATCTTTTGTTTCCGTACTACTGTTCAACACGACTCTGATCCCTTTTTCGGGCATCTGAGTTTCATTTTACGGTATACAACATAAAAACTATATCAACCAGCTATAAAAGTGATGTGTATTCTTCGGAACGATAATTTGAGTCATTCAGTTTGGAGAAACTCATGTCTTAATCATACTATAATATCTAAGCCTTTCACAATTTAAGGTAGTCTTTGAAGAGTTCTATGATAATGCTGTATATGAGTAATGACTTAATAGTGTTTCTTTTAGTAATAAAGTTTTTTTCCGGGTTTTGACAGCCTTAAAACTTGGCGAAGCTTAAGGATGTTTTCCCTGTATTCCTGGTTGAAGCCTTTGAGAACACGGGCAATTGCTAAGAATATACGCACGTTCTTGAGTACAACAGTAGAGCCTATTTCAAAGCCGGAAATAAAGCGAAACTCGGTATGTTTTGGTTTATGCAATGTAACGTAAACTCTAAATTAGATTTTCATTAACAACAACTGGGTAGAGTCATCTAGTGGAAAAACCTTCAACACTATCAATCCAGCAACGGGTAAAGTAATATGTCAAGTTTCAGCAGGTGATGAGGTAATTCGTATTTACGTTTGATATTTTTTTCAAATTTATTTAAGGCTGAAAAATGTGTATATACCATCACAATTATTAATTCATATGAAAGATTTAGCAGGCCAATTTAAATTAGATGAAGCCCTGCTGAAAAAAATTTGGTCACAAAGCCTACCACAAAATGTACGACAAATTCTCAGCACGACCATTGACTGCGTCAGCTCGACAGATTTAGCTGACATGGCAGATAGAATAATGGAAATTTACCCAGATAATAATTTAGTAAGCTCTGTTCAAACTACCGGCATTGCGGACATGTGTAACATTTTCAATTTTCAACAACAACTAATACAAATGACTAAGGAAATGCAAATGTTGCGGGCCACCGTTGCAACGAATCGCGCCAAAACAACTACACCTTTCTCTGGGAGAAGGTCATGCTCCAGACGCCGCTCCATGTCTCCGAAGAGGGCAACCGGTATTTGTTGGTATCACCAGAAGTACAGTGAGGAGGCTCGCCGCTGCACAAAACTGTGCACTTGCCTCGCAAACAGACAGGAGACAGGGAAACTGGCCAGCCAGACAGTGATGGCGGCGACTGCTTCTGGCCACGCTGCAAGCCGTCTCTTCCACATCAGGGATAGGATTTCAGGCTCAGACTTCTTAGTCGATACAGGAGCTGAAATAAGCATCATCCCACTTCAAATCACACGACGGCAACACCACTAATAGTAAGGCGGCCAACGAAACGTTCATCAAAACTTTTGGAGAACAGTCTCTCATACTTGACCTTGGTCTTAGACGGCGTTTCACGTGGGTTTTCGTAGTAGCTCAAGTCAATCAGCCGATACTCGGAGCAGATTTCCTCAGCGCTTACAATCTGCTAGTAGACATGCATGGTAAGCGACTAGTCGACAAACAAACACGTCTACACTTAATCGGCATAACCAACAACAACTACGAAATTCATGGGGTACGGATGATCAAGCCCATAAGCCAACCTTTCGCAGATATCTTAGCGAAATACGACAGTATCACCAATGTTGACTATCGTAAAGAATGCACTGTACACCATATGCAGCACCACATTACCACTACGGGTCCTCCCGTCTGCGCCAAGCCCAGGAGACTACCGCCTCACAAACTGCAAATTGCCAAGAGACAATTTGAACATATGATGCAACTGGATATCATCCGACAGTCAAGCAGCCCATGGGCTTCTCCACTACACATGGTCCCAAAGAAAGATCAGGACTGGCGCCCATGTGGCGATTATCGGCGTTTGAATAACCAAACCGTTCCAGACAGATACCCAATTCCGCACCTTCATGACTTTTAATTGAACCTGCATGGCAGACACATTTTTTCGAAACTTGACTTAGTAAGGGCATATCATCAGATTCCGCTGGCACCAGAGGATGTCGAAAAAACGGCCATTATCACTCCTTTTGGTTTATTCGAGTTCTTAAGAATGCCATTCGGATTAAAAAACGCTGCACAAACATTTCAACGTTTTATGGATGAAGTAACTAGAGGTCTAGATTTCGTTTTTGCCTACATCGATGATGTTTTAATAGCTAGTGCATCGATTGAAGAACACGTCCAGCATTTACAGACTCTCTTCGATCGTTTCCAAAAGTACGGCGTCGTCATTAACCCTTCCAAGTGCATGTTCGGTGCTCCTGCCTTGGAGTTTCTAGGACATTACATAGACTCACAAGGCAAGTTGACGCAATCATCAACTATCCTGAACCTAACTCATTAAAGTCATTACGCCGATTTCTTGGAATGTGTAATTTCTATCGACGAATTCTACCCAACTGCGCAGAAGCTTTACAACCCTTAACTGATCTGTTAAAAGCCGATAAAAAAGAGACGAAGAAAGCTAAAAATGATATTTTCAACTTACCGCCTGCTGCTAAAACTGCATTTGAGAAGGCGAAGTCTCTGATATCCAATGCTACTATGTTACAGCATCTAAATACTGATCCCACGACCAACCTAATTCTATGCACAGCTGCATCTCAGAAAGCTGTCGGGGCAGTGCTACAACAACGAGTAAACGACGTCATTACGCCCATAGCGTTCTTTTCCAAACGACTGTCACAGACACAAGAACGTTATAGCACCTTTGGACGTGAGTTACTTGCTATCTACCTCGCTGTTAAACATTTCAGCTTTTTACTACAAGGACATCCATTTACAATCATGACTGATCATAAACCCTTAAGTTACTCGTTTAACGTGTCCCATGAGCGACATTCACCTAGAGAAGCCTGACAACTGGATTATATTTCCCAGTTTACGACAGACATTCAGTATATCAGGGGACATAGCAACGTCGTAGCCAATGCCCTATCACGCAGGGATATCAACACACTAGTACGCAAACAAGATGTTAATCTAGAAATACTAGCAAACCTTCAAGTAGACGATGCAGAACTGAAAGCCTGCAAAGACTAGTCTAATTTGATCCTCAAACGTGTACTTATCCCTTTCACCAATGCATCGATAATCTGTGACGTCTCAACAGGAACTAATCCTCCCTTTGTACCTCAAGCCTGTCGACGACAAGTATTCCGACAGTTACACGAACTTTCGCATCCTGGAATCCGAGCCACCACGAGACTGATCACGGAACGTTTCGTGTGGCCCGAAATTAACTCGGATGTCAAACGTTGGACAAGAAGCTGCTTACAATGCCAACGTAGTAAGGTACACAGTCGCACGTTAAGTCTCGTTGGTAAATTTCCGCTTCCCGACAAACGTTTTCAACATGTGCGTTTAGACATCGTTGGTCCGTTGCCACCATCGAACTCTTTCACTCATATTCTCACCGCGGTAGACAGATTCACACGATGGTTGACAGCATGTCCCATTGCAGATACCTCCGCAGAAACTGTAGCAGCGATTTTCCTTGATCGCTGGATAGCAAATTACGGAGTACCCTCGATTATTACTACAGACCGTGGTCCCCAGTTCCAGTCCGCCCTATTTCAGGAATTCACTAAACTACTGGGAGTAAACCATATCGAAACCACAGCTTATCATCCAGTAGCTAATGGTCTGGTCGAAAGATTTCACCGCCAATTAAAAATCTCGCTGATGACACAAGCTGATACAACGAAAAGGAGCGATGCACTACCGCTTGTACTCCTCGGCATTCGTTCAACAATCAAGGAAGACATCGGTTACACTTCTGCTGAACTGGCATATACACGGCTGCTCTTACGTGTTCGGTTGGGTTTGGCACCAAAAATCCACCATTATAAAAATGTTAATAATCCCAGCGGTATAACTATCCTTAGGATAGCGTACACACATGATTGCAGTCTATAAATGTAGACAATATATGTATTAGAATCCAGTTAACGCATTAATGAACAATGGAGAACATGAGGCATGTATGTAAAGTGTATTTGTTAGGAAAAGACAGTGAGTGTCATGCTATGTGTACAACAGAACGGAAACGTACAGCAGTCAAAGCGCCTGGTATCCCATGACACACACTGGAAACAAAATGTACAAACATTTCATAGTAAATGTGTACAGGCTGTAAAAATTAACAGAATAAATACAAATAGCATCAAAAACTATTTACAAAATAAGTTTTTCATACCAACTCCACATTGTAACTTATTAGATTTCAGTAACCTGAACGTATGTTCATGTTCAATTCTTTCAATATAAATCCTTAATTTGGAGTACACTGAACGAGTTCTCAGATTTAGATTCATTGGTTTACCCCAGTGTTTCTTAAACCCTCGAAACGACGTAAAATTGTTTGATGCCTCAGTAATGTATTTATTTCCCTTGAAATTTTTTGGTTGTGGTGACCAGTTTCTACTTGTAGGTTTTAAAATTACTTCCAGTCACTCATGTTAATATTAAGGTGTAAGTAGTTTCTACTTCCTTAAGCTTTTAGTTTTTTTTACCATTAAAAAGGCCTATTATTATATGCAATTTATTTCTAAACTGTCTGAGATATACTATCTTAAACAGTTTTGTTTTATTATGATGGATTTGACTCCAATTTTTTACCAGTATATAAAAAATGTCCTCCTTAATTAAGTTTTAGTTAACCAAACATTTACAAAAACACTAATGTCAATATTACAGGTGGTGATCATACTTTTACTTCCAATCACCAAACTTATACTTTTCTACTTATCATCCTTATTAAAGGTTGACATAGATAGAGCAGTTAAAGCAGCTCGTAAAGCATTCGAATTCGGTTCCGAATGGCGTACCATGGATGCATCATATCGTGGTGTACTGCTCAACAAACTGGCTGATCTTATTGAACGTGATAGAGTTTATTTGGCTGTAAGTTATTTGTACATTTGACAATACCTTTTCATGTTACTTCATACACTTGGATGAAGTTGGAACTAATCGATTTTTGTTTCTAAATCTCAAACTTTCAAATCTACCAAAATGTATATACATGCTGCTCATAATTTTCCTCACGAATCTATGAATAGTTAATGAGCTACAGTTCTAAAATGCCACACTGTTGTTTATTAACAATTTTTATTCATAGAACAGTGCATTAAATGTTTCTTTTTTTAATAGCTTGCTAATTAGTTTTGTGAAGAATCATATAATCCAAAAGTTAATCGATAAGCAAGCGAAGCAATTTAGTGTTTTACACCATATGCGATGAGATATTTTCTTACTACCTCTTAGTATATAAAGAGGTGATTAAAGATCGTAGATGCCATGACTTGTTGAAACTAAAGAAGAGCTGTTAATTCTTTTAGAGCCTATCTTTTTAATCACCTTTGATTTTATCGATTTCACGTGTTCTATATGAGACATTTTGATTTCATTATGTTCATTTTGTTTATTAACATAGTTTACTAATGATAACTGTTTATGACACTGAGCAAGCTCTTAGATGCATAAAATCTGATAAAACATAGGCTTTTTGCTTGTTAGTCAGTGTTTTTTTTTTATGCTGTTCATTTTCTTTCCATGCTATTTCGGTGTGTAAATGTAAACTGATGAACTTTGACACTAAGTCCATATATGTTGGTTGAAATGTATAGATATGCCTTTTCAGTAGTTGGTTAATTTCTTATTTTATAAATTCATATCCATCACATTAGTTTACTTTTGAATATTCACTTTATATATTGTTTTAGTCTCTGGAAACATTGGATAATGGAAAACCATTTACTGATTCATTTCATATTGATCTAGATTTAGTGATCAAATGCTACAGGTCAGTGATTAAAATACGTTTCATTTTGTAAATAGTTTTTTTTTAATGTGAATGTCTGTACCATAGTTTTGATTTTTTGTATAGTTTCAGCCAATCAGCTGGTCAGCAATAATGTATAACTTCGTAGGTACGTATATCAGTTCAAGTTCTCATACCAGGATAGCACAGAGATGCTATTGTCGATTCAAATCTTATAATGGTAGAGGTAGTAGAAATATGAGCAGTAATCAGGAAGATTAAGGTTTGAAGATGTTATTCAAGGAATATAATCCAGGGAAAATCGCATCCCAGACATGCTTTAATTGTTGCTCAAGGTGTTCAGAAGACTGCATTTTGTCAGCGTCTTCACTAAGTAGAACTATGTCATCTGCTTATTCTAAGTCAACAAGTTCAACTCCTGAAAATTCAGATGAAGATAGTGTTATCTCTAAAAGCATGTCTATGACAAAATTAAACAAGAATGTAGAAAGTGGATATCCCTGACGGACACCGCTTGAAGTAAAGAATCCTGATGACAGCTCACCATAAGTCCTCACTCTACCTGTAGTGTTCGAGTAGAGAGCTTGCATAAGGTTAATGTACTTGTTCGGCACACCTTTTAACGACAGACACTGCCACAGAACCTCACAATCAATACCGTCAAGTGCTACCTTACGGTTGAATAATACTACTATTGTGGGACGTCTGAACGTGTGTCTATGTTCTAGGAGTTGTTGAAGTGTGAATGTCTGGTTTATCCATTCAGATCTAGGTCAATAACCAGCCTGGTTTTTCCGAGTCTTCTCCTAATGAGCCTTAGTTAGGTGTCGAAGTATCACTGAAGCTATATTAGTCAAACTGATTCCTCTGTGACTGTCACAAGAGGACATTTGTCCTTTCTTATAGACTGAGACAATCAATGATTGAGACCAGTCAGATGGAATTACATCCAGTTCCGAGATTCTATCTAAGTTCTCAGTCAATCTAACTTCTAAAACTGCTAAAACCATCCTTAAAAATCTCAGGTGGAAGCCTGTCAAAACTTGCTGCTCTCCTTCACTTTAGATTTACAAAAACATTTTCAACTTCATTAAGAGTCGGATAACTCACATCAATTCGCCATCCAGGTTGACTGGATATCGTGGGCAACCGAAGTGTGTCTGAAAACCAGTTGAACTGATACCTAAAGTGTTCTGCTCATCGATCCAGTCTCCTAGATTGAGAATGACTAATAAGCTCATCTTTGTCCGAGATAGTTTCACTAACAGTCGAATTCATAGTACCAGTTTCCTTGATATATCAAAAAACGTCGTCTAGTGTTACCTATCATTGCTGCCTTTTTCATCACCATTGTTTTCGCTAGCCACCACTGTTCGCAATCATTGCACAGGTTTTTTATCAGCCTGTGCTTAAAATGACTTTGCTCTTCATCGTGTTCAGAGCCAGGTGGGATGGGTTTACGAGCGTCTATCAGTTCGGTAGATGCTGCCCAGATCTACGGCTTCTCCTCAATCTTATGGTTTACCTGCTGTTTCCACAGCCTTTCGGATATTGTTCCAAGCTGCCTCAGGGTGAAAATCACTTATATGGCTGCCTAACCGTTTTTCTAGTTGTTCGTGAAATATACTGTAGGCTTTGCTATCATTAGATAGAACCCTAAGAGGTTTTCTTGAAGTGTCTTTCCTGTGTTCAGTAAGTTGCAAAAAAGTACTCACTCACACTAGAGCATAATCTGAATCTAAACATGTTCTATTCTGAGCCATATCTGATGACGTCTCAAACCACTGAGTTGCAACATCTTCAGGACCCCAACCAGCGAATATTGAAAGACCAATAGATGCCAATAATGTACAGCTTTCTTTCATATCACAACACCACGTCATACACTGATCACCTCTCCGCTTTTTCCAACCAGTCTCTGCGTTGGCAAATAATACACACTGACATTCGCTGGGAAGACAGTCGTATTACATGTTGAAGCCACTGCATTCGGTGTTTAAGATGGTGATACCAAATGAATTATCATCTCTATACCCGAACGCGTTGCTGAACCTCTGGATTACTAACATGGTGTTTCCACCAAATGTTAGTCATCCTTCGGAGACATTGGTAGTTGTTTAACATCCTTAACTCGGAGTGGTCAAGTTTCACAATCACAGAGCAAGAGTGCTCTCACTGACGCATTGATGACCCAACCTTTCACATCCAAACTAACATCAAAAAGGCACCAAAGATAGTCCAGATTGGTGTAAGTCGCTCTGGCTTTCACTATACGTGAATTGATCTCACTACTCAAGCCACCACCAGCACGTATAAAGCTACCCAGATACATGAATTTTTCGATTACTTCCATTTACTTTGCTTGTTTGCATGTTGTTCATAGTTCTTCTCTTTTTAGCTCAAAATTGCATATTCCACTAAACTTATAAATATTACTATTATTAGTTAGTATTAATTAATTAGTGTAGAATCAAAAGAATCTAAATATTTCATTGATAATGTTTTCTCTTTACTACTTTGGTCAGTTATGAAAATCATGAATTTTGTTTTTTGGTTATAGTTAGTTAATCTAATCAGTCATTGATATCATGATCATTTTTAATTCTTCATTCATTACTTTTTAGTTCATTGAAAGAAAAAAAGTTCACTTGATATCTTCTATCTAACGATCATGTCTAATTAGGTGTAGTTTAGCCACTTAATGCATTTTTTTTACTGCTGATATAATAATAGTACTATTCTATATCATGCAAACTAATTTTCATGATGAGGACAATTGTTGTGTGTTGTAATTAATTTTAACAAAAGATTATGTAGTGTCTGTTTAATTTATTTAAAAACGCAAAAATTGATACAAAAAAGACATCAAAATATCTATGTTCTGCACAAATCATTGCACTTGTGTTTAGGCTGAGATGGTTTTCTGGGAGGGTCACTCCTCGAGGCTTCAATCCACAGATATATATATATATATAATCGCCAAGGTATTGGAACAACGTTGGAAGATGCAGTTCGATGATAGTTTGCGACTAGAAATAGTTTCATATGTGATTTGTTCTTTCAGGGTTCTTGAGCGCATTTGCTTTACTGGTTTAAAATCAGGAATTCCCAACACCTCCATAAGTGGATTCTCTGTACCCACTTACCCGGTTTAAGGCATAGTCAAACATTCGCTTTTCTTTCAGTTTCGTAAACAACTCCGCTACGAGAAGGTAGTGAGTTGGAATTCCTTAGCAAGGGCTATATAAGCCCAGTCATATTCCACCTTCAACCGTACTAGGATATTTGGGAATTCTATTCTTTGTCTATACAAATATATATGTATATATATATTTCAAGTTACTAAACTGGACTCTGACTACAATCTTGAACAAAGATATGACAACAATATATTTCTGATTTTTTTGTTTTCAGAGTTCATGTTTTATTTACTTATAATTAAGAATTTTCTTACCAATTAAAAAAATATATATAACCAGTAATACTTGCTATAGAAACTCCTTATATGCTTAGACCAGAAACAATAATACACAAAAAATTGTACTAATATGATCTCCACTCTATTCTGTCTTTTACTGATAGATATCAGTTTTGTTTACATGATAAATATTTCGAGAAAAAAAACAGTAGTAAACACACAGAAATAGATTTTCACCTCTTTATCTTGAATAGCAAAAAGATATACTTATTTAAAGTGTTGTCTCAAATCGGCTATTTCGATTTTGCATTTACGGGGTTGTGAAGATTGTTAAGTTACACATTTTTGAAACCATGAATCGATCAATGTTAGATCACCATTAGAAACCTGGAAGCACTGGACGGCCGTTTCGTCCTGGTATGGGACTCATCAGTGGCAGTGCGCATCCACGACTCCTGCATCCCGCAGGATTCG
This sequence comes from Schistosoma turkestanicum, assembly GCA_944470395.2. Taxonomy (NCBI): domain Eukaryota; kingdom Metazoa; phylum Platyhelminthes; class Trematoda; order Strigeidida; family Schistosomatidae; genus Schistosoma; species Schistosoma turkestanicum. Next base: position 7,209,449 of record OX103977.1, read on the forward strand.
AACCCAGAACCTTCGGTATTGTGAGCGAACGCCCCAACCGCTAGACCACTGAGGTGCAGGAGTCGTGGATGCGCACTGCTAAGGAGTCCTTACCAGGACGAAACGGCCGTCCAGTGCTTCCAGGTTTCTAATGGTGGTCTAACATTGATCGATTCATGGTTTCAAAAATATTTCGATTTTCATTGTTAAAAAAACAAAACAATATTTTACAACTTAATAATAACAAACATTCTTTCTTTTATAGATATTATGCTGGTTGGGCAGGAAAATATCATGGTAAAACTATACCAATCAATGGAAATTACATGTCATTCACATGTCATGAACCAGTTGGTGTATGCGGACAAATTATACCATGGAATTTTCCACTTCTTATGCAAGCATGGAAACTTGGTCCAGCATTAGCAATGGGTAATACAGTGGTTATGAAAACAGCAGAACAAACTCCATTATCTGCTAATTGGGTAGCTGAATTAATTAAAGAAGCCGGTTTCCCACCTGGTGTAGTAAACATTGTTCCAGGGTAAGGAAATGTTACTTTAAATTTGATGATTCACTTGATTTCTCCAACTATTCTCTCAGTCAGTCAGTCGTGAAGATAAGGGGGGAGGAAGGATTCGATTGTGACCAATTTGATCTCGTGTACTGTTACGGTTATGTGGGCGGTTGTCACTTCCCGGATGCCCACACCGTGGAAGGGTGTTTCTTGAGGGACCTAAAAAGGAAGGTAGATTAGTGTCGGTCTTAGAGACCTGGGAGTGTGACCTCAGTGCCAAAGGGACAACTGCTTAAGGCCAGTCACGCACGGCCTTTTTATGAAAGGGTTTTTGAGTATCAGCTCTATTCTTGGAGTTAGATAATCGTATTTATAGGTAATCCTTCATGTAGTATTCTATATTTTAAAAAAAGGTTTTTCTGTACATTTATTAATGATAGCCAAATTTATTCGAAACTCCATCTGAAGCCCCTTTGTAAATACTGCCGATCCCAAGCTCAGATAAAGAGGGAGGGTTGGGCATGGGGTTAGCGATCGAATCCCGTAGAAAACTAACTCGCGAAAAAAACGCTTACCAGAAAAATAATTCAAACCATTCGAACTCTGCCATAGCATTTAGGTCTTCATTTAAAGGAGTTATGGCATCTCATGATGAAAGCCGAGTTCCTTCGGAAGTTACGAGGCCGATGCCACTCCCGACAACCACAGCCAAAAAACGCTATCGTAGAAAAGAAAATTTTATCGAAATTCTCTTCATTTCTATTCAACGACTCAATAGATTTTTTTAGTTTTTCCTAATTATTGACGTTTATGTAAATAGGTTGATAGCTTTCGGCGGTGCTCTTTCCCGTTTTCTGACTAGAGGACGAGTGTACTGCGCAGTAGTTCGCTCCGTCTTACTATATGGATTCGAAACATGGCCGGTAAGAGCAGATGTTCGTAGGTTACTAGTCTTCGATCATAGGTGTGTCCGAAGCATTGCTCGTGTATCCTGGGACGACCGAGTAAGCAATGCTGTCGTTAGGAAACGAGTTCTAGGTAAGGATGGCAAATCAATAGATGGAGTGGTGAAACTTCATCAGTTGAGGTGGTTGGGACATGTGTTACGTATGGCTAACCACCGACTGCCTCGACGAGCTATGTTTTGTGGTGTAGGAGTAGGTTGGAAGGGAGCTGAGGGTCGGCCAGACCAAAACATGGTGGAAATCCATGAAGTCACTAACAAGTGGACTGAGTCATGTTGCTAGATGTAGGCTATGTGGCTGGGGTCCGCGAGACGAAGGTTACCGATGGTTAGAGACCCTGAATGACATGGCTCAAAATCGTTTGCAATGGCGCAGGTGCATCCACTCTTTGTGTTCTCACGAATCCTAATCTTCTGGATTCGTCAACACCTCTACCTTTATCTTTCTAAACTTATGTCACTGATATATACATCTTGAATAATATCCTCAAATCCTAATCTTCTCCATTACTAGTAATACTTCTACTATCTTTACCACTATTGGGTTTTGAATTCACAATTGCGTCTCTTTGCTAATGTGGTATAGTAACATGAACTGATGCACTTACGTACGAAGTTCTACGTTGTAACTGACTGACTGGTGTTCTGTTCTCTAAGCTAGATGGTTTCATTGCGAAGCATTCTTTATACAGCTGGACAATAACATCAACTCGTAATTCATAAAGAAGTGAAATTTTCAACTATAAGGCAAGTGTTAAATTAGTTCGTTTCGAAGGCTTCAATTGTGATTGCTTCAATTTCATAGATTTTTTTATCTTTATTTGTTCGTGCATTTATGTTGACTGTTTTTTTTTCGGTTGACTTCTTATTTTTATGGTCAGAATTGTTGAAGAAAACGAAATGTACGATGATAATCAGTCACAAACAAGGTTATCAGAACACCTGTGAAATATCAGTATAGGTTTGTGAAGATCATTGAGTTTCATTGAAATTATGAACCTGCCAATGTAAGACCAACCTTGAAAACATGGGAGCATTGAACGATCTCTTCGTTCTAGTATGGGATCCCTCAGTAGTGCATGACCACTATATGGTCATTTGACGTTGTTAATGTCTAATCCACAATATCACGCGACTATCCACCATTGTTTTTATTGAGTAACTGAATCACGCCCGACACAATTGAAGTTTGCTGGTCGCGGCTTCTCACTGGAATTCCCAGAATTTACTGTCGAAACCAGTCATTGGTATTAGTATTAGGTTTTGAAAATTGTTGAGCTTCACTCAATGTTATATAACTAGTAAAAACCTAAAAGCACTGGACGTCCGTTTCGTCCAAGTCTGACACTCTTCAGCATTACGTATCCGTCACTCCGCACGCAGGAAATTCCAGAAATTTTGGCTCGAAACCATAATCTGTAGAATAGTTAGAAAGCAGTTTCGTGATTTCATCATTTGGCTCAGATTGTGGTGCTGTGGTGCGAGCTACTTATAATTAGTATATGACGTGAGTGTCAATGTAATGTCTGGCAGCAGAAGATGGCGGAAGATCAAGAAAGGAAGAGTTAGAACACAATGGAATTTGTATGAAACGCATGAATAGTGACAATGGATTGATGTTTGGCAACAGGAACAGTCCAGTTCGATATGATGAACTGATATTTTGCAAATGAACGATTTACGATATGGTTTTCTGAGTAACTCTGTAATTTTCGTTAAATACAATTCGGTTGCCCCACCTGTGTTCTCCTTCACTACAAGATAACACAACATTACTAATGGCATTCATATAAGCCGCAACTCTCTGACATTCCAAAAATTGTTCGACTCTATTGAGAATTCATCTAAAAATGCAGTAAATAATTGTAATGGAAATTTTTAAGTGTCATTGTAATTATCATAAATTGCCAATAGATTTTGACCATTAGAAAATATGAAATGTTAACATTTTACTCTAGTTGATACGCTGCTAATCAATAAGGTGTTACTGAAATGTCATTTTATTGTAAACATTTTCCTAATGATACTTATTTTTATGCTATTTAACTAGCTTTTATGTATATTTTTTGTTAAAAGTTATGTGTACGTGATATTTTGTAGTTAAAAGTGATTATTAGAATTCGGTTATTTATATGATTGGTAATGTACTGTTTTTTTTGTTGAAAGAATTAAAGTTTATCACATTTAGTTCATTTAGTAAATTATAGACTGATTGAATTGGTTGATTATTGATTATAAGATTTTTGCTAAACTGGAACAATTTTGTTTAATTGGCTGTTTGATTCTTCTCAGTGATATGTGTAGAATTGCAATTAGAAAGATTCGAACAGCCAATCGGAATGAATTAACCATCATTCCCGATTGGACAAGCCAGTAGCTAAGTAGATAACAATGTAATGGTATTTTTTAAAGTCAAGTGGTACTGGGTTCGAGTTGAGGAGTGCAAATGAACTCTGAGATGCATGTACTCTCTATCTTTCTCTTTTTAAACTTATCTCACTGAATTATACTTCTTGAATAATATCTTTCGACCCTAATCTTCTCGTTTAGCGCTAATTGATGTGCATACGTACATCAATTCAAGTTACCATACCATATTAGCACAGAGACTCAATCGTCAGTTCAAATCCCATAGTAGCAGAGGTAGTAGACGTATTAGCAGTAATCGGAGAGATTAGGGTTCGAAGTTACTATTCAAGAAGTAGAATCTGGTGAAAGAAACTTAAAAAGAAAAAAATAAAGGTGATGAGGAATTCAGAAGGATATTCATCCAATATCATAGGAGAACTATTTGTAAGTCTAATTCCTTTGGTTAATTCCTATTGGCCGTCCTAACTATCAATCTCACATACTTCAAATGTTGTTTCCTATTCGACCTATTCGTATAAATATGCACTATCTGTAAGGTTTGACCACTCGAATCCTTCGTCCGTGATCCTTATCCTCTTCTGAACTCGGACCGCGTACTTTCTGTGTGCTGGTAGAATACACGTTGTACTTCTTATCAAGACTTCTTCTACTTAATGGGGGTTTAGGATGTTTGGATTAGAGTTACCTGTCATGTCGCCGGACTATCGATCCTCGCTCTTGTTTACTGTCTAAGGTGAACTCGTAGTTGTTAAAACATATCCAATAACGTGGTGACGTGCGTTCGTAACAGTGCCATGCTTTGGTTTGTCCGCCCCTAACTTTCATCCAACCTATTCGTACAACGCAAAACATAGCTCAACGAGTCAGTCTGTGGTTAGGCATACGTAACACATATCCCACCCACCTCAACTGATGAAGTTTCATAACTTCATCTATTGATCTGCTATCCTTACCCAGTGCCTGTTTCCTAACAACTGTATTACTTACTCGTTTGTCCCAGAATATACGAGCAATCCTTCGAAGACAGTTATAAGATGCATGCATGAAATATTCCTCTACTATTGGTCATCATTCATCTTTGTTAATAATGAACAAATGTTGTTTAAACATAAAATCACGCAGAATAAATTAACACCAATGCAAAGGCATGGGAAAGCTTAGCCGTATATCTAAAATAAAATTGCGACCTACTATGTTGTAATGCCTAATGAACCTTAACATATATGTATATCGATTTAAGGTGATTGTCACTTATTAAATTTGATGAATTAAATTTATTAATTCCGTGTAAATTGTATGAGTTTTTAACAGATTTTCGTTGAGTGTGAATATTGTTTATTTAATTTTAACTTAAATCATTCATCATGTATTCATTGTTCAATGAAATGTTAAGTCGAGCCTTTCTCACCACTTCCGTTTATTAATAAATGGGTGAATGTTATAGATTGCAGTGTAATTTCCATGAAAAATGTCATCTCATACATCTGAAGTTATGTATAACAAAGTTCTACAGAGACATCAGTATGTCACAACCCAATTTATGGGATGAAAAGCACGAATATAATGAAAGTTGGAGCTTTAGATGAAATCCCTGATAAAAGTTGCACTGTAATACCCAACACTGATTCATTTGAATAAAGTAAAATAACCTACGTAGTAGAATGACATGGATCCATTTATAGTTCATTGTTTCTCATCAGTTGCTTATAACGTAGAAAAAATGATATTAATCTCTAAAAGTCCCTGTGTGGTGTGCGCTACTTATAAGTAGTATATGATGCGAGTGTAAACGTAATGTCTGGCAGCAGAAGATGGGGGAAGATCAAGAAAGGAAGAGTGGGAACACAATGGAATTCGTATGAAACGCATGAATAGTGACAATGGATTGAAGATTTGCAAATTAACGGTTACGATATGGTTTTGCTATTTTACTGAGTAACTCTGTAATTTCCGTTAAATACAATTCGGTTGTCCTCACCTGAGTTCTCCTTCACTACACCTGTACTTACTTTGCGTCCAGTGAACAAAGTTGCCGAGGAATTTATCATTGTTAAATGGTATCCGAGTGATGATAGCTATGCATGAAAAGGTAAGGATGGCAGATCAATAGATAATATACTGAAACTTCATCAGTTGAGGTGGGTGGGATATGTGTTACGTATGCCTAACCACCGAACTGCCCCATCAAGCTATGTTTTGCGATGTAGGAATAGGTTGGAAGAAAAGAACTAGAGGTGGACAAACCAAAACATGGCACAAATCCATAAAGTCACTGAAAAGTCATGTTGGTACGTGTCGACTACCTAGTTGCGGTCCGCCAGATTATAGTAATCGATGGTTAGAGACAACGTGAATAACATGGCTCAAAACCATTTGCAATAGAGCGCAGGGGCATTCATCCTTTGTGTTCTCTCAAATTCTATTCTTATGAATTCTTCATCGCCCTTATCTTCTACTTTTTCAGTTTATTTCACCAGATTCTACTTCTTGAATAATATTTTCGAACCCTAATCTCTCCGATTACTGCTAATACCTTTACTCCCTCTACTACTATGGGATTTGAATTGACAATTACATCTCTATGCTAATGTGGTATGGCAACATGAACTGATGTACGTACTCACGAAGTCCTACGTTGCTGTTGATTGATTAATTGATTAAGCATGGATGACTGTTATGTATGTGTAAAAAATTTTCGAGCGTATAAATGTATATAAATGTGCACAAACATTGACTTCTGTATATGGTTTCATAGATTAAAGCTCAATCATTTCCAGAAGTGAGTGCAAACTATGACAACTGTACACTTTTTTACACTTAAACATTTTCTCTCATGTCTTTTTACTACTTACTGCTCTAAATAATAGAAATCAAATGTTTCATCTACATCCAGTAATTATAACTCAGTTTGATTGAGTTACTTTCTTTGTCAATTGTTACTCTTCATGTATATTATTGATTTTATAGCTGTGATCAAATGTTTTTTTTTCCTGATGATAATTTTTACTTAGATTCGGTGAAACTGCTGGTCATGCTCTAGTTGTTCATCCTGATGTTGATAAAATTGCATTTACCGGTTCAACAACTGTAGGACAATTGATTGGTCAAAATGTTTACAAACACGGTGTGAAACGGATCACATTAGAACTTGGTGGAAAAAGTCCGCTAATTATTTTCAGTGATGGTGATTGTAAGTAGTAATTGTAAAATAGTAGTTGAAGATTGTTTTTGACATTTGTTTGAAACATGGATTTTGTACAATTTTTTTAGTGTACATTAGTTTGTAATTTTCCAGTTGAAGATATTTTCTTGTCATTGGTTTAAGTTCTAAAACGAACTAAAAAAATGTTGAACAGTTTTCTCAAGTTACCACCGGTATACGATTGTAGATGTGTCTTCGAAGCATTTATCATGTATTTCGGAACCCTCAAGTGAGCAATGCCTGGGTTGGGAATAGGTTACTAGGTAGGCGTTATTGTTATTTGTTTTTTGAAGGGAGAGTTTTTTAGTGTTGGGGGCGTTAGATCCCCAGAACTCACCTGATAAATGTCCTAATTTTGTAATTTTATTACTGAAATTTTGAATTTTATGTTTTCGCGCCAAAGACGCTCATTTTGACCTTGAGCTTGCATTTCCCACTCGGAAATCTTTGACTGTTATTGGTTGATGTAATATTTTAGTACATTATTTTTTGGCTCCCACCAAGAGCGTTTTATTATTGTATAAATAAGCCTGAGTTGTGTGCTCGTTGATCACGTACTTTCTGGTTGCCTGTAGAATACACTCTACGTCTTATTAAGACTTCTTCCTCTAGTTAGTGGAACCTTGAAAGATCGGATTAGAATTAGCCTATCGTCTTGCTGAATCATTGATCTTCGTTCCGTTTACCGAGTAAAGTGAATCCGAAATAGTTCAAGCACATCATTTGGTCAACATATCATTTAGCAAACAATAAAATTAGTCGACGGGACCATACCGCTGTACTGCGTAGCAGTTCGCTCTGTCATACTACACGGATGCGAAACATGGCCGTTAAGAGTAGAGGACATTTGTAGGTTACTAGTCTTCGATCATAGGTGTATCTGAAGCATTACTCGTGAATCCTGGGACGACCGAGTAAGCAATGCTGTCGTTAGGAAACGAGTTCTAGGTAAGGATGGCAAATCAATAGATGAAGTGGTGAAACTTCATCAGTTGAGGTGGTTGGGACGTGTCACGTATGCCTAACCACCGACTGCCACGACGAGCTATGTTTCGTGGTGTAGGAGTAGGTTTGAAGAAAGTTAGGGGCGGCCAAACCAAAACATGGCAGAAATCCATGAAGTCACTGACAATTGGACTGAGTCATGTTGCTAGATGTAGACTGTATGGTTGGGGTCCGCGAGACGAAAGTCACCAATGGTTAGAGACCTTGAACGACATGGCTCAGAATCGTTTGCAATGGCTCAAGTGCATCCACTCTTTGTCTGCTTTTTAATTCTAACCTGAATCCCTCATATTCTCTCTTTCTCCTTCTTGATTTATCTCACTGAATTATACTTTTTGAATCATATCTTCGCTAATCTTCTCCATTACTGCTATTACTTCTACTATCGCGACCACTATGGGATTTGAACTGTCAGTTGCGTCACTGTGCTAATGTGGTATGGTCACCTGAACTGATGTACGTACTTTCGAAGTTCTACGTTGTTTCTATCTGTCTGTCTGTCTACCGCTGAACAGTTGATTATTTTCCTTTTTTCAATCTTTTTTCCACTTTGTTGATCTTGATTTGTTTATTGCTATAGTTTGTTTTGTCAACTGCTTCACTATCTCAGTTGCTAAAAATTGTATAAAATGACGAAGTTGAATTCTGTGATTATAAAGCATGATACAATACGATTGAAGCGTATCTTTAAGAGATTTTTGCTCATGTTAACCGATAATTAGAACAGTTTTATACACTACTGATTGTTTTTCGATTTTAAGATCCAAAGTTGCTATTATGATGGTTATCGATATGCTGAAAGGCTTGAAACGCGAAATTTTAAATGTCAAACATAATTTAGTAATCAACCTTTGGTATCCTCTTGCCTCAAATCTGACGATTCCATTTCGGAACTGTAGATTGATGTCTTAGGTAAAAGACGGCCTAGTTTCGATCAGGATTAGTTATCGAATGAAGTTAGTCGCTTACAGCCTTCACTGTTGTTATATGTAAAGAATCTTCTTCACTATAATTCTATTCGGATTTTATACTGCGTGACTGATTTGTAATATATATATCGATAAAACCGTCCTGATCTGTTATTTGATTTCCAATCCTCAGTTAGATCTTGTGCTTTGAAGCTCACGTGACCCGATGTCTAGCATCCAGTCATGTTTTCTGTTGAGTATTCTGTTTAATCAAACGAAAGTCAAGTTCTCCTAGTTTGTCAGTCAATTATCTATATTATCGAGTGTATGAGAAAAATTTTAAAATTGCTCCATTTCGACACTCGCTCAAACAAATTCATTTATTCCGCGAAAATCAAAATTGACTCTCTTGGTCATGTTTCACAAACTTATTTTATTTTCAAATAACTTGAATTTTGAAGTGATAAAACTAGTTGGAAAAAACCTAAAACTGACTGGTCTATGATTACAATCATTTAGATAAGCAGTCGACTGCTGTACGAATTCCATAAAGCCTAAGAGTTCATATCATTATTACCAGTAAGGTTTTGAGTTATCCTGTGTAAAATTCACTTGTATTGACTATTTGAATCTTCTTGTTAATGTTTAGGACTGCGACCAATCAGTCTTTTTCAGTGGCCAGTTCGATAGCTCAATGATGTTTAGAACGAATGGTACGGGGTTCGAGTCCGGGAGTGAATATCACCTCGAATGCAGGTATACCCAGCTGACGAGTCCTGAATAGGATGAAATGCGCTTTCTGAATTTCACTACTAGCCACCATCCATTTATACCCATAAGGTTCATATTACCGATTGACTGAATTTCAACCAGTCTCGGTTAGCGCATATATATTCATCCAGGCTGACTGCTTCGATATAGCCATTATATCAAAATTTATTGAGGATAAATTGATTATGAGTAAAAACGGAATGTAGGATGCATGTTTCATCCTGTTCAATACTCGTCATCTGAATATATCTACACTTAGTATTTATGTTCATACTCAAACTCCTACTACTAATTATGTAAACAACATACTTATTGAGTAAATTAGTGAGTGTCCGAACTAAATAGATGAGTGGAAAATGTATCAGGCGTTTAAAGCGAAATACTAAGCTGAAGTTTCAATATTTGAATATCAGCACTAGGATGTGACAGGTGCATTCAACTGATGAATTCTGCACAAGACTAAATACACATCCTACACTATCTATCTATCGTTAGCCACTATCTTTCTATTCTGAATAAGATTCTATTTATATCAAACTCTTCAATAATTGTCTTTATACAATCTAAATGAATATTTGTTTCCTACATTTTTTTTTCTCTTAAATCACAGTTGATCGAGCCATAGCTACTTCACATTTTGGCTTATTTTTCAATCAAGGCCAATGTTGTTGTGCAAGTTCTCGTATATTTGTTGAAGAATCAATCTATGATAAGTTTGTTGAATATAGCAGTGAAGAAGCTAAAAAACGTATTGTTGGTAATCCTTTCGATTTAAATACAACACAAGTAAGTACAATGAATGATTTGTAATCATTTGTTTATATTGTTTAATGAAACTGTACAGAACTGAACAGAATATTCTGTATGTATAATCTCAATGTGATTGAAATATCTTCTAAATAGGTTAAACGTTGATTGAGTAATGAATGATCTCATAGTGACTAAATTACATAATAATAAAAGTTACAATGGTCACTAAATTATAGAAATCAACATTCTAATCAAATGAACAGTTATACTAGCATTTAGATGTCTTTGACTGTAATTAAAGTAGTTCTTTGTGGATTCTAGGAACTCAGCATTCATCAGTAGGTTGGACAGTACTGGTCGGTGGCTTATGCTCCATTGGGGGTAACAGGTGTAAGTAAGTAAGTTTGTGAATTCTCTCCTACATCATCTAGTGTAAGTATTCAATATGTTACCACTACATTTATAAAGTGACGCTTATAATAAATCCGGTATAATAGCATTTAGATGTTTTTGATCTTGGGACTTTCGATACAGTTGTTAGAAAACGGGTACTAGGTAAGGATGGCAGATCAATAGATGAAGTAGTGAAACTTCATCAGTTGAGGTGGTTGGGACATGTGTTAGAAATGCCCGCCTGGTGACTGCCTCGTCGAGCTATGTTTTGCGAATTAGGGGTAGAAAAGAACTAAGCGCGGCCAAACCAAAACATGGCACAAATCCATGAAGTCACTAACAAGTGGACTGAGTCATGCTAGTAGTTGTTGATTACCTAGTTGGGGTCCGCGAGACGTATGTCACCGATGGTTAGAGATCTTGAATGACATGACTCAAAATCGTTTGTAATGTCGCAGGTGCATCCACTCGTTGTGTTCTATGAAATCTTAATCTGCTGAATTTGTCATCACCTCTATTTTTCTCTTTCTAAAGTTATCTCACTGTCTTATTCTTGAATAATATCTTCGAACCCCAGTCTTCTCCATTACCACTAATACTTCTCCTATCTCTACCACTATGGGATTTGAATTGACAATTGCGTCTGTGTGCTAATGCGGTATGGCAAACTAAACTGACGTACGTACATACGAGGTTCTACGTTTTTAATATTTTTAATGAAAACTACCAAGGTGTTTGGCTATACTTGATTTCTTTTAATTAAAAACCTTTGGTTTATATCCCAACTTTTAACAATCAATATATGTTAATGTTGTACCTTCGCTTTCATACTAATACAGCCGTTTATTCATTCAGGGTCCACAAGTTGATGAACATCAATTTCAAACAGTTATGTCGTACATTGAATCTGGTAAGAAAGAAGGTGCTAAATTATGTGCCGGAGGTAAACAGTTTGGATCAGATGGTTATTTCATTCATCCTACGGTTTTTGCTGATGTTCAAGATGAAATGCGCATTGCTCGTGAAGAAGTAAGTCATTTTATCATGCAATCAGAGTTAGAAATTAACACTGCCTGACGCCGGCCCAGTGGTCCGATGGTAAGGCGTTCGCCTACAATGCCGAAGATCCCGGGTTCGAATTCTGCGAAGAGCAGGAGTCGTGGATGCGCACTGCCACTGATGAGTCCCATACCAGGACGAAGCGGCCGTCCAGTGCTTCCAGGTTTCTAATGGTGGTCTAACAATGATTGATCGATTGATTGATTGATGATTATCTGGAATGAATTAGATGCAGAATTAAATCTTGTGGTTACTGTTTTTTCTTTTCTTTCGAACGAGTTAGTTTTCTACAGAGGTGTAGTCGCTAATCTCTTAGCCCGTTTCCTAATAGTAGTCCAACATTGATATCGACTGATGATTTCAAAAAAAAAACTTTGTAAATTCACTGAATTATTTTGAGATGCTAATGTTTTTAAGACTAACTCATTTTTTTTTTGATTGCCGATGGGTATCTTCTTCCTTATTGTTTGTTGTAGTCGTTGTTATTTTTGGCGAACTAAATATATGATCAAGATTTTATTTTATAGCATCAGACTTTGACTAAATATATTTTTTTCTAAATTAGACTGATACATACACACTCATAATTACTGGAATGAATTTATTAATGAAATTGTCCATACAGAATTTCGTCTGTGTATGTATGTATGTATACACTTTATGATTTCACAAAATGCAGTTTTCATTTCGCAAAAATAATCAGACAACATTATCTGAATAATATTTAAATCGATAATGCTTTTACTTATCTTTTTTTTTAGCGAATTTGTGAAATGTACACTCAAGGGATATTTGTAGTTGACAATATTAATTCTATATACTTATAGACAATAACATTTTTCATGGTTTCTTTTATTTGGATTCTGGTTAAATTATTATAATGCTAAAAGCATTTCATATTGTTTAGTGATATTGTATTTTTCAACGGCTCTATGATTATCATACTCTAATGCCTGGTGTAGGGGGTAGGCTTGAAGAAAGCTACGGGCGATCAAATGAAAAAAAACGTGGCACAAATCCATGAAGTCACTGACAAGTAGTGGACTAGGTCAGGTTCATAGGTGTAGACTACTTGGTTAGGGTCTGTGAGATGGTAGTAACCAATGGCTAAAGATTTTGAATGATCTGGCTCAAAACCGTTTGCAATGACACAGATGCATCCTATCTTTGTCTTCTTTCAAATGATATTCTTCTGATGGTTTCTTTTTACTTTTTGAATTTGTTTCACTGGGACATACTTCTCGAATGATATCTTCAAATTCTAATCCTTTTCCATTACCTTTAATACTTCTACTACGTCTACTTCTACCGGAATCGAATTGACAATTCGATCTCCGTTTGTTAGTGTGGTATGCCAACTTGAACGAATGTACATACGTACGAAGTTCTACATTGTAGTTGACTGACTTACTGACTGACTATCATACTCTAAAATTAGAATCTCATTTCTATGTACACTACTACACTTTATTGTTAAATAGTTGAACTATCCACTAAACTATCTTATAAATCATTGATAAATATCATTACAATGGATTGAAATAAGCCAGTGAATAAAAAAAATTAACTAAATACTCATTCGGATTGAGAGACAATTTTTCTATTACGAAATATATAATATCAGTTTAATAATCATTGAACACTTGAAATTCATGAATAGCTGTTGAATATTATTTTCAGTGTAGAGTATTCATGACAGCTAGCTATACGTTGAGTTGTAGTGGTGTGTCGTTCTCTGAACTGGATGTTTTGGTTGTGGAGGTTACATTGTTTTTTCACTGAATAACATCATCAGCACAAATTTCAGATAGAAGAAGTGAAGTATTCCAATTTCTGCACGTTTGACCTGTAGCTTGTTCGATTAACTTCGATCTTGATTGAGTTCATTGATATAAACAGACACTTCACTTTTTTCAATGGTAATCAATTTATTCTATACACTGAACCCTTGCATTGAATTCAGTTGATCAAAAACTGATTGATTTCCATTTAATAAAAGGATATCACCAATTATTGTTTGACTATTTGAAACTACTAAGCTAAATGATTATAAGAATAACTTTTATGCATATTAAAGATTCTCATTGTGAAAATTAGAATAACACAGATATAAGCGAACAATATTGCTGTTTTAGATTAGATCGTCATCAGTTTTGACTCTCTAATAATACGTGAATATGTTAAAGCAATCAAAACAATATAAGTCAATAATCACAATGAAATGAAATAGATTACGTCACTACACATAATCGGCAAAAGTACAAGTTGATAGTAAGAAGACAGGTGTGCTGATAGTAGTATGTAGTATTAGTAGTAGTATATATTGTTACTGTAATTATCCACTATTTAGTTTTTTGTTGTAAATTCAATAAAAATAAAAATAGAACAACACATTTAGTTGAACAGTATTGTTACTTTCTATTCCATCGTCATCGACAAGATACGTAAGTGAACGAGTTGACAATAAGAAGACAGGTTCTACTGATAGTAGTAAGAATAATAAAATACAATAACAAAGGTTTGATCAATAGTTCAACATTGAAAATAGTATCATATTTATCCTTGCCAGTTAGAACTGTCCTTTGTTACAAAAAATTAGGTAGCTTGAGATCTTTACGTTAGTAGAAATCAATCAGTTTACACGGTCGTTTGAGGAATGCTTTTTCTTTATTCAAAATTACAAACAATTAAGAGATTCTCCTAGTACAAAGTGAAATCTATGTGAATAATATCGATTACACTCATCAATACACAATAGTACATAAACATCGTCGATTCATACACAACAAATAAGAGAGAAAAGACTTAAATTTCAGGTCATCTTTAATATTCTGAAAAATAAGGTACGTGAATAAACATTATATAGTACAAAGTGATCAATAAAATCTAAACACAATTTATAATAATAAGGGTGAAATGATTGTTAATGCAGTAGTCATCTGTAACAACAGTTAGTTATTTTTTTTTCATCATATTATTATAGAAATCATTGTTTTACATTGAAATTATGAATGAATGATTGTTAGACCACCATTAGAAACCTGGAGGTACTGGGAGGCTGTCTCGTCCCGGTATGTGGCTTGTCAGTAGTGTGTATCCTGCTACTCACAGGAATCGAACCCCAGATCCAGAGGCTAAGTGTTTGCACGCAAAACCGACGGCCCAGGGTTCTATTCCTGTGAGTAGCAGGAGTCATAGATGCGCACTGCCACTGATGAGACCCATAATGGGACGAAACGGCCATCCAGTGCTTCCAGGTTGTCAGTGATGGTCTAACAATCATTCATTCATGATTTCGATAGTTAATCTAGATTCATTCCTGTTGTTGTTGTTGTTGTTGTTGTAGATATTTGGACCTGTAATGCAAATTATGAAGTTTCGATCATTAAATGAATTGATTGATCGAGCAAATCATACACATTATGGTTTAGCAGCTGGTATATTTACCAATAATTTAGAAAAAGCTATGCATGTAATGCAACGTTTACAAGCTGGCACTGTTTGGTAAATTGTATTCAATAATCTGAACTTATTATATTTGATATTATATGATTAATATTTTTGATGACGAAACATTTTATTGTCAATTGGTTTAAAATAGAGTTGATTGAAAGAAAGAAGAAATCGATTTTTTTGACATAATAGGTAGTTTCTTGAAATATTCTTTATCCTTTGCAGTAACTAAATGAATTACCGAGTTAGTACCACTGAGAAGACTGAGGCAGGCTCGATAGATTGTATTTGGGAAATTTACACTCTTAGTCAATTAAAAACGAAAACATCACATTGAACACTCTATTTGCACACCATCTTTGAGTCCTGACTTCCAACGCTCTAGTCTTCTTCCATTCCTGCTGTTGCTTCCTTTACTTCCTGTCGATGCTCTATTTATTTCTTGTTTTTGCTCTATTTGCTTTCCGTTTTCCTCTTCTGACCGTGAGACTTCTTCTTTCACGTCCATTCTTATACTACTTATATCGTTCGTATAAGTAGCACACACCACACTCGTCCCCCCTTTAACAAGTCGCTCTCTCAGCCTTTCTGATCTCCGTACAGCCGTCTTCTTTATCAGTGTTTGTGGCTCGCCCTCTTGGCGCACTTGGAACCACCTTTGGAGTTCACTGGCATTCACGCGTTTCTGTTTGTTTCCTTTCTGGATTGTATACACTGCGCCGCGCCTCTCGGTGACGACGAACGGTCCCTCCCACTTCGAGATAAGCTTACCTGACCCTGGCCCTCTTCCTGTGGTATATTTCCGTTCTCTACACTTCACTTGGTCTCCCACTTCAAACGGTCTCCAGTTCTTTCTCTCCTGTTCTGACTTCTCCATGTCTGATGTTTGTTTCTCTCTCACATTCCTGATTGCTTGTCTCCGCTCTGTTCTCAATCTTGTTGTATTCCATCTCTGTTGTTGCGGCCAGGTTTTATCATGCGTTGGTAGTCTCGGCCGTCTGCCATACATCAGCTGGAACGGTGACTTCCTGGTTGTTCCCTGTGCCGAGGCACGATGTGCCAGTAAGATTAATGGTAATTCTTTCTCCCAGTCACCCCCTTTAGATGCTAGCCATTCCTTTAGCGTTCGGTTATTCCTTTCCTTTAACCCATTCGTCTGTGGATGATACGGCGTTGTTCGTACTCTCTTGATACCTAACTGCTTTAGACTGGACTTGAACTCATCACTCTCGAAACAGGGACCTTGATCGGTTAATATTATCTTTGGTATCCCATGGTCCGCCACAATATGCCGCATTACCGCTTCCGTCACCGTCCTTGCACGTTGGTCCGCCATCGGCACGGCATTTACCCATCGTGTGGCATGCTCAGTCATCACCAGCAGGTACTGGTTACCACTTGTCGTCTGCGGGAACGGTCCCATAACATCTACTGACCACAAATCACCAACTGCTGTTACTGGAATTGACTGCAATGGCGGTCGTATGCATCGATCCCCTTTCATCAGTTGACATCGCTGGCACGCTAATACATATCGTGCAACATCGTCTCTCATGCCTGGCCAGTACGCACTTTGCCGCAGCAAATCAGTTGTCCGTGCAATACCTGTGTGCGCTACCTGGTGACATTCACGAATCATCTCCTGGCGCAGATCTTTTGGGATTATTGCTACCCAATTCTCGTCATCATCCCGCCAGGTCAAGGCTCCGTATCCGTTCACTCTCAGTCTCTCCTTCTGCCTCAGCAACACTGTTAATTCTTTGTCTGTTCCACTCTTGTCGACATCTCCTTCTTTTATCATTCTGATTACCTCCCGAAGGTTAGGGTCGGCTTTCTGATGTCGGACGACTTCTAGGGGATCTCTCTCTAGGCCGTTAACTGCACACGCTATCTCTGGAAGTTCGGCTTCGGTGTCCGGTCTTGACAAATAATCTGCCATTACATTTTCCTCCCCTGGCACATGCCCGATGCTAAAATCATACTCCTGCAGACGTAGCATCCATCGAGCCAACTTCCCCCGAGGGTCTTTTGCTGTTTTCAACCATTGTAGGGGCTTATGATCCGTCTCGATGTGAAATCGCCGACCCAGTAGATACGGTCTCCATTTGTCTACCGCCCATACAATCGCTAAACACTCTTTTTCTACTGTGGAATACTTCTGTTCTGTCGGCGTAAGGACACGGCTGGCGTACTCCACCACTCTGTCAGACTGCCCCAAGACCGCACCTATACCGTGATCGCTCGCATCAGTGGTCACTGTAAATGGCTTCTCGGGTTCCGGCAGTCTCAGCGTCATTTGGCGGTCATCTAACAGTTCTTTGATTCGGTCGAAAGTTTGTTGAGCGGTCTCTGTCCACGTAAACTTCGCATTGCTTAGAACTTTATATAGAGGTGCTGCTATATCGTTGAAGTTCTTCACGAATCTGGTGTAGAACGCCGCTCTTCCCAGGAACTGTCTTAACTTCCTTTTTGAGTTGGGAACTGCAATATTCTTTATCGTTAGAATCTTCTCCGGCAGTGGTTTTATTTCTCCATTGCCTACTTTATGCCCCAGCAACGTGACGCTGCTTTTCGCTAGCTGAGACTTGTCTTTGTTAATTCATAAACCAAACTCATCAATTCGCCTTAGGACCGCCTCCACATGACTCACATGTTCTGCCTCTGTACGACTATATACGACCAAATCATCGCCATAAACCTCGACATTCTCCAGGTTTCTGAGCAGCAATGTCAATAATCTTCGAAACGTAAACGGTGCACCCGCCAATCCAAAGGGCATTCGTTTAAATTGATACTGCTTCTCCCGTACGATAAATGCCGTTTTGCTGCGATCACTGTCTTTTATTGGTAGCTGCCAATAGCCCGACCGTAAATCTAACACTGTGAACACCGTAGCACTCTGTAGACGATCTAATGTCTCCGCTATTGTTGGCATTGCACATGGTTTTATTTCTGTCACGTTATTCAGTTCTCTAAAGTCAACACAGAATCTATACTTTCCATTTGGCTTCTTTACCAAAAGTACCGGTGAGCTGTACGGGCTATCTGCTTCTTCAATTATACCTGCTTTTAACATCTCCTGTACCTGCTGGTTTATCTCAGCTTCCAAATGTACGGGAACCCGTCGTGTTGTGAAGATGGTTACTGCTTCGCTCTTTATCGGAATTTCATGTTTGACTTTATTACAAAACCCGTACGGTTCTCCGTCTCCCGTGAACAACTTCGTATATTTCGTTAGCACCTCGTTAATGTTCTGTTTCTTTCCAATGTCCTCTTTTGCTACTCTAACCTCAGCCACCTCGCTGCTTTCATGTATTGTCAGTGTGCCGTACTTTGTAATCACCTTCTTACTTCTTGTATCAATAATTGCTCCTACTTCTCTCAAGAAATCTGCTCCTAATATTGGTCTCGACAAGTTCGTAGTCACTACAAAGGGAAACTGTATTTCCGAACTGCCGATTTTCACGATATCATTTGAGACTCCTAGGATTTTTAACACGTGGCCTCCGATGGTGTTAACAACTAATGCACTCGGCCTGATACTTCTACACCGCTCTTTGTCTATTAACGAAACTGCCGCCCCTGTATCAATCAGGCACACTACCTCTCGCTCGTTTATCCCTACTCTCGCATAGACCGCCCCCTTATCTACTACTGCCTAGACCCACAGTTTCGAAAGACGTAAAGAACACCTTTTATATGGTCTAAAATGTCTACGTTTTCGTCTTGTTGGGCAATTCCTCTTCCAATGTCCGGTTCCTCCGCAAATATAGCATTTATTATTTCTTTCACTCTTTATTCGTAACGCTGCCACCTCTCGTTGTAATTCTTCTATCTTCTTCACGACGTCATCAGCCTGTCTTTCACACGCCACCGAGGCGACTGTTGAGTTCATCAGTTGTCTTGTTACTTTCGCCAGCTCGGTGACGTCCATTGGTTGTGCCGCGTTCACCAGTCTCAACTGTTGGCCGACCTCTGCAGGCACACTTTCAATGAATTGCGAGGCTAGCAGCTGTGTCTGCGACTCCTCATCCGAATTTGGCAGACCCCGGCGCAGCAATCTTGTCAACTCCACGGCCAGCACGAGTGGGTCGCCATCCACCGACAGTCGCGCCTCTCGGAACTTCTGCAGCGCGTCCTGCCCATCCGCCGGGCTGTGGAACTCCGCCAGAAGCCTTTCCGTCACCACCTTCCAGTCAGCGTCTTCCACACTGTCGTACACCGCTCTCGCCCTGCCTCTTAGTAGAGTTCCCAGCACCACCGCTTTCGCCCTCCGTTCCTTGACTCCGACCAGCCCTGCTACGGCCTCAAACTCCTTCAAGAAGCTCCTTACATCTCCGTCTTCAAACTCTCGAGGCCATGGTATCTTCATCCTATGTAGAGGCAGCGACACCAATTGAGAAGACTGAGGCAGGCTTGATAGATTGTATTTGGCAAATTTACACTCGTACTCAATTAAAAACGAAAACATCACATTGAACACTCTATTTGCACACCATCTTTGAGTCCTGACTTCCAACGCTCTAGTCTTCTTCCATTCCTGCTGTTGCTTCCTTTACTTCCTGTCGATGCTCTATTTATTTCTTGTTTTTGCTCTATTTGCTTTCCGTTTTCCTCTTCTGACCGTGAGACTTCTTCTTTCACGTCCATTCTTATACTACTTATATCGTTCGTATAAGTAGCACACACCACACTACCACTGGATCCGGATACTCTCTACATAGATAACAGACCATGTTAAACTAGACACACGATTCATCACCATTGTAGGTAATCACACCCAACGAGTTTGGAGTAGAAATCAATAAGAGGAAATAAAATCACATGTTTAATAGTCAGTAGACTATGCTTATTTGTCTATGCTCTATGACCAATCACAATTTTCTTTCCACTACTTCAATTTCATTGATTGCTTGAAATCGGGTGTAATGTTATATAGTATGTTGTTAGTGATAATCTACTTGCCATTTTGTATACATTGTCCATCTCCAAAGGAGGAAAGTAGTCTTCACTGGAATAATTCATCGATAATGTTTCCAACGGAGATGAGTGTTCATATCTCACATATACTGTAATAGTCAATTGATTTATTTATCACTGCTAGTAATCTCGATGTATTTGGTTTTAAAGTTTTCTTCAAACTAACTCAAATCAGCTCTACATGGCACAAATCCATGAAGTCGCTAACAACTGGATCGAGTCACGTCGGTAGGTGTCGACTACCTGGTTGGGCTCGGCCAGATGATAGTAATCGATGGTTAAAGATGTTGAATGACATTGCTCAAAACCGTTTGCGATGGCGCAGGTGCATTCATTCTTTGTGTTCCTTCAAATCCTAATCTTCTGAAGTCCTCATCACTTTTATCTTTCTCTTTCTAAAGTTATCTCACTGAATCACACTTCTTGAATAGTAACTTCGAACCCTAATCTCTCCGATTATTGCTAATACTTCTACTATCGCTACCACTATGGGATTTTAACTGACAATTGCGTATCTGTACTAATGTGGTATGGCGATTTGGACTTGATGTACGTACGTACGTACGAAGTTCTACGTTGTAATTGACTGACCGAACTCAAATCAGCTAGTATAGAGATAGCTTGATTGTAGATGTTATCGAACTGTGATTTGCACTCCCTGTTACGTCCATTTTATGAATATACAGTAAAATAATTCATCCTTATATTTTATGTGACTCATTGTGGATTAACTTGTATTTCCATTCTATTTATTGACATTTTCAAATCAAAATGTCAGAATATTAACTGTTATTTCGTGAATATTTATGATTGTCAGTTTATCATTGTATAATAAGATTTGTTTAATTGTTTATGATTTGTTCATTTAAGTGTTATATCTCATGATGATTAATTACGATTGAATTTTGACTACCATTTATTGGTCATCGTTAATTCACTCACCAGGTACACTTATGTCATAAAACATACTTTAAGTATGAGGACTAATGATTATACTATCCGAATGCTCCAACTGAAATAGGTGGAATAGTGCTTGAACTTGGAACTTACTAGTTGAAAGTCGAATGCTTTAATTACTCAACCACCTGTTCACCTGTTAGTCTGAGCTACTTAAGTAAATACAAAGTACTTGATTAATTTTCGAATGAAAGCCGTAATCGGTGATTGTGAAGGCTGTCGGTGACATTCGTTTAGAATCAATCACAGCGACTGGAATATATTTATCTGTTTGTCTTCAGCAAGATCGTGATTCTCAGTACTGATATATACATAATTTCACACTATTTTGAAGTTATAGTGTGGTGATATTTCGCTTTGTGAACTGAATATTTTGGTTGTGGAGCTTTCATTGTTCTTCTACTGAACAACATCAACAGCACTAAATTCAAATAGAGATGAACTAATCAAATTTCTCCACGTTTGACCCGTCGATTGTTTTGTTAACCTCGACCTTCATTAGTTGTTATTGACCTTAAACCTGTTGTTGTTTGCACCTTTATTTTGATTGTATCACCCACCAATCAAAATCTAGGTTAATAGAACAAGTTGCAACTCATACATGGAGAAATTCGAATACTACACTTCATCTATCTGAAGTTTGTGCTAATGATGTTGTTGTTCATCAGGAGGAAAATGAAAGCTCCACAACCAAAAAATCCCCAGCTCACAGAACAAAACATCACCATAATCATCCACCTGAGCTGCTGATTTTTTCCACCGTCTTAAAATCATATTCTCCATGTTGATTCTTTCTGACTGTTGGTGTTGTCAAATTATTTTGACTAATTTGTTATTTATTTTAATTAAATTTCAACTTGTGCTCATGTCATATGGTAACCTGAGCTGATTCACACATACAACAGGCTTCATGTGAATTGACTGATTGACTGGTATCATCTTTACTTTATTTTTACATCGTCCACAGTACTACATCACATTGATGGATGCAGTTAGGGTTAAGATGTTCAAATTTCTATTATCATAAGTTCATCATTAGAAATGTCTATTTCTCCTACAGGATAAATTGTTATGATGTTTTTGATGCTGCTGCACCGTTTGGTGGTTATAAATTTTCTGGTGTCGGTCGAGAATTAGGTGAATATGGTTTACAAAATTATACAGAAGTTAAAACGGTAAGTATTCACTCATTCTATCCCCTTTTCATTTTTCTTGTTATTTCACTCTGCATTATACATATATGTGTGTGTTGGCAAACTCAAGTGAAATTTAACAATGTATTTCACCTAACGTTAATGCTAAGTAAAGCTAAGATACCTTAGCTTGAATCAGTATCTGTTGCTAGAAATTCAAACAGAATTACAATATACCCAAGTTTACAGTTGTTAGGATATTCATCAAATATCCTAAGAGAACTTATTTTTGGAAGTCTAATTCTATTGGTCAATTCCTACTGGTCAATATTATGGTCGTCTTAACTGTCAATGTCACAGACTTCAATGTTGTTTCCTATTGGACCCAGCTGTATAAATACGCATTATCTGTAACGTTTTATGACCCGGACCCGTATCCTCATTCTCTTCTGGACTCGCACCTCGTATTTTCTGGATGCTGGTGGAATACATGTTCTACTTCATATCAAGTTCTTCTTATTTTACTCAATGGGGGTTTGGGACAATCGGATTAGATTAGCTTGTCATGTCGTTGGTTCCTTAATCCTTGCTCTGGTTTTCCGACTAAGGTAAACTCGTAATAATTCAAGCATATCAAATAACGTGTTTACGTGCATGCATAACAACCAGTTATCATATTTATAAATTAACTGAAATACTGGTCTTTACTACATGTATATAGAATAATAAAAAATAGAAACTATGTTCTATACTGGTTGGTGATAAATACCAAGGCACAACTATCAAGATTAAATGAAGTCAAGTTGAAATGCTTGTAGATTACAGTTCAACTATTTGAATCATTTATTCATGATTTGTATACCTGAAAGCATATTTGTGTGTGTATATGTATGTACATTTGACTACTTCACTAACATTCTTCACACTATATACAATTTCTTCCATAGAAATTGATAAATTAATTTTAACATTCACGTTTATCAATTAGAAATAATTCAATATATATATTATATATTAACTTGTATGAAACTAACAAGAAAAGAATGAATTCATTGTATTCTACGCGTATATGATCGTTCTTGTTCTACTGCATAAACATGCGAAGAGAACCAATTAGATTTGAGTTATGTTAGGCTATAGTCTTTTCCGTTCCAGTCTGTCCATCCATTGCCTCCAGGTTATATAATGGATATACTACAACTACATGTGTTGTTGGTATTTTTGTATTTTGTGAACAAAATTGGTTGGAATATAATTATGTCTATTACTAGTAGTTGTATCTAGAAATGTGCTTAGTAGTAGTAGTAGTAGTGTGGTGCGCGCTACTTATAAGTAGTATATGACGCGAGTGAAAACGTAATGTTTGGCAGCAGAAGAAGGGGGAAGATGATGAAAGGAAGCGTTGGAACACAACGGAATTTTTACGCAACGCAGTTCAAAGTAGGTTGAAGACGAGTTTTACAGAAACCTTTCGGACCTCCTCCAAAAAGCTAGGCGCTCTGATATAGTAATAATGGCTGGTGACTTTAATGCTCAAGTAGGTAGATTCAGTCAGTCAGTTGCAACGTAGAACTTCGTACGTAAGTACATAAGTTCATGTCGCCATACCACATCAACACACAGATGTATTTGTCAACTCAAATCAAATAGTAGAAGAGGTAGTAAAGGTATTAGAAGTAATCGGAGAGGTTAGGATTAGAAGATATTATTCAAGAAGTTTGATTTAATGAGAAAAGTTTAGTGAGTCGAAACTAGAGGTGTTGAAGATCATAAAGATTAGGATTTGAGAGAACACAAAGAATAAATGCACTGGCGCCATTGCAAACGATTTTGAGCCATGTCATTCAAGGTCTCTAACCATCGATTATTATCATCTGGCGGACCCCAACCAGGTAGTCGACAATTACCGACATGGCTAAGTCCGCTAGTCAATGACTTCATGGATTTCTGCCATGTTTTGGTTTGGCCGCCCCTTACTTTCTTCCAACCTACTCCTACACTACAAAACAAAGATCGACGAGGCAGTCGGTGGTTGGGCATACGCAACACATGTCCCAACCACCTCAACTGGTGAAGTTTCAATACTTCATCGATTGATCTGCCATTCTTACCTAGTACACGTTTCCTAATAACAGCGTTGCTCACTCGGGTGTCCCACGATATACGAGCAATGCTTCGAAGACACCTATGATCGAAAACCAATAACCGACGAG
Source organism: Schistosoma turkestanicum (assembly GCA_944470395.2). NCBI lineage: Eukaryota > Metazoa > Platyhelminthes > Trematoda > Strigeidida > Schistosomatidae > Schistosoma > Schistosoma turkestanicum. The sequence goes on from OX103977.1 coordinate 7,234,103, forward strand.
TATCTTCTACTCTCACTGGCCATGTTTCACAGCAAAAAAGTAAGACGGAGCGAACCACTGCACAGTACACTCGTCCTTTAGTCAGCAAACTGATATCTCGCCTACGCCCGACCGTAGCTGCTACCTTGACGTGGTGGTCGGGCTTGCCTATCGTGATGACCCAACCGAGCTATACTGGCTGGAACATATGTTCCTCTAGGTTCTACCATGCCAGACAGGTCGATTGGAGAACGATGAGACTAAAAGCAGCTATCCAAGGTCTGAGGGCGAAGTCGTACTGCTGACTGCAGAGGGGTGTGACAGCAGTAAGGTGTTTCCCTCGGACAACCAGCATCTGCAGCGATGCTGCCTTCTCACAAGGAAGGAAGGGTTAGAATAGGTCGGCCCTAAAAATGTCACACCTCCCCTACCTCACGGATTTCCGTTTCCTTGGGTAAGGGTGCCCACTAAGGGCCTTTAAGAACGGAGCTAATCCTCAAAAACATTTCATAAAAAGGCCGTGCGTGACCGGTCTCAAGCAGTTGTCCCTTGGGCTCTGCGGTCACGCACCAACACAAATCAATCTTCCTTTTCAGGTTCCTCAAGAATCAACCTTCCACGGTGTGGGCAGCCGGGAAGTGACAACCGCCCTCATACCCATAACAGCACAAGTAGGTAGATTAAGTGAAAATGAGAGACACCTAGGTGGATGTTATGGTCTCGCGGCTCAAAAAACAGACAATTGTGACCGTCTGTTGCAAGCATGCTCAGACAACCGCCTATTCTTAGCAAACACTAACTTTAGGCATAAGGAAAAGCATCTGTTGACCTGGCGACCTCCAAAGTCGTCTCAACGTTGGACGCAACTAGATCACATCGCCATCAGCCACCGATGTAGGGGTTCGATGGAGGACTGTCGCTCGTTCTGGGGCACATGTTTGGATTCAGATCATGCCCTAGTGCAAGCGCGTATTTGTTTGAGGCTTACTGGGCGTAGGAAAGACACCGTAAGAAAGCCTCTTAGGGTTTTACTTAATGATAATAAGGCAAAAAATATATTTCAGGAGGAACTAGAAAGAGAGTTAAGCAACTATGCAAGCGATTCCCGTCCGGAAGCAGGATGGAATGATATCAAAATGGCTGTGGAAACAGCAGTGATATCTGCTAGTAAGGTTGACCATAAGGCTAGAATGAAGCCGTGGATCTCAGTAGCATCCACCGATCTGATGGATGCGCGAAAACTCATCCCACCTTGGGCGCAGACTTATGAAAAGCCTACGTAACGATCGCGAACAGTGGTGGGTGGCGAAAGCAAAAGCGATGGAAAAGGCAGCGGCGATCGGCAACAGTAGACAACTTTTCCGACTTATCAAGGAAACTGGTATTAGGAATCCTAGTGTAAGTGAGACTATCTCAGAAAATGACGGGACTATTATTTATTCTCAATCCAGGAGACTGGATCGATGGGCAGAACACTTTAGGGATCAGTTCAACTGGCCTCGAGCCACTCTTCAGTTACCCACGATCTCCAGTCATCCTGAATGGCAAGTCGACGTAAGTCCCCCTAGTCTTAATGAAGTTGAGAAAGCGTTAGGAAATCTGAAGCGAGGGCGAGCTGCTGGTCCTGAGAGACTGACCCCTGAGATATTTAAGGATGGTGGTCCAGTTTTAGCAACTAGGTTGACTGAGATCTTAGGTAGAATCTGGGAACTGGACGTAATCCCATCCGACTGGTCTCAATCACTGATTGTCTCAATCTATAAGAAAGAACACAAGTCTTCTTGTGACAATCACAGAGGAATCAGTCTAACTAATATAGTATCTAAAATATTGGCCTCAGTAATACTTCGGTGCTTAACGAAAGCTCGTGAAGCGCAGACTAGAGAAAACCAGGCTGGTTTTTGACCTGGACGTGGTTGTATAGACCACATCTTCACACTACGACAGGTCCTAGAACATAGACACACATTTAGGCGTCCTACAATAGTTGTTTTCCTGGACCTTAAGGCGGCATTTGACTCAGTGGATCGTGAGGTTCTGTGGCAGTGTCTGTCATTGAAAGGTGTACCAAAGAAGTACATTAACCTCATACAAGCCCTTTACTCGAACACCACTGGTCGAGTGAGGGTTTATGGCGAACTGTCACCGGAATTCTCTACATCAAGTGGTGTCCATCAGGGATGTCCACTTTCTCCATTCTTGTTTAATTTTATCATAGACATGCTCTTAGAAATAACCTTATCCTCGTCTGAATTTTCAGGAGTAGACCTTTTACCAGGTGGCTGGCTTATTGACTTAGAATATGCCGATGACATTGTCCTACTTGGTGAAGACGCTGACAAAATGCAGAGTCTTCTGACCACCCTAAGCAACAATGCAAGCATGTTCGGGATGCGGTTTTCCCCCTCGAAATGCAAAATGTTGCTTCAAGACTGGGTTGCATCGGCACCTGAACTAGTGATAGGGAGTGAAGTAGTCGAACGTGTAGACCGCTTCACTTATCTTGGGAGTCTCATCAGTGCCGATGCTCTGGTGACTGACGAAATCTCAGCTGGGATACAGAAGGCTCGATTGGCTTTTGCCAACCTGCGTCACTTATGGCGTAGGCGAGATATCCGTTTGCTGACTAAAGGACGAGTGTACTGCGCAGTAGTTCGCTCCGTCTTACTTTTTGGCTGTGAAACATGGCCAGTGAGAGTAGAAGATACTCGTCGGTTATTGGTTTTCGATCATAGGTGTCTTCGAAGCATTGCTCGTATATCGTGGGACACCCGAGTGAGCAACGCTGTTATTAGGAAACGTGTACTAGGTAAGAATGGCAGATCAATCGATGAAGTATTGAAACTTCACCAGTTGAGGTGGTTGGGACATGTGTTGCGTATGCCCAACCACCGACTGCCTCGTCGATCTTTGTTTTGTAGTGTAGGAGTAGGTTGGAAGAAAGTAAGGGGCGGCCAAACCAAAACATGGCAGAAATCCATGAAGTCATTGACTAGCGGACTTAGCCATGTCGGTAATTGTCGACTACCTGGTTGGGGTCCGCCAGATGATAATAATCGATGGTTAGAGACCTTGAATGACATGGCTCAAAATCGTTTGCAATGGCGCCAGTGCATTTATTCTTTGTGTTCTCTCAAATCCTAATCTTTATGATCTTCAACACCTCTAGTTTCGACTCACTAAACTTTTCTCATTAAATCAAACTTCTTGAATAATATCTTCTAATCCTAACCTCTCCGATTACTTCTAATACCTTTACTACCTCTTCTACTATTTGATTTGAGTTGACAAATACATCTGTGTGTTGATGTGGTATGGCGACATGAACTTATGTACTTACGTACGAAGTTCTACGTTGCAACTGACTGACTGACTGTGCCACACCTATTCCAAACGTTTTCAGTAGTCGTGCTGTATGTTCCGATATGTCTTTGATGCATGGTAGGAAGATATTTTTGTTGATTCCTGTACCTCATTTCGCTTTGATTTCATGACACGATTTATTGAGAAAACTCAATTTCATATACCATTTGAAATTATTATTTAATGTATCCCAACGGCCAGTATTGGATTCCTTTGTTTCTCACTCTGACATGTCTATGTATATTTTAATACCTGTTTATCATTTTGTCAATTGGTGCAATATCTTAGCGTAACTAGTCGTTTCTTTTGGACTCTCATACGACCGAAGTCAGTGCCATGTTGAGTTTTTATACTAGGACATGTTATATATAACAAACTGTAGTCCGTTGTGTATTAGCCTCAGCAGCAGCAGGTCTCAACATACATAAAGGGAAAAGCAAGATTTTGCTTTATAACACAACATGCGCCAACCAGATAACTCTTGATGGACACGCCTTGGAGGACGTTAACACCTTTACATATCTGGACAGCATCATCGACAATCAAGGTAGATCCGATACAGATGTGATGGCGCGGATCAGCAAAGCAAGCGCTGCATTTCTACAATTGAAAAATATCTGGAACTCCAAACAACTTTCAATCCACACCAAAATCAGGATTTTCAATACAAATGTCAAGACAGTTCTACTGTATGGAGCGGAAACCTGGAGAACTACGAAAGCCATCATGCAGAAGATACAAGTGTTTATTAACAGTTGTCTACGCAGAATACTTCGGATTCGTTGGCCAGACACCATCAGCCACAACGTACTGTGTGAGAGAACAAACCAGATTCCATTGGAGGGAGAAATCAGGAAGAAGCGCTGGAAGTGGATAAGATATGCATTGTGGAAAATACCCAACCGCGTCATGAGACAGGCCCTCACTTGGAATCCTCAAAATCAAAGAGAAAGAGGACGGTCTAAGAACACACTACACCGAGAAATAGAGAAAAATATGAGAAAAATGAAAGTAAATTGGAAAAAAGGCGGAAAGGGAAAGCAAGCATATTATAACTTTTGAGTGTTTAATTTGCCTCTTATCGACCATATTATAATCTCAATTAGACACGTTAGATAATATAAATTAACAAGTTACTTCTTCATGAACATTGTATTGCTCCAAAACTCAATGCATACTGATTTGACTGATAGAATATAAGTATAATCATCAACATTTATAATAATTTTCCACTTGTTCTATATTAGTGTAAGCATCAAATGTTGTCAGATTCCTATTCTTTTCTAAAAATAAAAAAACCATTTTTAAGTACCTGTAAATTTTATCTTGGGCATCCTCGGACGTCGCGTATCAAGATGCATTTCATGAATTTTTTTCAAGTTACTTTGTTGAAGTTGAATTAAAATGAATGACTTTAAATATTGCTGTTAAATATAATGAATCCTAACCATAAACACTTATATTGCTTATCTTATATTAGGAAAATGTTATTCGAAATTTTGTTTTCATCTTCTACCCTTAGGTCACTATGCGTATGCTTTAGAAGAATTTTCTAAGCGAACACAATATAACTATGGTTTGCTTATTTTTGCTATGCTCTTCACTACATCTATTACTTGTAATATTGATATTCAATTGAAATTTCTGACCGATGATGAAAGAGGACTGTTGTAGTAAGATCTTGATTTAATTGTAAACATGCTTCTTTTTCTAAAAAAAAAAAATAAAGATATTTCATAACGTATAACATACACAGAGATATTTAATTTCTTAACCCTTGATACTATATGTTTAGTATTGTAAGAAATTCTCAGTATAGACTGGTGCCTGTTAGTTTAATATGGGTTTTGAATGCTTGTACTACATGGGAACTATGAGTCGAATTGACTTGCATTCTAAAGCTGTGAAGTTAGGCTCTGTCTTGATACACTTAATCTAATCTGCTCGACAATATTTTCAAAGGTAATAAACATCCGAGTCTTAAGCAAACAACCACAGAAGTGGTAAGAGATTTCACATTCTCTGTTTTAATCAGAAAGAAGCAACTAAGTGGGCAAAGAAAAAGTTTTATGACTAACAATCATATAAGAGTCTATCGTTTTGGCGTCACCTGTGACATCATTATCATCTGGAAAGTACTAAATGATATACATCAGAGTGTTGATGACACAGTCGATTGTGTTCATAACATTGTGTCTAAACATTTCAAGGGCTTATTGTGTTATGAAGTGGATAAAAATGCAATATTTTAAATGGGGATAGTCGATTTTCCTGCTTGATAATCATAGTCTGTGAATTCACATTAAGTGTAATAACAAAGTATTATATATACAATCTAGTGGTTCATGTAAGATTATAGTTATATGAATAAATCCTGTAAATTGTGCGGAGAAGTATGTACAGAACGCTCAGACTTTACACATGTCTTGTAAAGAATAATTCTAGATTTGTTATGAAGACAGCTACGAAAAATGAAACTGAGCAATTTTTACTCATTTGGGATACTTTGTTGGGATTATGTTCAGAAAGCTGTAGGCTTTGCGAGTAATACTCTTCAAAGTCAAATTACTGATACAAATTTAGGTAAAACGTTCTTGCTGAGTGTGAGATTTGTTTTGGTAGACGCGTCTTCTCAGTATTAAGATCTATGTTTCAACACTTACTCCATGTATCTACATTACTGAATTCATATTGGATTGTTCCTACGTCATACAAGTTAGTTCTATAGATGTCTGTTAGGTTATCAGCGTAGAGGTAGACTTTACCTGTGTTGAAGCAGTTACATAGGTTGTTGATGTAGATTATGAAAAGGAGTGGACCCAAGACACTCCCTTGATTGTGGTGTAGATGTGGTGGAGTTAATTTTAGTAATTTGGTTTCTATTCGTGAGAAAAAGACATAATCCGTTACAATAGGGGTCAGTATTCCCGATGAACTGAAGTTTGTTGATTAAGAGATTGTGAAGTACCTCATCGAAATCTCTCGTGATATAAAAACAGTGCAACCAATTGTTGCTTTTTATCGCATATGCTGATAACTTCACCAAATAAATCTATCAGACATGACCTAGTCCTAATGTAGCCGTGGTGTGAGGGATCGATTAAATCCTCTCTGAGAAAGTGATCAGATATTGTATCTTTTATCACTTTCTCCACCTGTGAGATAAGAGGGGTGATTTTAATTAATTTGTAGTCTTGCATCAGGCTTTTATGCCCTGATTTGTGTTTAGGGAGAGCTTCGGAGTATGTTTCAGACTCCAAGGATACTATAAACACTTTGAGTAGTAATGTCAGTCTTCTCGGTCCTACCATTCCGAACAGTATGTGTGTAAATGGATTTCTACCGTAGCGGTTCAATGGTTTCCAATAAGTGCAACCTGAACTCGTATCTCCCAGTCCAAAGTCCAGAAAACGCAAAAATTCTAGGAGAAAACGGTCTGTATTATATTAAAGGATGAAAATACAAAGCAATACCTGGAATTGATGCACCTTCCAGGTTACAATTACTCCGAAGAGTATCCAAAACAAAGATGAATAAGTGACGTTAAGTCCAACAGCTACCGTATCAATCCAAATATGGCTGTAGCCATATTAAAGATCAAATTTCATCAACATATATACAGTTCAGAAGCAAACACAAAAACTTCAATATAAGTACAAAATATAGAAATAATAACAATATACAATGATAAAATCTCAAACTGGAATCAAATAAAATACCAAAAATGTCAACAGAAAAAGTCCGTCACGTCATAACAAAAATATGTAAACATGGAGGGATTTTCCAAAAACAAAACATTCAAAAAAGGATTCTACAATGTGTGGTATATCATCCACCCCACAGCTTAATTTGCTTGAGGGTTTTAATGGTGGCGTGAATATTTTTAAGGTCAAGGTCGATGACGAAATTTTTCTGAGGTAAGAAATGTGTTCTGATTGAGGGAGAAACATATGCTAAAATATTCACTAATAACAGTTTGGTTATAATGTGTCTCTCCATCATGCAGTATACAATAAATCTTGTAAACTCCGTTCTTCAAGCAGACGCCAGAGGTTTCAGGATTTATATCCAGCAGCGAATTCACCACGTTCCTCTACTTGTTTGCACCTTTCATGCTGATTTTCCACACCCTAAAGTACAGTAGATTTGGTGCAGGATGCTGGATTCTTCTGTTCTACAATATGCCCGTCTTAATTTATGTAACTTAGCCCTGGTTTTGGTTGATATAGGGAGTCTTTTTTGAGGGGATAGTAGTGTCTAGTACAGATTTAATGGTGACTGAACATATGTAGTGTTTTAGTGAGGTCATGACTATTAAAGAACACAGTCCAGTTGGAGTGCTGAACTATAAATTGGAGGATTTCCTAGTCAGCGTGTTTATGATCTGTGTTGAAAACGCGTAGCTATTGTTTTGGATTTGATTCATTGTTCAAGAAATAGTAGTAAAAAGAGGACAATTTATGATCGCTGTTGTGAAACTTTTCGCCGATCATAGCATGTCAGTGTAACGTCATGTCAAAATGTCATCTGTTCTTCTTGCTCCTGTTATTCTGAGTCACTTATAAGTGCCCTAAGGCAAAGACAGAAGTGGGTTATTTGGAATATAGTTTAGAAATATGTTGGGAGTTGTCAGATCTTATGCTCGAGATCCACAGATTACTATTCCTGCTCTTTATTCGTTCCGCCCACACCTGCCCTTCAGTGAAGGGAATAACTGGAGGGTTGCTTTGATATGGAACATCCACATGGGAGAATTTTTAGCCACATGAATGTGCAGTTACCTGTTCTGAAATTCATGAACTCAGTACCATTTCGTCGGCAGCCACAACAAATGAACTGAATGTAACAGCAACTATTTTATGTGACTTTCTTTCCCGACTATGACTGATAAAGTATAAGCTTCATTGGACTTATTCCAGATGTCCTTATAAACTGTCTTGTTTGAATCTCGACTACAGTCACTCTTAAGATTTTCATTAATAGATGGTTGTACACTACAAAATAAATTTCATGAAATGAGGATACTACAAAACGGAATAATGCCACTCAGTAAAGTTGTGACCAATTTTGGTTAGCCCATGACTTCATGTTACTACAAAATTATTGGGATAAAACTAGCTAAGGTGTGGTAAAAATAGAACTCACTGTCATCTACAACGACAGTTGCTAAAATGATGATTTTAATACGGAAAACTTCTAACTGTGTGTTTGAAATTTTAGTGGCTGCGTTAAATTCTAAGTAGGGCTGATCACTTTAGTGACCCGCGATCTGACTACAGTTTTTGCGAATGATATTGTATGCTACTAAGTACATCCCCTCGATTTCCCTATATCATTTAGCGCGAAGCCGGTTGTACGATGGCGGTAATAAGAAGTCAAACAAAGAGATTTTAATCCACCTGATATGAATCTGTCAGAGATTTAAAACTACATCATTCTTGTGCTCCAGTATACTTTTATTTGGATAAAGTTTAGTACAGCATATGTATGTACCCAAGAATTTTGGTTCTAAAAAAGGAAGTTACAAAAGGTTCTTGACCCTTTTCTGTTCTCACTTGAGAAAAACGAGTAGTCGGCTGTAGAAAAGCCACCTGTTTTACTCCTTGCTGAGGCATTATATGCGTTCCAGTATAAGCGATATCCGAAATCTTTCACCGGTTAAATAAGACAGTGTAGTACATCACACACATTCGATTCCGTTCATGTTCAAATTGGTTTAGCCCATTTTAACTTATTTAACAGACAGAGTAATTTGTATAGCAACCTCTTATAAGTACCATTGGATTTTGTTACTGTCGCGTTCGTATGAGCAGGTGTGAGTAAACATTGCCTACGTGCATATTCGTTGTACTCGCTTTAATGTTAGCCTCTTAAATAATTCGGTGACTCATTCATATTCCTAAGTATATATATGTACATTTTAATCCTGTTGGTTCACTTGCTCGCTTGCTCTTCGGCGTGCCTCTGATTTTCGTGTTCTCTGTGAGGTGTAATGATAAGCGTAATCAAGGCTTCATATGTGTCTCCTGACTTATACACCGTTTGGAATTATCTAATAAGTGTTATCAGGATGGCCAGTTTATGAAGCCTAAGAGTATATCGAATAATAACAGCCACAGAATTGGTGAGCTCACATCAACCACAACGTGACAGACCACATGAAATAGGTGCATTTGCTGGCAGCTTCGTGGTATCGACGGAATACTGAAACCTACCTTAGAATGGGCGAAAGGTAAATAAGAGAGCGAGTGTAGTGTCAGTGTATGTGCAAAAAGTACAAATATCATACCGTAAAAGAAAGTAAAAATAAACAGATATTTCTTAGAATGTTCACTGGTACAATTGGTTATAATAATGAATGTTGCTATTTAACTAGTCGCGTTTGTTTTCGTAAACATGAAAGCACTGCAACACCGCCCCTCACTAGAACGGATGAACACTTACGAATCGTGGCTGTTTCGTCCGTCGGACGGACCAGCAAACATGTGATTGTAGGAAGTAAGGGATGACTAGCAGGAAGCCATCCTCGAGTTGTCACCAAAGGTCTTTCACGTAGAACGCTACTAGGGGTAACATGCTGTTTTGGGTTCTCAAACGGACACTTGTATCTTCTGGATGATGGCTTTCGTAGTTCGCCAAGTTTCCGCTCCATACAGTAGAACTGTCTTCACATTTGTATTGAAAATCCTGATTTTGGTTTTGGTTGAAAGCTGTTTTGGAGTTCCAGATATTTTTCAATTGTAGAAATGCAGCCCTTGCTTTGCCGATCCGCGCCCTCACATCTGTATCGGATCCACCTTGATTGTCGATGATGCTGTCCAGATATGTAAAGGTGTTAACGTCCTCCAAGGCGTGTCCATCAAGAGTGACTTGGTTGGTGCATGTTGTGTTGCATCGGAGAATTTCACTTTTTCCTTTATGTATGTTGAGACCCGCTGCTGCTACACTGGTCGTCTTTTCTTTCATTTGTTGTTGCGTGTGCGATAGAAGAGCCAAGTCATCTGCGAAGTCCAGATCGTCCAGCTGCGTCCTAACTGTCCAGTTGATACCGTGCTTCCCTCCAGACGTCGACGTCTTCATAATCCAGTCGATCACCAGGAGAAAGAGATAGGGTGAGAGTAAGCAACCTTGCCTGACACCGGTCTTCACCTCGAAACAGTCGATTAGCTGTCCTTCGTGTACGATTTTGCAGTTGAATCCATCATTAGAATTCCGTATGATGTTAACTATTTTCTCAGGCACACCGTAGTGTCGAAGAAGCCTCCACAGTGTTTTCCTATCCACGCTATCGAATGCTTTCTCGTAGTCGATGAAGTTGATGTAGAGTGGTGAGTTCCATTCAGTTGATTGTTCCACAATGATCCGTAATGTAGCAATTTGGTCAGTACACGATCGATCCTTACGAAATCCGGCCTGTTGATCTAGAAGTTGAACGTCAACGAAGTCCTTCATTCTGTTTAACAATACCCTGTTGAAGACTTTGCCTCGTATTGAAAGAAGAGTGATGCCTCTGTAGTTCTCACACTTGCTGAGATCGCCTTTCTTTGGTATTTTGATCAGATATCCTTCTTCCCAATCTGACGGTATTTGTTCCTCATCCTAAATCTTCTTGAAGAGGATGTGAAACATTTTTGCAGTTGCTTACACATCTGCTTTCATTGCCTCTGCTGGAATGTTGTCTGATCCTGCTGATTTGCCACTCTTGATTTGTCGGATGGCCATACTGATCTCCTCAATTGTAGGTGCGCCAATATTAGTTGGGAGGTCCGTGGATGCTGCTTCGATGTCGGGTCTTTTCAAGAGTTCCTTAAAGTGAACGGGTAAATAACTGTCGAGGGAGAGCGACATGTCAATTTTGTACTGGAGTTGACAATTGAGGCAGCGTTCGTATGAATCCGGATAGTTGCTGGACGTAATCTGATATATCTGGCGAATCAATGGTACATGGTGTGACCAAACGGAGGAATACCTTCAGTTCCTTGACTTTGGACAGCATAGTGTACTCCATTACTGCATATCCTTTATCCTCACAAGGTAGGATACCACCTTGCTTAGCGCAGTGGCCTAAGAATTTCAATTCAGATTTGCCGCTTTTGCTCTTTGGATTAACTATAGGTCCATTATCGGAAGGTTATCGGAATAACAGTTTTAAGTGCCGACGAGCTTCAAATACATTGGATGATGGTATAATTAGGTCATCTGTATTAACGTGAACAAAATCGAAGTCTTCGGTGATGCCGTTATTTCGTGGTTGTGGGGAACAGATTAGTTATCGAAACTATTAATTACGTTAAAGCCTTTGTATTCACCGCATGGTCTGTTGTAACTGACTGCTTGACGCCGTCTTTCTCGCGAACCACGTAGAAAAAGGAGGCCTCAAATCTATGAGAAACACGAACGATAACTTCGAAAAGTACACTATGAAAGTTACGCTAAGCGAAAGCTAATTTGTCCGATGCCAGTCAGCGAGGTTTCTCCGTGTCTGGATATCCGTAGGTGACGATGAGGTGTAACACACGATTATTCACCGATGAAATCTCTTCGAACGGCTTAGTTAGTTGAGGTAATTTATCAAACAAGAAGTTACACTAGCATTTCGATACGCATTTGTTTCGGGTTTTGAGACCCTTGAATTTCATATTCAGCGAAGTATTGATTAACTGAAGCCTTGATGAATCGACTGGCAATTCATAATGCTGTAGGAAATCGATACCGAGGATGGCTGTGGGGACATTCGCAAGGATTAGCGTCCGCAGCTACTGCCCTCGGTTACTCAGGTTGGTAGTTAACTGCCGTGTACCGTAGGTAGAAGTGACAGAGCCATTTGCAGCTCTTCATAGCATTGAACTTACCGCTACCAGTTCGTAAGACAGAAACTCGGGCATTTGCGTCAACTAGGTACCTGGCGTCAGTGCAGTAATCGTGGACGTAAGATAAACAACCAACTTGAGGTAAAGGCCGCGCTAGTACGATCGCATCTAATCACCAGCATGGGGGCTTCCCACCCTGCATGAGCATAGGTCTTAACAACGGGCAACGAACCCTAAGGTGAAGTGGTACCAGGTAAAACAGTCTTTAATTTCGCAGCCGCCTTTTGGCGGAGACTGGAAACTGCTCGCTTAAGACAAGCTGGAGCCATAGCCTGAATTGACTGGACTCGAGAGAAGAGGGGTAGTTGAACGTCGGTAAGGTATCGAAATTCGAGACAACTATGAATAGAACCACTCTTATCCTTTGGATTGGGGGTGGCTGGCGTCGAAATCGGTGTTTCGATCTGGCTTTAAGGCAACTAAATGATTACCCTCAATGCTAGTCCTCGTGATAATTTTGTTTGCTGTGAGGTCGACCGCAGGAGTGTCCTCAAGCAGCACATTAATAATGAGCTGTAGGTGCAGTGGTACTTCATCTAGCCAGATATCTATGATAATGTCGCAGTTCCCTGCTGTGGATTTTGCCAGAGACTGGAGGCGAGTGAGCTGGTTGCTAGGTTAAGCATCACCCAGAGAGTGACATGTTAATAAGTTTCGCAATCGTTCCTCTCGGGGTGGAAGGACATATATGAGATGTCGGATACGTTAGGATTGAGACCCACTTCGCGAACAGAAATTATTCGATCCTCAGGTCAACATTCTAGGGCGTAGGCATGCTTTTGCCGCTGGTTCGTGATGCGGTGGATACCGAGTTCAGTTTATAAAGCTGCGAACCAGACCTCTGGGAACAAGTTGAAAAGCGAAAACCTGCACGTCGAAGTCTATTCAATTATTAGAATTTCTATGGTTGTCCACCGTTTCAAAACGCTGTTGCTAGTATCATATACATATTATCAAATATCATTAGATACAAATCAACGAAAAATGGAAATATCTGATGATGAATTCACTGAAATTTGATTTTCTTCAAGGAAACGAGTTTGCTGATAATTATTTATCAACACATCTAATACTAATTAACTTCGGGTCACGAGCGTTATCCCGAGTCTTTTAACAGAAAGAAGAAGACAGTGTAAACCAGATGAAGTAGGTGTATTGCCTGGCGTTTTCATGGTATCGAAGAAATACAGAAACGTGGCTTGGAATAGAAATTGTTATCATAAAGAGTTTAACTGTCGAGTCTAATTGTCAGATTAATAATAATAATAAATCATTTTGTATGCGTAGCTGATAGCTGTATTATTTTATTTTTGCAGTTATTTTACTGTAAAATTTCAGTGAACTTAACACTTATTTTGATGAGGTTTTATGCTAATTGATAATATACTGGTTGTCCCGTTCTCTGGTACTTGTGAGGGTGAATGCAAATATGATTTTATATTTTGGGGTGCATTGTGATACGGAATTCGTGTATACGACCTGATGACTGTTTGGGATAGGTAGTGGATGGCTTAAAATCAATGATGAAAGCTATGTACTCGCGTTAAGGACACCAGGCTGTAGATGGAATTGTGGAAATAGGTTCAAAGGTATTATTAGGTAAATTCTAAATGGCGAATCTCCCACGTGATATCGATTAATGTCACACTTCTTTGTGTTATGTGAGATACAATATATGGTTTAGCCGCTCAAAAGTTTCAGTTCGATTATTTGTATCCAAATTATTTTTTTGTGTTTTATTGTCTTGATGGCCATTTTACATCAACACTCGTATTACTTAAGGTCTTCAATGTATCGAATATCCTAGATGATTCTTCACTTTTTCACTTGGTAACAGATAGGTACTCGTAACACTTTTTCATTGTACGCAGAAAGTTGTATTGTTGACATGTTGTGCGTCATTTGTTGAAAATTTGTCCTTATTTAAAATGAAGAAGAAATCAAATAGGATCTCTCTACGAAAAGACAGCTTTTTGAAGGATGGTATATGCTGATGAGAAAGTAAATGTATAGTTAGATAATGCTTTCTAATACCCAATATCTTTTTCACGAGCTAGTGTAAACCATTTTGATTTCTTCACGCTCGATTCTTGTTCTTCGGTACGGTTGTAGGTGTCCGGTAATGTCCAATGGATGGAGGTCTAGCCACTCCATTGTCTAATTCTAGTCAGTTGGCGGTTGGTTGAGTTTGTATGTCTCGGGTTTTGAATGAAACGTTTGTTTCAGGGCAGTAGGGTTCCTGGAAACTAGCAGTCGTCACATTAGGTCTCAAGATATGCATCATGGACAGCTTGTCCAAGAGGGTTTTGATAGTCCGTATGTGAGTACGTGGTTATCAAGTCTCTTCTTAAAGCAGTCCACTGAGGGGGCTGTGGTTACCTCGGCCGGGAGAGCATTCCGAGTTGTGACGACTCGCAGTGAGAAAAAGTGTGCACGAACCTCTTTGATGTGCAACCTTTCGAGGATTGCCTCGAGGGGAGTCATGGTGATGCATCGCTAAGATGCTCACATTGGGATGGTTTGTCGTGTTTAATATAGTGTGTAGAATCTATTTTGAAGGTTTTGTTTTTTGGTATATATATTTGTGTTATGATATGACTGACTCTTCTGTTGACATTTTGGTACTCTATTTGATTCCATTTTGAGATTTTATCATTGTATACTGTTATTATTTCTATATCTTTTACTTATATTGAAGTTTTTATGTTTCCTTCTGAACTGTACATATGTTGTTTAAATTTGATATTTAATATGGCTAAAGCCATATTTGGATTTGATACTTTAGCAGTAACGGACTGGAAGCACTTATTCTTCCAGAAACGGAACCTATTGTGGTAGTTTGAAATTCGAAGGTGTAATATTGTTCTTGGTAATTGTTTGTATTTCCTTTCTTAATAAATTATAGAACCGTTTTTTCCCAGAATTATCGTGTTTTGGTCCCGGACTGGGTGAAACGCGTATGAACCTGCACCTGGCAAGTTAAAGGTGAACTGCAAGAGTAATAATTCCGTTACAGTTCAAGAACAATAATTTGGAAGGAATCCTTTCGGGAATTTTTATCGTTTATAATCTCAAAACAACACGTGGAAGAAGATCCTTTGGATTAATTATCGTTTACTATTTTTAAACAGTATTGGAAAACGATCTTTTTGTCCTTTTGGATTTCTCATTGCCGACAATAATCGAAGAAGCTTTACCGGTGAAATATATTATTTGATCTTGTTGTTTCCCTTCCGTTGAATTGAAATTGATTATGAGTTCTCGTAAGAAAGCAAACACGAAGAGAGATGGAGTCCTTGAAGAATCGCGGGATACGAGTCAAGTCCCTTATGAAACTTCATTTTTAAAGGGTTCACTCTCTAATTAGGATTATATTATGCTTGGTACTTATTGTTGTAAGTCATCAATAGAGGGTACTAAGGAACGAAGTTTTGACGAGGACTTAGAGGTATCTGGGAAGGATTTGAGGCCTAGGACACCTGTAGTTGGATTAGAGTTGCCAAAGGTAGAACTCCCTTTCTTCGATGGCAGACACCGCGATTACTTTAGGTTCGTCAAACAATTCGAAACATTTATAGAACCTAGAGTTATTGACGACAATCTGCGTTTACTGTACTTAATCCACTATTGCAAGGGAAAGGCGAGAGCTGCGATCGAGGGATGTCTTATAATGGAACCTCACGCAGGATATAAAAGGGCTAAGGCGATTCTAAAGCAACTTTTCAGACAATCGCACGTAATCGCTCGAGAGACCTTGGAAGACTTGTTTAGATCTGGGAATGCTGATTATAATGATCCAGAGCAATTGTCGAATTTGGCAGTTAAGATTCAGAACGTAGCTCTGACTCTGGAACAATTAAATTGTACAGCGGAACTAAACTCCCTAGTAACTTTGGAGCGAATAGTTAGGATTTTACCGCGGTCCATGCAAGTTCAATGGGCGGAACTATCCGTAAGATGGATTGAAGAAGATAGGGAGCCGACGTTCACCGAACTTACTGAGTTTGTATTAGCTCAAGCTAGAATAGCTGGTAGCAGATTCGGTCGGCTGGTCAATCGACTGAAAAGACGACGAGATGTGAAGATGATCTGCCACCTTCAATCGAAACCTGCAAATATATCGACTATAAGACTTAATTGTAGCATTTGTACTGGCGATCACATGGTTACTAAATGCCCCCAATTTTTAGAGCTTACCATTCAAGACAGATGGAATCAAGTTAGAAAAAAGGGGATGTGTTTCATGTGTCTGAAGCAAGGACATAAGGCTAGTGGCTGTAAAACGACAATGCGTTGTAGTGTCGATAAGTGCGAGAGAAAACATCATGTTTTGCTGCATGAGGACTCGACCACCAAAAAGTTGGATGATAAACGTGATTCCCAGCATTGTTGCGGACTTATTAGGTCACTAAGCAGTCAGGTATGTTTAGGACTGATCCCAGTACGTGTGAGATCTGTAAAAGCCGAGATCATAGGATATGCTCTTTTGGATAACGGTTCCGACTCTACATTGATAACGTCAACTTGTGCAAAATCGCTTGAGTTAGTTGTGGTGCAGACTGTAGGTAGTGACAAAACGGCAGGGAGTACGAACGCCACTTTCGAATTTCATTCCTTAGATCGGTCGGAACATATTATGATCGAGGGAGCGATCAGTGTGATCAATGTACAAAAGTCTGGTTGATTTTCATCAGCTAATGATTTCACATGTTCTTGGGTAGGGTAACCGAGTCTACTGCAAATATCCAGACTAATATATGAGGATTGGAATAAGGTTCTGAAAAAAGAGGAATAAAGAAAACGGAGCGATGAGAGAACAGAAAATATTCTTGTTCAAAGCCGAACAACGGCTTCGCACATACGTTTATGGATAAAACAAAGGTATGTTTACCCAAACTTTTTTAATAACAGAACACTTTACACCTGCGCTTATGTAGGTTAATGAAGACACTTCAGTAGTGAGATAACTAATGAGAAGTTAGTCGAATGAATAGAGGAAATTCAGAAGAACCAAGTTGTTAGTAATAAAGTTGATTTACAAAATATAATAAAGAGGCTCAGTGATATAACTTTTTTATTTTTTTTTATTCTTTTTATTTTTATCTCAAGAAGTTATGAATGAGCTCTTTTTTAGTATAGTTGTCCAGACCAGCTTGTAATAGGATTTCTCGGTAGGAAGTAAAAACCAGTGCAAGGTTACAGACATGAGTTGTAGACGAGGTTAACAAGGATAAGTAACATCAATATCACTGATTTGTTACATCCTGCTGTATTGCAAGGAGCCGTGAGCAAACAAAATGTTCTGCCACACAGACATGGGTAGATTGAGGTTATCGCCCCACCGTCCTGAATGTTGGTCAGATACACAACCCTCCCTCCTTTTGTGATGTTAGGCTCTCTTACGTGTAATGGTTGATTGTAAATAATTGTCTCTAGTCTACTGTAATTTTTTTTGTACACCTTATCGGAATTCACTTTCTCTACTACCTCCATATTACAAGCAATCCAGATAACTTCGCCAGAGAAAATATCCACGAAGCATATCACACTGATTTTAAGTAAACGAATAGTATAATTTATAAGATGAGTCAGTTAATGGGTAGTTTGGAAATAGGAAGGACAGGGAGCTGGAACGAGGAGAAAGAGAGAAACAAAGAGTTGAAATAATGTTAAAAACTAATGAGTAAAGCGATAAGTTGGTAAGCAGGCAAGGTGTTTGGATGTTAATGAATTGGGTAAATAAAAATTCGTTAAACTGTTAATACTTAAATAAGAAGATACTCACAATGATACACGGTGTTTGAGTTCCTTGTAATTGAAAGTAGTTGATCAGCATCTACAGGCTTTTCAATTTGTCTGTCTAATAGAAATAAAAACTAAAACTGCTTTGAAGATATGAAAATAATGATCGGAATTTAAATTCAGAGAAAAGTCACGGGTAACACCTCAAAGGCGCAACCTATTACTGTTAGTAGGAGCAGGGGGATTTGTCTACCATTTCATGATACATGTATGGGTGGTAATGAGAACACAATATGTTCTTAGTCTATAATTCGTTTCTGAGGTTCATCTAAATATTTGGTGGACCATAAAAGAGTGCCTGGGGACTTTGTGTGAGTTCCGGGAATAGTCGACATATCTCTTTAGAGTCTAGCAACAGCATGACTAGTTTCTTGAACTTAGTGATTGTGTCACAGATACGAATAGCGATTGGTAACCTGTTCCACAATAGACTATATCGTATTATAAAGAAATTAGAACGCAATGATTTTTTGTGTTTTTCCGTTAATAGTGTATATGCGTTGTTTCTAAGTCTGTAAGCAGTGTCGTGGTTCATAATTGGGCGGTATTTTACGAACGAAAGACCATTTATTAGTTTATAGAGGAGCATTAGGTTGTTTCTGAGACGACGGCGCCATAGAGGTTCTAGGGAAAGATGCAGCTTTCTTGTGCATCTTTCTTTAGATAATATTTGAGGCGCTGACAGAAGTGTCTGGACCCTACATTTTTGTAAGTAGACTGGTGAATCAAGGTGATGCTTGCCAAAATGCATTATGCCACATTTGTTGTGGTTAAACGGCAGTTGCCATGTCTCGCTACAGGTACTTAAGTTATCAAGATCACTCTGAATCTTAGCTATATTTTCGTCCAGATCTTCAGGCTTATAGCTGTATACTATTTTCAGATCATCAGCATATAAGTATGCTCTTCCAAATTTTATAGTATTACATATATCATTTATGTACATTAGAAACAAGAGTGGACCTAAGACACTTCCCTGGATAACCCCACTGGTTATTGGTCTTGGTGATGAAAGACAGTCATTGTACTTTATCATTTGTTGTCGTCCATTTAGGAATGAAGCTAACCATGAGTGTAGTGGGTTGATGATTCC
Organism: Schistosoma turkestanicum; assembly: GCA_944470395.2. Lineage (NCBI taxonomy): Eukaryota > Metazoa > Platyhelminthes > Trematoda > Strigeidida > Schistosomatidae > Schistosoma > Schistosoma turkestanicum. The sequence goes on from OX103977.1 coordinate 7,253,210, forward strand.
GAATGACTTCAGTTTAAGTAGAAGCCTTTTGTGTGGGACTTTATCAAAAGCCTTTTTAAAATCGAAGAAAAGGACTGATACTAGAAGCCCTTTGTCTTGTTTATGCGTGATATCGTTGAAATAATCTAACAGACATGTATCACACGATCTGGACCTCAAGAACCCATGCTGTGAGGTCGATATCAGATTGTTACTAAGTAGATGTTGTAGTAACTCTGCCCTATATATGCCTCATATATGCCCACTCTAGCCTAAACTCGCTCTTATGTGATATATCTGAACTAAATAGATTGCCAGACTCTGTGTGGATCGTTCTGAAACCGTCAAATGGCGTTTCTTTACTGTTCGGCTGTGTCTACCGACAGCCTAATGCACCAAAAGGAGATCTAGCCTTATTGTCAGAAGTATTCACATTTGTTTCATCCCTACCGTTCACAAGCAAGGCTATTTGTGGGGACTTCAACATGCCTGAAATCTCTTGGTTCCCAATCAAAGCACCTAAACGATTCGAATCATTTATCGAATGCTTAGAGCTTGGAGAGTGGACTCAGCATGTCAATGGCCCAACCAGAAATCAAAATACATTGGATTTGGTTTTCACCAGCAATCTCATTCCTCACACTGTATATGTTGGAAAAAAGTTCCCAGGTAGCGATCATAATATGGTCATATGCAGCCTAGATATAGGAGCTACAACTATAAAGTATAAATCCACTACACTTCGTAGGGACTTTCGTAGGATTGATTGGTCAAACGTCCACAACTGCCTCAGAAGCATTGACTGGACAAACTACTTTACCGCACACAATATTGACGAACTAATGAATGTATTTTATCACAACACAAATAGCATATTCAACAAATTTGCACCTTTAGAATCCTGGAGGCCCAGAATTCCTAAGGACTTATTTATGCCAGGTCATATACGAAAACGTCTTCGAAGACATGCTTCCAGATTTCATAACTGTAATGACTTCTCCTCATTAGTAACGATGACTGAAATATGTGTCGAGGCAGAAATAACACGTACTAAAAAGGCAATCGCACAGGAAAAGCGTGCTGTTCAGCTGAACAATCAATCCTCTGAACTCACAAAACTCCTTCGGAATAAACTCAAATGCTCCAAAGTGAAAGGAGGGAGCATATTTATTAAGGACAATCAAGTGTATGACGACCCTAAAAGTATCGCAGAGTTGTTTAGCGAACATTTTTGTGCCACATTAACAAACGAAAACTGAACAAATGAGTCACCCTTGACCCAAACTCCTTTCTGTGAAATTGCCAGTGTTGAATTTAGTGTACAGAACATTTCTAAGGCGATTAGTACACTGATGCACTCTTACAGTAAAGGACCAGATGGCATCCCAGCCAGCATGCTGAAAAATGGTAGCAATGATCTGTGTGTTATTCTTCTCAAACTATTTACTATATCTCTCTCCACAGAGTGTTACCCTAATAGCTGGAAGACTACACATATCATCCCCACAATTAAATCGGGGCCTACAGCGAACGTTGAAAATTACCGACCTATAAACATAACCTCAGTAGTATCTCGGGTTATGAAGAAAATAGTTAAGGCAGAGTTACTACAACATCTACTTAGTAACAATCTGAAATCGACCTCACAGCATGGGTTCTTGAGGTCCAGATCGTGTGATACATGTCTGTTAGATTATTTCAACAATATCACACATGAACAAGACAAAGGACTTCTGGTATCAGTCCTTTCCTTCGATTTTAAAAAAGCTTTCGATAAAGTCCCACACAAAAGGCTTCTACTTAAACTGAAGTCATTCGGAATCATCAACCCACTGCACTCATGGTTAGCTTCATTCCTAAATGGACGACAACAAATGATAAAGTACAATGACTGTCTTTCATCACCAAGACCAATAACCAGTGGGGTTATCCAGGGAAGTGTCTTAGGTCCACTCTTGTTTCTAATGTACATAAATGATATATGTAATACTATAAAATTTGGAAGAGCATACTTATATGCTGATGATCTGAAAATAGTATACAGCTATAAGCCTGAAGATCTGGACGAAAATATAGCTAAGATTCAGAGTGATCTTGATAACTTAAGTACCTGTAGCGAGACATGGCAACTGCCGTTTAACCACAACAAATGTGGCATAATGCATTTTGGCAAGCATCACCTTGATTCACCAGTCTACTTACAAAAATGTAGGGTTCAGACACTCATATCAGCGCGTGACCTTGGTATTAGTTACTCTAAAAGCCTAAAATTCGAAGAACATGCCTCAAATATTATCTCTAAATCTAGACGACTCATTGGGTTTATAAACAAGAACTTCTTCACAAGTGAGGCTAAGCTTACTCTCTTCAAAATCTGTATAAGGCCCACACTTGAATATTGTTCACTCATATTTTCAAACATGAATATCATGGACAAAATGCGAGTAGAAAATGTACAAAGAAGCTTCACCCGGCGACTACTCGGATTGAGCAATAACCTCGACTACACAGAAAGATGCAAGCATCTTTCCCTAGAACCTCTATGGCGCCGTCGTCTCAGAAACAACCTAATGCTCCTCTATAAACTAATAAATGGTCTTTCGTTCGTAAAATACCGCCCAAATATGAACCAAGACACTGCTTACAGACTTAGAAACAACGCATATACACTATTAACGGAAAAACACAAAAAATCATTGCGTTCTAATTTCTTTGTAATACGATACAGTCTACTGTGGAACAGGTTACCAATCGCTATTCGTATCTGTGACACAATCACTAAGTTCAAGAAACTAGTTATGCTGTTGCTAGATTCTAAAGAGATTTATCGACTATTCCCAGAACTCACACAAAGTCCCCAGGCACTCTTTTATGGTCCACCAAATATTTAGATAAACCTCAGAAACGAATTATAGACTAGGAACATATTGTGTCCTCATTACCACCCATACATGTATCATGAAATGGTAGACAAATCCCCCTGCTCCTACTAACAGCAATAGGTTACGCCTTTGAGGTGTTAACCGTGACTTTTCTCTGCTTTTAAATTCCAATCATTATTTTCATATCTTCATAGCAGTTTTAGTTTTTATTTCTAGTAGACAGACAAATTGAAAAGCCTGTAGATGCTGATCAACTACTGTCAATTACAAGGAACTCAAACACCATGTATAATTGTGAGTATCTTCTTATTTAAGTATTAACAGTTTAACAAATTTTTATTTACCCAATTCATTAACATCCAAACAACTTGCCTGCTTACCAACTTATCGCTTTACTCATTAATTTTTAACATTATTTCAACTCCTTTTTTTTTCTCCTTCTCCTCGTTCCAGCTCCCTGTCCTTCCTATTTCCAAACTACCTATTGACTGACTCATCTTACAAATCATACCATTCGTTTACTTAAAATCAGTGTGATATGCTTCGTGGATATTTTCTCTGGCGAAGTTATCTGGATTGCTTGTAATATGGAGGTAGTAGAGAAAGTGAATTCCGATAAGGTTTACAAAAAAAATTACAGTAGACTAGAGACAATTATTTACAATCAACCATTACACGTAAGAGAGCCTAACATCACAAAAGGAGGGAGGGTTGTGTATCTGACCAACATTCAGGACGGTGGGGCGATAACCTCAATCTACCCATGTCTGTGTGGCAGAACATTTTGTTTGCTTACGGCTCCTTGCAATACAGCAGGATGTAACAAATCAGTGATATTGATGTTACTTATCCTTGTTAACCTCGTCTACAACTCATGTCTGTAACCTTGCACTGGTTTTTACTTCCTACCGAGAAATCCTATTACAAGCTGGTCTGGACAACTATACTAAAAAAGAGCTCATTCATAACTTCTTGAGATAAAAATAAAAAGAATAAAAAAAAATAAAAAAGTTATATCACTGAGCCTCTTTATTATATTTTGTAAATCAACATTATTACTAACAACTTGGTTCTTCTGAATTTCCTCTATTCATTCGACTAACTTCCCATTAGTTATTTCACTACTGAATTGTCTTCATTAACCTACATAAGTGTAGGTGTATAGTAATGATATTAAAAAAGTCTGAGTAAACATACCTTTGTTTTATCTATAAACGTATTTTCTGTTCCGCTCCTCGTCCCGTCTTCTTTATTCCTCTTTTTTCAGAACCTTATTCCACTCCTCATATATTAGTCTGGATATTTGCAGTAGACTTGGTTACCCTACCCAAGAACATGTAAAATCATTAGCTGATGAATATCAACCATACCTTTGTACATTTACCGCATCAATTCTTGTTATATGCAAACCTATCTCTACCATGAATCGTTTCTCAGTCCATAAGATGATTGTCGTAACGCAACCTTCGTAACTTGCGCCAATTATTCGCATTGAACATTCCATCTTTAGGAACACAATGAATCTTGTGAAATGTTTCAGTAAATGTATACCGTTTTAAAAGAAATATGTTGTTAATCTTAACATTTTGATCTTGCCTGTAAATTGGCATGTCTCTTGTAACATGTTTGTTATTTGAGAATAAATTATTATTATTATTATTATTATTATTATTATTATTATTATTATTAACTATTTTCTCCATAACCCGAGATACTACCGAAGTTATATTTATAGGTCGGTAATTTTCAACGTTCGCTGTAGGCCCCGATTTAATTGTGGGGATGATATGTGTAGTCTTCCAGCTATTAGGGTAACACTCTGTGGAGAGAGATATAGTAAATAGTTTGAGAAGAATAACACACAGATCATTGCTACCATTTTTCAGCATGCTGGCTGGGATGCCATCTGGTCCTTTACTGTAAGAGTGCATCAGTGTACTAATCGCCTTAGAAATGTTCTGTACACTAAATTCAACACTGGCGATTTCACAGGAAGGAGTTTGGGTCATGTGTGACTCATTTGTTGAGTTTTCGTTTGTTAATGTGGGACAAAAACGTTCGCTAAACAACTCTGCGATACTTTTAGGGTCGTCATACACTTGATTGTCCTCAATAATTATGCTCCCTCCTTTCACTTTGGTGCATTTAAGATTATTCCGAAGGAGTTTTGTGAGTTCAGAGGATTGATTGTTCAGCTGAACAGCACGCTTTTCCTGTGCGATTGCCTTTTTAGTACGTGTTATTTCTGCCTCGACACATATTTCAGTCATCGTTACTAATGAGGAGAAGTCATTACAGTTATGAAATCTGGAAGCATGTCTTCGAAGACGTTTTCGTATATGACCTGGCATAAATAAGTCCTTAGGAATTCTGGGCCTCCAGGATTCTAAAGGTGCAAATTTGTTGAAAATGCTATCTGTGTTGTGATGAAATACACTTATTAGTTCATCAGTATTGTTTGCGGTAAAGTAGTTTGTCCAGTCAATGCTTCTGAGGCAGTTGCGGAAGTTTGACCATTCAATCCTACGAAAGTCCCTACGAAGTGTAGTGGATTTATATTTTATAGTTGTAGCTCCTATATCAAGGATGCATATGACCATATTATGGTCGCTACCTGGGAACGTTTTTCCAACATATACAGTGTGAGGAATGAGATTGATGGTGAAAACCAAACCCAATGTATTTTGATCTCTGTTTTGGCCGTTAACATGTTGAGTCCACTCTCCAAGCTCTAAGCATTCGATAAATGATTCGAATCGTTTAGGTGCTTTGATTGGGAACCAAGAGATTTCAGGCATGTTGAAGTCCTCACAAATGGCCTTGCTTGTGAACAGTAGGGATGAAACAAATGTGAATACTTCTGACAATAATGCTAGATCTTCTGTTGGTGCATTAGGCTGACGGTAGACACAGCCGAACAGTAAGGAAACGGCCTTTGACGGTTTCAGAACGATCCACACAGAGTCTGGCAATCTATTCAGTTCCGGTTTATCACATAAGAGCGAGTTTAGGCTAGAGTGGGCATATATAAGGCATCCTCCACCTCTTCCTTGTAACCTATCACCTCGAAAGAGATCATAGTTTTCAAGAGATATAGTAAGATCAGAAATATTACCACAGATTCATGCCTCAGTTATCATAATAAGTGATGTTTGGCAGATAGTAGCAAACATGACTAGAACTGTCTTTTCATTACTGAATGAACGAGCATCAATAAGACATATATATTAAACAGATGTCCCGCTAAGCTAAAATAGTTTAGGGTATCTTGAGTAAAGGAGTTACTATGACCTACGTGAGTGTGGTATGAGGAGTGAGGGGCGGGACATATTAAGTAAATTACTGGAATTTACAGGAGGGGTTGTTGTTCCGGTGGAAAGGGTAAGAATGTCGTCTGTTTGAGATTGTGCGAGGAGCGTGCTTTTATATTATGTATGCGGCATGAAATGACTTGAGCTATATGTCGCGGAAGAGGTACCACAAGTGGCTGTATCACGAAAAAATTTCGATTCGGCAGGCATTGCAGTTCACCACCGTTTCTAGTAATGTCTTGATGACACAGCTCGTTACTAAGGTTAGACTTATACGGAATGGTTTTAACTTGGGGAGGGTTAACCATATACGAGTGCCAGTTGTTATGGCCTTTTCTAAATTTGGGGGTCATGTTAACCAGCTGGCTTGGTAGAGCAGGATGCATAGAGTTTTCATTCTCAGCGTTTTTGCGAATAAAAGCCCGGGTATTTAGGATAGGGTGAGGGGTGAAAAATCATCTATTTCCATTTTCACTAATAGTTCTAGGATTAGGTGGTTGGGCAGTGCACCTAGCTCTTGGATAATAATTATTTGTGCGCATGGTCAGATGTTGGTCTGACATGTTCTTAATATTATCAGTCTTACAACTTGGAGAGTCTAGGGGCTCATCACATGACATTAAAGGAGTGAACCTGTTTATCGTAGTTGGGAAAGTCGGTGGCAATCGGGTTTGAATCCTACCTACTTTTTTTACTTGAGACCCAAGATTTAATCAGCTCACTCTTCTTAGTTAAAGACGGAGAATGTTTCGGTCCCCTGGACGTGTTTTTCAAAATCACGTCAGCTTCTATCATGTTCTCTCGTACAATATATTTTGGGGATGGATTCTTAATTTTATTAGTTTTAGCTGGAACTGTGTTGTTTTTTGGGACATATTCAGTCAAGTTAACGTTCGAACAGCCGGGATTAGGAATGCAAGGGTCGTTCGATTTCTCGGTGACAGAGAGGATTCGTACTTTGTTCGAAGGTTTACAGTCCACAGGCTCATCAAGATCTACATCGTGGTTTATTTGTTTATTTACTTTCATGACATTGAGGGTTGCTTTCTGTAGATTGTCTGCTGTAACACCGTTATGTGATCTAGTCGCCTCTCTTGTTTTTACACGACGTTGACAAGGCGTTAAATCCGGGGTAACCTTTACTTCTTTGTATAAGGTTGATGAGCTAATATTTTTGCTCAAACGGATAAATTGTTTGGCGTCGTTGCAGCAGCCGAATTTGAAAAGGAGAGGGCAAGTTGATTTGTCCGACTTTTTTCTGATCCGAGTGACGTGATAGCTGACGTTTGCCATATCACACGCTTTTAGACAGGTATCCTTTAGCGAATTCAAGGATGTGCGGTGGAGGAGGTTATATGCAATCGCATTGCAAGAAGACATTATTCTTTTCGTAACTTCCTCAGGTACAAAATCTAGGATATATTCCGCTTTGGATAATTCTTCTAGGTTCCTATCATTATTCGGGGCCCATAAGTTCATGAGGGGTGCTAACAGGTTAAGCTTATCGTTAATTTGGGCAAGCGAGTTTTCAAACTGTCGTATCTCGCTGCCGTGGTTATTACTACTAATAACGGTTTCGGATGGAGCATTCAACTCCTTGGTTTGTGAATTTCCAGATTTAGGCTTCACAAGACTATGCTGAAGTTTATTCTGTGTAGACGTTTCGGTATACTTGGGTATATTATCCCTTATATCTACGAGTTTCACTACTGAAATGCCTAGTGAAGAATCATCAGACATAGGGTTTGCAGATTTTGATCTTTTGGGTGGTTTAGAAGTTGGAGACATTTCTCTTTTACTCGAGTTATTTGTCATAATGGAAAATTGGGTGAGATAATTGCTTATCTAAGTAACTCAAATATCTAAGGGTATAACTTATTGTGTATTAACTGTGTTAATACTAAAAATCAATGGTGGATTTCAAAGATAAGAGGTTCAGTTATGAAGTGTAAGAGTCACTGTAAGTCAATAAGTAGGCTTAAACTAGTGTATTCAGAAGTTAAAAATGTTATCAAACGACAAGTATGTATTAACTGATTAAAAACTTAGAGGGTTCGCTTTCCGGGATCAAAGTCCACCGGGTACAATAGGTAAATTCTACTAAATCAGTGTAATACCTTACGAATGATAAATTTCCGAAAAACACTAAACCATGTGAAAAAAAGTTACCACTTTCAGAGTACACAGTATATCAGCTGCACAGTAACACCTTCTTGACTGTGAGACGTGGAAACGTTTACCTTGACAGCATCAGTGATAAAAAGGTGGAGCTGACGCAGATATAAAGACAAAGAATGACAAGGGCAGCATTTTTAAAACTGAAAAACATCTGGGACCAACAACTGTCATCCAATTATTATAGATTACCAAAATCAAGGTATATTCTGTTAGATTAAACTTCGTTCTTCTGTATAAAGAACGATGCATTTGGATTGACTCGTACTAAATTAGATCAAAACACAAGTCGGGAGCTTAAATGAATTTTAGAAAGAATGCAAATTAGATTAAAATGACAAATTATCTCGAACGACACAGCCTGTGCTATACACTGGAAAGTTTATGTCTCAGAAACTATCGTAATAAATAGCAAAAGTAAAGGTTGATAAATAAGTGTTTGGTACCTCAGAATCAACAAGAGTTTTCCGACGATGATGAGATCAAATATCTACGTAAAAGGATCCTGGTAAACGTTTCCGCCAGGCAGTCAAAAGTCCACTATTAATCAGGGAACCATTACAACATCATCTCTTTAGTCAAACACGGCCTAGTTATCACTGACTCGTTGACAACCTTAAAGAGACTAAAAGTTATAATAAATGTTCACTAGAATCGAATAACAGAGAATGAAAAACACAAAACTTGTTTGCAAGTGTCCTGAACTCCATCTGGAGCCCCTTTGCTGCTACTGCCGGTCCGAAGCCTGGATAAAGGAGGGTTTGGCATTGGGTCGGTGGCTCCATCCCATAGAAGAAACTTTCTCGCTAAAAAACGCTAACCAGAAAACATAATTCAAGCCATTTTAACTCTGCTTTGGAAGTTAGAAGGTCTTCATTCGGAAGAGTTATGACGTCTCATGATGAAAGCCGACTTGCTTCGGAAGTCACGAGGCCGATGCCCCTTCCGATAACCAGAGCAAATACCTTTTGGGAACATGGAATGTTGGAACATTGTGGGAGACCGGAAGACCATTCCAAGTCGCTTCAGAGATAAAACGATACAACATGGAGATGATTGGAATCAGTGAAACGCATTGGGCGGAAGTTTGACAACTGAGACTAGCTTCTGGAGAGCTGTTGTCGTAATCCGGCCATGAAGAAGAAAATGCCTCACAGAAACAAGGAGTTGCACTGATTCTCTCCACATTAGCACTAAAGTCACTGATGGGATGGTAATCCAGTGGACCCAGGATCTTCAAAATAAAGAACGAGGACATTACAATCAACGTCATCCAATGCTATGCACCTACTGTAGAATCTATTTTGAAGGCTTTGTTTTTGGAAAATCCCTCCATGTGTATATATTTGTGTTATGATCTGACTGACTCTTCTGTTGGATATTTTGATACTTTATTTGATCCCATTTTGGGATTTTATCACTTGTATCTTGCACTTATATTGAAGTTTCTATGTTTCCATCTGAACTATACATGTGTTGTTTAAAAGTGATACTTAATATGGCTACAGCCATTTTTGGATTTGATACTCTAGCAGCAGTTTGTCGCAACTAACTGGAAGCGCTTATTCTTCCAGTATCGGAACTTATTGTTGTCATTAGAAACTCGAAGGTGTAATATTGTTTTGGTAATTGTCTGTATTTCCCTTTTTGATTAAAAATAGAACCGTTCTTTCCCAGAATAATCATTTTTGGAGTTGGACTGGGCGAGACGCATGTGAAACTACACCTTTTGGATTCAGAACTCACTGTGAGAGTAATAAATATTTCTGTACCTACCGATGACCACAATCACGACGTTAACGATCAATCCTACGAGAGGCTGAAATCAGTTGTTGACAGATGCCAGTCAAAGTATTTGACCGTTCTGATGGAAGATCTAAATGCCCAAGTTGGCATGGAAAACACTGGAAAGAAGACATCATGGAACAGCATGGACTGGAAGAAAGGAACGAAAATGGTGAGGGATTTGCAAACCTATATGCCTTCAACAGACTGGTCATCGGTGGCACAATATTCCCACACAAACGCATGAACAAAGCTGTATGGATTTCCCCGGATCATACTATTCAGAACCAAATCGACCATATCTATGTCAATAAAACGTTCAGAAGGACCATGGAGGACGTGCAAACCAAGATATAGCCTCAGATCATCGCTAGGTAGTCACCAGAATGAAACTGCAATTAAAAAACACTAGAAGACATGGCATACGACATCACAGAAGTTTCATAAGGCCTTTCTTCGGGATACTGGAAAGCTGAAGGCATTTAAGATAGCACTCAGCAATGGGTTCCAGATTTTGCACGATCTACTCAATGGAGAGGAAACAATCGTGGAGAACAACTGGAAAGGTATAAAAGAGGCAATCACTACAACATGTGAAGAGGTTCAACGCCACAAGAATTGCCACCAGGAAGAACGGATGTCTTCTGTTGGTATTCTTGAAAAAATTGAAGAAGGCAGCAATCAATGTCAGCCGAACAAGAGCAGCGAAAGTTAAGGCACAAGCTGCATACACAGAAGCAAACAGGGAAAAGAAGAAGAGCATCAGAGCCGACAAACAAAAATATGTGGAAGATCTAGAAATGACGGCGGGAAAGGCTACTAGAGAGGGAAACTTAAGGCAATTATACGAAACAACAAAGAAGCTCTCTGGAAACTATCGTAAACCAGAACGACCAGTGAAAATCAAGGAAGGCAAAGTAATCAGCAACATTGAAGAACAGCGAAACAGGTGGGCAGAGCATTTTAAGAAACTCTTGAATTGACCAGCTCCATTGAACCCACCCAACATCGGAGCAGCATTCGCGGACCTCCCAATCGATGGCGGTCCATCAGCGATTGATGAGATCCGCTTGGCCACGAGATAAATCAAGAGTGGCGAAGCGGCAGGACCGGACAACATTCCAGCTAAGGCAATGAAAGCAGACGTGGATGCAACTGCAAAACATTCCACATTCTCTTCAAAAAGATCTGGGATGAAGAACAAGTACCAACGTACTGGAAAGAAGGATACCTGATCAAAATACTAAAGAAGGGCGATCTCAACAAGTGTGAGAATTACAGAGGCATCACTCCTCTCTCAATACGAGGTAGAGTGTTCAACATGTTGTTGATAAAAGGAATGAAGGACTCCGTGGACGCCCAACTTCGAGATTAACAGGCTGGATTTCGTGAGGATTGATCGTGTACCTATCAAATTGCAACATTACGGATCATTGTGGAACAACCAGTCGGATGGAACTGACTACTCTACATCAGCTTCATCGACTGCGAGAAAACATTCGATAGTGTGGACAGAATAACACTGTGGAGGACTCGTCGGCACCACGGCGTGCCTGAGAAGATAGTCAACATCCTACGAAATTCTTATGATGGATTTAACTGCAAAATCGTGCACGGAAGACATCTGACAGACTAATTTGAGATGAAAACCGGTGACATGCAAGTTTGTTTACTCTCACCCTTTCTCTTTCTTATGACGATCGACTGGACTATGAAGGCATCAACATCTGGAGGGAAGCAAGGTATACAGTGGACAGATGGAACGCAGCTGGGCGAAATGGACTTCGTAATGGACTCGTAACAACAAATGAAGGCGAAGACGACTGGTGTAGCGGCAGCCTCAGAAGCGTAACGGGAAAAGCAGGATTCTCCCATACGACACAACATGCGTCAACTAAATCGCTCTTAGTGGAGATGCTTTGGATGACGTAACATGCTTTACAAATGTGGGCAGCGTCTTCGACAATCGTGGTGGATCTGATGCAGATGTAAAAGCACGAATCGGCAAAGCGCTGGTTGTATTCCTACAACTGAACAACATCTGGAACTCAAAACAACTGTCAATAATTAACAATTTCCAACACAGTTATCAAGATGGTTCCAGTGTATGAAGTGGAAACTTGGAGAACTACCAGAGCCATCATCTAGAAGATACAAGCATTCACTAACAGTTGTCTACACAAAATATTTGGGATCCGTTGGCCAGACACCATCAACAATAACCTACTGTGGGGGAGAACAAACCCGATTCCAGCGGAGGAGGATATCAGGTAGAAGCGGTGGAAGTTGGCCAGACAAACTGCGGAAAGTACTCAACTGTGTCACAAGACAAGCCCTTACTTGGAACCTTCAGCTCCATTTGGGGTGACAGGCATAAGTGAGTAAGTGATGACTCTAAAGGGTATTCTGAAAGTACAAATTTGGACAGAAGTTTTTTGGTAATCCATCATTCTGAAAAATGCTCCAAGTTAACAAGAACAATACTTTAATATTTCGCCTAAAGTTTCTCCATATCTTATCAATGATTATATTAGGAGGTACGTTCCACACTGGAATGATTCTTGATTACGTATCGCCAACCAATACTACAAGTTCAGTTGCATTGTCAAGGTTGCTGTTTTGTTTGAATGAATCAAGACATTCCGTTAAAAAATTAACTCGTCCTTTTCTTTTGATAATCGTAGTAATTAACTGCAGATCACTTCTAGTTGTACCTATACCACTTTATGTGCATGTATTTGTGACTTGCGATTGTTTTAAAAAACTGTACAATTTCGTTGTTTTCACATCTGTAAATGGAATAGTTATCATATAAGTCTTCTTCTGAGTTCTAAATGTTGACCACTTTTGGATGTTCAATAGGACTAACATGATATGAAAATGTCCCAAGTGCTTCTAAAGTTATCTATCATGGGACTTTTTTAGTTTGCAGGTGGAAACCAGAATATTAATAAGATGTGGCGGATCCCAAAATTGTATTTGGTGGACTAGTTTCGTCATTAAAGCTAGTGTTTTGGAACCACTGAAGTTTGCCATGTTTGGATTTAGTAACCCATGTCTACCCATTTCATTCGGCTGATTGGAGTCGCTTTCCTGTGACCAATAAATATATTTGCATCCAGCGAAGCAGAAAACAGTGTACACAAGTGTTAATAATGTTTGATAATCATATTAACTTACGAACGTTTCTGTAACTTACTAGCAGGAGACAATCATTTTTTACGTGACCAGATGTTACTACTGAATATTAATAGTAAAACGATTTTTAAATTTTTTATTTTCAGAATTCGGAAAATAAGAATCATGATCAGTATTAAAAAGTTCAGCATTGGCCGTTTGTTCAGTAAATACAACATTCAATATGGTGTGACGTCAAAGGAATTATGTTTTGCTTATAAAACCTGAAGAATGTAGCTAACGTTATCCCATTGGATAGCAAGCCCTGTGTCTTCATCACCGCATAAAAGCTAAAGTTGTGGCTTCAGTCTAGTCTGCCTCACTAAAACTTATTGTCACTACTACCAAGTGGAAGAATCATTTCATGTAACTTACTATTAAGAAAAATGAACTAAACATTATTTTAGACTTGTATACTCTCTTGTTTCATGTAGGTATTAGACTTTCTAGTTTCATTTGTTGAAAGGCAAGCAATTTACTTGTTTGTCTAAAGTCGACTGCTGCTAGCTGTTCATCAACTTGCTCTCCATAAAATATTTATAGTGATAAATGAATCGGTTCTTCGCACTTCTTTACAGTAAAAATATGCAGTTGGTACAAATGACGAGATGCAGAAAGTGATCGAAGTTATCAGACAAAATGTTTTTAACTACATCAGAAAACGAGGGGCCTGAAAACGAACTAGGGCTAGATGCTAGCAGAAAGGACCCCAGAACTGCAAATTTTCGAGTGGCGAATCTTCGGCAGAGAACGACGCCGGAACCATGTTAGTTGAGGCAGGATGTTATTTAAATGATCTTCAAGTTTACTACACAGAGGCCCGGAGCTCACTAAGCAGACAATCAACATTAAACTCAAGTAAGCCGGACGTAATTTCCTCCACAGAATTACTGCTAATTTATTTCATGGTGAATGAACAACTTGGTTTCGAAAAGTTTACCTTATCTAGTGCCGATAGGATTCAAAATCTTAAAAGAGGACGAGTAGCCTTATTAATGAGAAATACTGTCCGCTCGATAGTTATCGTAAACATATCCAATGAAAAAGGGGTGTGTTAACTAGTTTTTTGCCACCTGGAATGCAGAAGACAAGAGTTGCTGATAAGCTTGATTTATCGCAGCTGAAACTGTGAGGTGAATCGGGTCTTGTTAGATAGGCGAGATACTCGCTCTCTAGATTGTTGATATTTAATTTTAAGGAAGTTAACTGCACCTTCTGCAGAATGTGAATGATCAAAGTACCACTGTATAAAAACTAGCTGACGTGGTTATTACAGGTACCCTAGATCAACATGTAAAGGCAGCAACTAGGTACGATTTGGATTCCGAATCATCCTTACTAAATCTCATATAAACCCATTGTGGGGATGATGTCTCATAGATCGATTATAAGCCACGCCTTAGTAAGAGTGACGATGCAGTTCTTATCTATGATTTCCGAATTGTTATCAACAGTAGTTTATCATCCCCATCTAGACCAAATGTTTGGAATGCAAGCATACAAGACACCGTATACTCAGTAGACCGGCCAATAGAATCCCTCATTCAAACAGCTTGGGAGTTGTTCAGGAATTTATGAGTAAAACTTACTGTACGGCGCATTCCTTGAACTACAAAGCGACCCAAGAAATTCCTCACTGCTGCTCAATATTGACGTTATAATCCAACCCGATAAGAGGAAAAGTAAGGGAGAAACTTATGGCATTCGGTCTTACGAGGCAAAATCTGAATATCAGGAAGCCGAAAATATTCAGCCGTCTATAAGTCTAGAAGAATGTATGAAGAGAAGTTAACAAAATAGTCTATAGACTATCCAGAACACCTATACTCATATGTAAACCAGCTGACAAAGAGGTGAAGCACAATGCATACATAATGGCGAGACAGTAGTACTGCATCACCGGTCGAAGATGATTGTGTTAAAGGTCAGGGATTATTAAACTACTTTAGTTATGTACATGCCATAAAAGGGCCTCTCCCTATAGACCATACAAAAGCTACACACATTGTGAACGCAATCGCCATTAAGGGATTCCGTCTGTTGAATAAACTTGATTTAGATATATCTGTATGACTAGATGGAACGCATACTAGATTACTGTAGAGACTAGCAATTCCAATCTCAAAACCTTTGAGCAATGTCATACTCCATTTGTAAACAAACGTAAATTACCATAAGCCTGAAAGAACACATGGAACAGCACCGAAAGAACAAGAATCGAGCACAAAGAAATCAATTGGTTTATACTAACCCTACTATTAGCCTTTGAAAGTTGGAGCGTTTTTAACGATCAAAAACTACTCACAGATGTAACCTTTTAGAAAGGTTTTTGACTAAATCACTCACAAACAGCTTTTTTCTAAGTTAAGTATTACTGGGATTAGAGGAAATTTACTCACATGGATTGAAGATTTCCGATTTAGACGCCAGCAAAGAGTTCTGGTCGACTGCAAGTTGTCTAGCTAAGGGAAATGTTTAGCAAGATGCATTCGGGTCCACCATTGTTACTCAGGTATGTAAATAATTTACTAATCTCTTATCTTCGGTGGCTTTGTTATATACTGATAATATCAAGATATACACAACGGTAAAAAATAAAGATGATAGTCTGTGGCTTTAAAATGAGCTATAGAAATTATCTGAATTGTCTAGAATTTGGCTGTTTTCGATAAACTCTTCCAAGTGCTTCATGATGCATATTGGTCGTCAAGGTACTGGTGAATACACGCTGAATAACATTAAGCTACCTGTTATCCAAACACTAACCCGGGTGTCATCGCTAGCCAGTGCTTGAATATCACTGCACATTGCTGAGAGCTAACCGCCAAACGTTGTAGAACCCTATGGTCTATACGAACAGCCTTTAGCCATATAGGTGCTACGAACTTTTTGGTACATTCAAGAGAATTCTGGATCAACCAAGAGATCAAAATTATCACGACCAACAAAGGCCATCTAGCCTTCGGACCTTTCCAAATTGACAACAGAATTGAAAAACTAATAATTCCGCACTTATGCTTGTGTCCTACATTTAGGCTCTTAAGTTCGCTTCACCGATTGCTATTAGGCTTGTTAGCTTGTCAAATGAAAACTTCTATACAATTCACAAGCATTTGTGCTATCTAGTCCCTTTTTCTATTACATGGTTCTGCAATCCTCTTCTTATTAGCATTAGAAGTTTCTCCTTATTATTCTCCACATTACAACTAACTGATCTGCAGCCTGATAATGCCACAGCTGCTGGTATCAAGAAATCCCACTGCCCTGAAACAAACGTTTTCATTCAAATGATGGGGCATACAAATTCACAACCAACTGCCAACTCACTAGAATTAGACGGTCGAGTGGCTAGACTGCCATTCATTGGACACTACCAAATAACTGGAACCGTACCGCAAGCACAAGAACCGAGCTCAAAGAAATAAATTGGCTTATACTAGCTCGAGAAAAAGATATTGGATATATATATTGGATATTTATGTTTTAAGGTCATGCTGGCAGTGTTTTGAAGTTATGACGGTACGTGCACGTTACATGTTGTCTTCAGGTCCATTTTAGTTTTTTCAATTTGTAAGCAGTAAAATAACAGCAAACATTATTCCATTCTCAATATGGTTTCGTGTGTCTACAGCATTCCCTTGAACGAAGCTGCTTGGTGCTTGTTTGCTATCTTCAGCAATAGATTCAAACAATTAGGAACTTGCTTATGTACTGTCACTCATCTTAATTAAAAAGTCGACAGTATCTGGGGTCACCCGTCAATCATTCCTCTAGGCCACACCGGGTCCGAGTCTTGTCTCTACATATGTCTTGCAGTCTGTACTATTTTACTGTACACCGTGCTCACTTTTCAAGGTATAGTCGTGTTTGAATGTATACGAACGGCAATTTATTCATCGTAACAATGTAATGAAACTTTACCAAAGATTGTTTCCAAGCGTACCAAAATTCAGTTCTGTAAGCTCAAACCGACGATGATATGTATGGAGATTCCAGTTTAATCTATTTCATTTCACGTAATTTGTAACCAAGCTCCGTCAGTTTTACTTCGACATTTAGATATGTTTGTCCACCACCACAAGTTTATTTTCACCGATCAGGCTTATCTCTTCATAAAAAAATTATTTCGGCTTACAGATAATTTATGCAAATACTTACTGGCATCAAAGATTGTAAGTTGCAGTTTATCAGTCGTTATTTCGATTTTCATGTTACATCAGTTGTGATTAAGCTTACTTGGTTTGTTCCTTTGTGTTTAATCCATTTTATAAAGTTCCTGTGCCGTACATGTTTCAGATCACCCTAATTTGTGATTAGGTCTTGTGTAATGTGTCTGTATATTACTGTCTTAGAATCTGTTGCGTAGCGACTTGATGCGTTCAGAAACTATATAGGTGGAAAAATCAATCTGGTTATCCTTTGTATGTAGTGTAAAACAGGGGCTTTGCTTAAGACTAAGCGATGGCAACGTCGAGCGATTATTAACTCTCAGATCTAAAGTAGGTTGTCTAACCTTATTCTTAAGGCCATATGTTGTAAGTATCCATCAAAATGTTGAAAAAGACTAATATACCTACTCATATCACACACCTTCAATCACCATCGGTTCTCGACCTGTGCAATCGAATAGAAACTAATCCTAACAAAATATGCAACTTGTCTTCATGTACACCACTCAAGTTGATGATTGCTACTACACATTGTTGGATTGCATCATGGTAATAGTATCCACTTAATGTATGTACTGAATAAAAGCTTATTCTAACTATCACGTGGTTAGTATGATTTCTATAGTAAGTTAATTTGGCCTACCGATATTTAGAAACCCTTTTTTACAAAAGTATACCATTTTAGTTGTCATAGCATTTTTCAAACAAAATATAACTCAGAGCAAGATTTTTTTCTTTCATCCATTCATAAGTGTACGTTTGATAGGTTGGAACTAAAAATACTGAGGCGATCATGTGATTGTAATATTTTCATGATATTTTTTTTACTTTGCAGAAGGTCTATATTCTTTATGAGCACGCGTTGGGATATGCATTATTTCGAGTCAAAATCAAGTTATCAGATGCTTCAGATGTAACTGCATTACAACAATTAGCTGCAGAGTTATTGGAAAATGAAGAAGATTTTATGAAGTGTTTCAAATTGCATGCATTTGTCCCTTTCTCTTCTTCAGCAAGTGCATTACAAAATTGTAATGGAATATCTGAAGGCATTGTTCCACAAGAACTTAAAGCATTCATAGAAGAGAATTTACCTGCTTCTTCTAGTGTTTTACTTTGTATTGCAGATCGAAAACTTGCTGAATCGCTTAAAGCGCCTGAAATTGGATTGCCAGAAACTATATCATGTTCCTCGGAATCCATTCTTCATGAAGTCTATCGAGCTTTACGATTTTATTTTCCTAAATACATCAATGAATTTTCTCATTTCGATGAATCCAAAGCTCAAATAGGTTTAGGTCATAGTTATTCTAGAGCCAAAGTGAAATTCAATATCTATAGGTTTGTTTATTTCTCTTTCAAAAAAAAACAATCATTTACTAATCTATTTGTTTAGAAATGACAATATGATTATTCAATCCATAAATTTACTAGATCAATTAGATAAAGATGTGAATAATTTTTGCATGCGTGTCAAAGAATGGTTCTCTTATCATTTTCCAGAATTGTCAAAAATTGTTCCTGACAATGCAACATTTGTCAAACTAGTCGGTCTTATTCGTACTCGAGCTGGTGCTACAGAAGAGAATTTTGAAGCAATAGAAGCTTTAACTAATAATCAAATTGCTTCAGATATTATTGAATCTGCTAAATCATCCGTTGGTATGTTTTAAACGTATTGCATTTATGCATTGATTCCAATTACACACATATAGGTTTTGATATCACAGATGATGATGCTGAGAATTTAGCAACATTCACGGAAAAAATAAGTGCATTAATTGAACGTCGACGTCTAACACAAGAATATTTAGCTAAGAAACTTGCTGGTGTAGCTCCAAACCTCAGTACAATGATTGGGGAGAGAGTAAGTGCAAGGTTAATTGCACATGCGGGATCTTTGACAAACCTGGCTAAATTCCCTGCTTCAACAATTCAGATATTGGGAGCGGAAAAAGCATTATTTAGGGCATTGAAAACTCGTGGTGCTACACCAAAGTATGGATTGATATATCATAGTCCATTTATTACGCGTGCTGCACGAGAAAATAAAGGAAAGATCTCTAGATTTTTAGCTGCAAAATGTGCTATAGCCTCTCGAATTGATTGCTTCAGTGAAGTGCTTTGTGACATATATGGGAAACATTTAAAACAACAGATTGAAGATAGATTAAATTATTTTGAGACTGGCACTACGCCTCCTACAAATGCTGAAGCAATGGCACGTGCAATAGCTGAAGTAAGTATACTAGTCTTTAATTATTTACTGCTTAGATGTTCATTGATGATACCTTTTTTAGTGTAGCAAACAGAGAAAAGATCACTATGAGAATACCGATAGTTCATTTTAATCCACGTGTTTCTTATTTTAGTTCCTGAAATAACAACTTCACTAAATAGAAATATGTCATTGGCATATTGTAAGTCCACAAGCGAGTCTCCTGGTAGAAGGTCCACCCCTGAAAAGTCAGACGATGATAAAAGCATATGTAAAACAAAGTTAAACAAGAATAAGGAAAGCGGACAGTCCTAACGGACACCACTTGAAGTAAAGGATTCCGATAAAAGTCCTCCATAAATTCTCACTGGACCAGTGGTGTTTCAATAAAGAGCCTACATAGGGTTAACGTGCTTCTCTGGTACAACTTTTAGTGACAGACATTACCACAGAACCTCACGATCGAAAGAGTCAAATGCCTCCCCAAAGTCCAGAAATACTGCTATTGTGGGGCGTCTAAACGTGTGTCTTTGTTCTAGAGCCTGATGTAGTGTGAATATCTGGTCTATACACCTACGTCTATGTGAAAAACCAGCCTGGTTTTCTCGAGTCTGTGCTTCACGAGCTCTAGTTAGGCGTTGGAGTATTATTGAGGCCAATATTAGTTAGACTGAGTCCTTTCTGATTGTCGCAAGAGGACTTTTGTCCTTTCTTATAGACTACCCTGAGCAACAATGCAATCATGTTCGGGGTGTGGTTCTCCCCGTCGAAATGCAAAGTGTTGCACCAGGATTGGGTTGCATCGGCACCTGAACTAGTGATAGGGAGTGAAGCAGTCGGGTGTGTAGACCGTTTCACTTATCTGGGGAGTCTCATCAGTGCTGATGACCTGGTGACTGACAAAATATCTCTACGAATACAGAAAGCTCGATTGACTTCTGCCAACCAGCGTCACCTATGGCACAGCCGAGATATCCGCTCACTAACCAAAGGACGAGTGTACTGTTCAGCAGTTCGCTCCGTCCTACTATACGGATGTGAAACATGGCCGTTAAGAGTAGAGGACTTTCTTAGGTTACTAGTCTTCGATCATCGGTGTCTCCGAAGCATTGCTCGTGTATCCTGGAACAACCGTATAAGCAATGCTGTCGTTAGGAAACAAGTTCTAGATAGGGATGGCAGATCAATAGATGAAGTGGTGAAACTTCATCAGTTGAGGTGGTTGGGACATGTGTTACGTATGGCTAACCACCGACGGCAGCGGCGAGCCATGTTTTGCAGTGTAGGAGTAGGTTGGTAAGAAGCTAGGGGTGGCCAAACCAGAACATGGCAGAAATGCATGAAGTCACTGACAAGTGGTCTGAGTCATGTTGGTAGATGTAGGCTACCTTTTTGGGGTCGGCGAGACGAGAGTCACGAATGGTTAGAGACCTTGAACAATATGGCTCAAAATTTTTTGCGATGGCGCAGGTGCATCCACTGTTTGTGTTCTCTCTAATTCTAACCTTCTGAATTCCTCATAATCTCTCCCTTTCTCCTTCTAAATATATCTCACTGAATTACACTTCTTGAATCATATCTTCACTCCTTACTGCTAATACTTGTTTCTACTGTCGCTATCTCTCCTGGATTTGAACTGACAGTTGCGTCTCTCTGCTGATGTGGTATGGCGACATGGAGATCGTGGGCAACCGAAGTGTGGCTTCAGGCCAGTTAAACTGAACCCTTAAGTGTCCTGCCCATTGACCCAATGTCTTGGATTGAGAATGAATAATAAACCAATCGTTTTTCGCGATAGTCTCACTTACAGTCGGTTTCCTAGTTTGGGTTCCCTTGATAAGGTGGAATAGTTATCTGCTGTGTGCGCATTTCGGGGACGCAGCATACATCGATGGCGCGAGATTCGAAAGTCCTAGCTAAGGAAGTCTGTCGCCTTATTCGACACAATGTCCGTACATTAAAAGCTCCAACATGTAGTTTAGAAGGGGCTCTCAGGAGACCAGAGAAAACTTTTCGTGAACTCTCATCGTTTGCATTAAGGGTACAGGGCGATAAAGGAATATAAGAAGAATTAGTCGTGGAGATAAAAGAGATGTTAGAGGGTGTAGGAAGGATTCGATTGTGACCGATTTGGTCTCGTGTACTGTTATGTTTATGAGGGCGGATGTCACTTCCCAACTGCCCACACCGTTAAAGGGTGTTTCTTGAGGAACCTGAAAGGGAAGTTGGATTAGTGTTGGTCTTGGAGACCGGGGAGCGTGACCGCAGATCTCGAGGGACAACTGCTTGAGGCCGGTCACGCGCAGCCTTTTTATGAAAGGTTTTTTGAATATTAGCTCCGCTCTTAAAAGCCCTTATCGCCAAAGACGGAAATCCTTTCCTAGTTTGTGAGAGGGCAGCATCGCTACAGATGCTGGTTGTCCGAGGGAAACACCTTACTGCTGTCACAGCCCTCTACAGTCAGCAGCACGACTTCGCCCTCAGACCTTGAGTAGCTGCTTTTAGTGTCATCGTTCTCCAGTCGACCTGCCTGGTATGTTAGAACCTACAGGAACATATGTTCTAGCCAATATAGCTCATTTGGTTCATCACGATAAGCTAACCTGACTACCACGTCAGGGTAGCTGCTACGATGGGGGTGACAGAATGATAGTCATATTCTGTTGCGAACTAATTAGAAATATGCATTTCATTACAGAAGTATAAAAGCATTATTCTCACCACGAAACTTGGAGATCTAAGGTTACTGAGATCATCGGTAAGCATTGTTACAAACCTTGAGACAAGTAAAATTTTCCTTTGCACTATGCAGTTATCACTGGTTCTTTCGTTGACTTTTTGTATCCTTAATGAACCTTAAGATCAACGCCCTGACATTATTTTATAAGCTTGATTTTAATAATCATCTGTTATCTATCAATGTTAGTGTGTCGTTACGTATGCCTAACCACCAACTAACTACTTCACCGAGCGATATTTTTTGATAGGCCGAAAGAATGCTAGGTGTAGAAAAACCCAAACATGGCACAAATCCAAACTGAACTGAGCCAAATTAATAATAATAGGTATAGACTACCGGGATCGTGTCTACGGGACAATCGTAACCGGTAGTTATAGGGACTTCGAATGTCACGGCTCAAAATCGTTTGCTACGGCGCAGATGCATCCACTTTTTGTCTTCGCTCAAATTCTAATCTTTTGAATTCTTCATCACTTTTATCTTCGTCTTTTTGTGTTTATTTCACGGGATTATTATACTTCTTGAATAATATCTGCGAACCCTAATCTTCTCCATTATCGCTAATACTTCTACTACATCTACTACTACTATGGGATGTGAATTGACAATTGCATCTCTGCGTGCGTGCTAATATGGTTTGGTAACTTGAACTGATGAACACACATACGAAATTCTACTGAATGTTTATGTATTAAATCTATTTAACTGTGTTTAAAATGAACATTGAAAACTCCGCTCACTTTGAAACGTTTTTCTTATTTATTATATCAAGGTAAATAAATATATACAACGAATGAAGAAAAAAGCTATTAAAACATTGAATAAAAGAGATTCTGATAGTCAAGAAGAAGCGATTACCACAACTGTTGAAACATCAACAATGGTAGATCGTAAAAAGAAACGTAAGAAAAAACGTAATTTAAATGGAGACATTATTAACAATACTACTACTACTACAACCGTTGATAATCAGAATGAATTAGTAGTGAATCATGATGATGATAATGTTGATGATGATGATGAACAACAGCAAGTTAATACAACAAACCAACATCAACTATTATTGATGACTACTAATAATCATGAAGAACAAAATATTGTTGTAAAGAAAAAGAAAAAACGTCATCATTCTGAATCGGCCAATGCTATTATTGAACAGTCAACAATGATGAATGGTGACAATGTTGCTTCTTGTCTTGATACTTTAACAACGCCAATAATGAAGAATCGTAAACGATCTGCTTCTGAGTCTAGTATTCTCTTAGAAGATAGTTTAAAAAAGAAGAAAAGGAAAAAATTAGTCATACAATGAGTGAGTGAGTGAGTGTTGTGCAAATGTGAATACTGACTGCCATTTATTGTAAATAACATTGGTGGAAATTTCCCTTTTCTTTTTTGTACAATATGAAAATTTGTAACGAAATTGTGATTGTTCTATTTCTAAATCAAGCTTACTTACTTACTTACGCCTGTTACCCCCAATGGATCATAGGCCGCCCACCAGTTTTCGCTAACCAACTCTGTCCTGGGCTTCCCTTTCCAGTTCTGTCCAATGTTTGTTCATTCCTCTCATATCTTTCTCTATTTCTCGGCGTAGTGTGTTCCTTGGCCTTCCTCTTTTCCTTTTGCCTTGAGGGTTCCATGTGAGGGCTTGTCTCGTGACACAGTTGGGTGCATTTCGTATTGTGTCTTATCCACTTCCACCGCTTCTTCCTGATTTCCTCCTCCACTGGAATCTGACTTGTTCTCTCCCACAGTACGTTGTTGCTGATGGTGTCTGGCCAACGAATACGAAGTATTTTGTGTAGACAGCTGTTAATAAACACTTGTATCTTCTGAATGATGGCTTTGGTAGTTCTCCATGTTTCCGCTCCATACAGTAGAACTGTCTTCACATTTGTATTGAAAATTCTAAATCAAGCAGTACTTACTAATTTAATCATAGTACTTGTGGCGGCCTAATTCGATATCTGAGCTATCTGTCTTCTTCAATTTTTTAACCTCAAAATATTTCAACAAGTTATCGCTCTCGGCGTGTTTTAATGCACCGATTATGTCTATTATGTGCATGATCTATCTATTCAAGCGCGCATATAGAGAAAGTTTACGACCTATCGCTTCATAAGTTATATAAAAAAGGCGCGATTCGAACTTCACGGTGACTGGCGGTTTACATTTTGAAAAAAAGGAGACTTGTTGAAATATTCCATGCTTACAATTGTACTAAACACACGATTTTGAATAAACCTACATTTTCCGCTTAGATCTGTCGATCAGAAGTCATAATAAAATTCTAAGTATGACATAATTATTTGTGTTATCACCTACACAAGTTTCTATTTCAACTAGATTGATGAAACAGAATCGACAAAATGCAACCAAAAATACTCTGAAAAAACCAGGAATGCTAATGAGAAAGATTCAATATTAATCATATAATTTTTGAGAAGGTGAAGCAGATAATTTGCTTCTATATCAGTGTATTTATTGTTAAATTCAAAAAGAATATGAAGTTGTGCATTTAATTGAGTGTAAAGAGAATAAGCTTGTTGAAAGCTCCAAAATTCTTTACACAGTTTATTAATGCATTCATAGAACACAGCATATAGGCTGAGACATTGACTATTAGTGTATAGTTAACTTCCATAAGCAGCCTGTCCTCTTGTAGTAGTTACTTACCTATCGTTTTACCCATAAAACGGCATGTAAGTGTAAGTATGTAGGTGGGATGTCTAAACCCTCCCAACTGTATAAGTTGAGGTTAAAGTAAATCATTGCCAACTTTCATGTTAGTTCTGTCATTTACGATCTTGTCAAGTATGTTTGATATATATCAACAAGTATATTGAAGGTTGAAGCAGTAATTACATGGAGTCCTAAAACACAAAATGAATTGTATGATAATTAGAAAAGAATTGAAGAGTTTTGCGTACGTTTTAGATCACATAGAAATAAATATACAAGTTAGTAAATGACAATAGATATGATGTGTTACGTAATAACAACGATTTCTAGAGTTCATAAGTATGGAGAATTATAGGTGAATTAAGGGTAGATGAGCGAATGCTTTTAGCATGTATAAAGTCAGATTTATTAATGTAAGGGATATTTGGAGATTGTAGTAGAATTTCCAATCACAAACTAATTTAAGCTAGACCACCATTAATAATCTGGAAGCAATCAATGAATGTTTCTTCTTAGTGTGGGACTTCTGAACAGTCAGTCAACAGCAACGTAGAACTTCGTGCGTACATACATCAGTTCATGTTGCCATACCACATTATCACAGATGTAATTGTCAATTCAAATCCCATAGTAGTAGAGGTAGTAAAGTTATTATCAGTAGTCTGATAGGTTAGGATTTCAAGATGTTATTCAAGAAGTGGAATCTAGTGAAATAGACTTAGAAAGATAAAATAAAGTGACGAAGAATTAAAAAGTTTAGGATTCGAGAGAACAAAGAATGAATGCACCTGGGCCATTGCAAACGGTTTTGAGCCATGTCATTCAGGGTCTCTAACCATCGATTACTAACATCTCTCGGACTCCAACCAGGTAGTCGATATGTACCAACATGACTCAGTCCACTTGTCAGTGACTTCATGCATTTCTGCCATGTTTTGGTTCGGCCGCCCCTAACTTTCTTCCAACCTATTCCTACACTGCAAAATATAGCTCGACGAGGCAGTCGGAGCTTAGCCATACATTACACATGTCCCAACCACTTCAACTGATGAAGTTTCATTATTTCATCTATTGATCTGCTATCCTTATCTAGCACCCGTTTCCTAACAACAGCATTACACGAGCTATGCTTCGAAGACACCTATAATCGAAAACCAGTAACCTACGAATATATTCTACTCTCACTGGCCATGTTTCACAGTCATAAATTAGGACGGAGCAAGCTACTGCGCAGTAGACTTGTCCTTTTGTTAGCAAACAGATATCTCCTCTACGACATAAGTGACGCAGGCTGGCAAAAGTCAATCGAGCCTTTTGTATCCGTTCTGAGATTTCGTCAGACACCAGGCTATCAGCACTGATGAGACTCCCGAGATAAGTGAAGCGGTCGACACGCTTGACTATCTCCCCACTTGATGTAGAGAATTCAGATGACAGTTCGCCATAGGCTCTCACTCGACCGGCGGTGTTCGAGTTGAGAGCTTGTATAAGGTTAATGTACTTCTTTGGTACACCTTTCAATGACAGACACTGCCACAGAACCTCACGATCCACAGAGTCAAATGCCGCCTTTAGGTCTAGGAAGTCGACTATTGTCGGACGCCTAAATGTGTGTCTGTGTTTCAGGACGCAACAACATAAATAAAAACGCTAAGTAAATGCACATTGTAATTTAAATTTGATATTCGTCAAATCCAAAATCTATTTATAAGGAAAACTAAAGTGCCTTGAAATCGAAAGTAATTAACAACACTATATAGCGGTACATTTCTAGCTTCTAGTGTCGGAGGATTATTTTGTAAATAAAGTTAGGCTACTTATTAGTAGCATAATTTTTAAACCAAATTATTCTAATGTACTGTCATCTGCGTGACAGTTTAGAACTCTCTCTAATGAATTCTTATTGCTACCAACTCTTGAATGAATGGCTTGATTATTGGTTGCGGTTAGTTTTTTTGTAACGAATATTCTATGAGTTTATGATTTAATTGTTTTGGGCATAAGACAGTTCTTCACTTTGGTCAATAAGAGATCGTTCTCTAATACAGTGAGTTCACTGAGGTAAGACATAAACATTACTGGACACCGACCTAATGATCTTCGGATGAATTACTCAGTTATGAGACAAAAAAGGTTCTGTATTCGATCCCTTATGAAGTCAAGGATGCGCATATCTGATGAATACCATATTAGGGCGAAACAACTATCCAGCTCTTTCTGGTTTTCAATTCATGATGTAATCTACAATTAATTTTTTGTTAGCTTTTAGAAGTGTATTTATTTAAGATACTGGATACATTGAAAGCCGATGATACTGATAGCGACCACTTACAGACGTAATCAGAAGATGTATTTTAAATAGTTGAAACATCATGTTTGATTGCATTCAAAACTGAGTCGTATGAAGGAAATGGCATGATTACTTGACCATGTTTATTCAGCTGGTCAATTTTATCGAACTTAGCCACATCGGTATCGTTGTTGATTACATACTGTACTATTTATTTCAGGAGAATTACTTTCTACACTCCCTACATAGGTTTGATGCTAACCATAATAGTTTTATTGTATACATGGTTCCTTCATGGAGAAGGTTTCCGATGTTTATGCATGCATGTTTAATCGCTTGCGTCCAAAATACACTCTAATTAAATGGGGCATGATATTTAGGTTGTGTCTGAGTCTGAATGTAGTGATGATATTTCTTTTAATGTTAAAGTCACGAACGATCACCTTAAGCAGTCATGGCGTATTTTACGAATGACGAATCAGAGAACTCTGTGACGTAATTTTTTCTCAAAACATAGTTTGGTCAAGAAATGAGGGGAAAGTTAAAAACATGATGTCATAGGATGAAAAAATGGATATATGGAAAAGCTTTTTGTCAGTTCACCAAGACTGTCTAGTTGGGTTCAAGCCCCAAAGAGTGAATTTCAACAACAGGATTCGGATGCATCCAGCTGATGAGTCTCAAGTAAGATGGAAAACGTGACATAAATTCCGCTACAAGCCGTATTCCATCTAGCCGTACAATTGAAGGTCTCTAACCCCAACCAAGCAGTCTACACCCGTTATTAATTTGGCTCAGTCCATTTGTCAGCGACTTCATGGATTTGTTCCATGTTTTGGTTTGGCCACTCGTTGCTTTCTTCTGGCCTACCTTACACCAGAAAGCGTAGCTCGTCGAGTTAATTTCAATACTTTGATCTTCCTTCCTTGTCTAGAATCTGTTTCCTAACAACAGCAACTCTATGGTTCCAGGATATACAAGCATTGCTTCTAAAACCCCTATGATCGAAATCAAGTGACATACGTATATTCCCTCTCAGAGAGTGTTTATACCTATGTGTATACTTAGAAATGCATAGGTGGAACTTCGTGTGTTTCTAAACTGTGTATATAACTGCTGCTAAAAGAATGCCCACACACTGAGTTCCTCGGGGTAACAGTTGCCTACAAACCATATCCACGTGGTGGATTTTTGTGCCTCGAAGGATAATATCCTTAGAAACGCTACTTGACCTCGTTAAATGAGGTCTTACCAACCTCTATGGTTGGGATATACACATACAACTTACTGATGGTTATTTACACAAATCTCCAAATGTGTATATGAATATTTTTTTATCAATTCTCCTTGATCAACGTTTAATAATCGTAAACAAAATTATTATTTTTAAAGATTGAAATCCTAGTCAAAATTGTCAGTTTAATCGTATTGAATATTGAACAAACTTTAATGCGTTAAGCATCATTAATACGATTATATCCTATGGGAGTCATAAGTTGAGTATTATTATTTTTATTATCTTTGCTACTACTTGTCAGTATATTATTTGTATGATTGTTGACCCATAGGCTAACACATACATACGTACATACGTAGATTATATCTGATAAACATGGTCACTAACTGAAAGTGTGGTGCGCGCTACTTATAATAGTATATGACGCTAGTGATAAAGTAATGTCTGGCAGCAGAAGATGGGGGGAAGATCAAGAAAGGAAGAGTGAGAACACAATGGAATTTGTATGAAACGCATGAACAGTGAAATGTCAGACAATGGATTGATGTTTTGCAAATTAACGGTTTACGATATGGTTTTCCTATTTCACCAATTAACTCTGTAATTTGCGATAAATACAATTCGGTTGCCCTCACCTGTGTTCTCCTTCATTACAAAAGTAGTAGTTTTCATGAGAAAATGTTTCATTAAACTCATAAATTGATCATCCTAGTGTAGCGTAGTGACTCTCAAAAGTTGTTATCATGAGGAGTGTCTATAGATCAAAATTCATCGCGATGGGACCTCCTTGAAATCTATACACATGATCCTGTACATAACATCGGACCCAGGACCTCTTGTCTCAAAAGTGAACGCTTCATCTCTAAGCCGCTGAGCTGGTATCCAACAAATACTGATGTCTAGCTCGAATTAATTCATGACTTTGCAAAACGTTCATCTCAATGGACTTCACTGGTCACTGTTTCTCACTAGAACCCGAATGATTCTCTGACGGAGATAATCAATAGGGAGTGTATGATAGTTATCATTCTACGGTTTTTAAGACGTTTGATTTCAATTGAAATCATAAATCCACAATTCATAGATTATAATATATGTATTAAGTTATTAATCTACTGTGGGAGAGAACAAACTAGGTCCCAGATGAGGAAGAAATTAGGAATAAGCGATGGAGTAGACAGCTAGGATCCAGCAGTACTATCTGAACTTCGCAGATGATCTGGTTCTTCAATCGCACACGCAACAACAAATGCAGGAGAATACAGTCAGTACAGAAGCAGCCTGTAACACATTATGCCTCAATAATACAAAACGTAAGATCCTCCGCTGCAACACAATATGCACAAACCAAATCACACTTACTGGAGAATCTTTGGAAAATTAAGAAACCTTCACATACCTAGGCTGCATCACTGATTAACAAGGTGGATCTGATGTAGATGTGAAGACACTAATTGGCAAAGAAAGTGCAGTATTTCTACAATTAAAGAACATCTGGAAATGAAAACAACAACAACGCAAAATGCAGGATTTTCAATACAAAAGTTAAATCAGTTCTACTGCATGGAGCAGAAAGTCAGAGAAACACGAAAACCATCATGGAAAAGATACAGGCGCTTATTAACAGTATCTATCTGCCAAACAACATCAGCAACAACCTACGGTGACAGAGAATAGAGCAGATTCTGGATAAGCGATAGAGTTGGATGAGACACACATTGAGGAAATCACGCAAATGAATCACAAGACAAGCTATCTTACTTGGAATCCAAAAAGAAAGAGTGTGAACAAAGAACATATTATGCCGAGAATTGGAAGCAAACATGAATAGAGATTGGTTAGAAATAGAAATGAAGACTTAGGATAGGATAAGTTGGAGGATGCTAGTCATTGGCCTGTACTCCTTTAGAGGTAACAAGCGTAATTAGGCAAGCAAGTAAGTAAGGAAGCAAGTAAATTATCGAGCCATTCTTTCCATTTTTTTCTCGTTCGCTTATTTAAATAATGTTACTTCTTTCAAATTCATGAGTTTATGTTTGCTTTCTTTTAATTGACTGGTTCCAATTCATGATATCCCTTAATTACTATTAGTTTTTAGTTCAACTACATTATTATATAACCAATCAGTCAATTATTATATCACTTTTGTCTCTTATTAACTCCTACTGGATCCCCTCTGAGGTTACATCCGGTCTCAGGCCTAGATAAAGGAGGAGCGTAGGGTATGCGGTTAACGACCTCATCCCCTAGAAATCTAGCGCTCTAAAAAAACCCTAACCAGAAAGTGGTCGACGGCCTGTGCTCCATTGGGAGTAACAGTCATAAGTAAGTAAGTAAGTAAGTAAGTAAGTAAGTAAGTAAGTAAGTAAGTAAGTAAGTAAGTAAGTAAGTAAGTAAGTAAGTAAGTAAGTAAGTAAGTAAGTAAGTGCATAAGTAAGTAAGTAAGTAAGTAAGTAAGTAAGTAAGTAAGTAAGTAAGTAAGTAAGTAAGTAAGTAAGTAAGTAAGGAAGTAAGTAAGTAAGTAAGTAAGTAAGTAAGTAAGTAAGTAAGTAAGTAAGTAAGTAAGTAAGTAAGTGCATAAGTAAGTAAGTAAGTAAGTAAGTAAGTAAGTAAGTAAGTAAGTAAGTAAGTAAGTGCATAAGTAAGTAAGTAAGTAAGTAAGTAAGTAAGTAAGTAAGTAAGTGCATAAGTAAGTAAGTAAGTAAGTAAGTAAGTAAGTAAGTAAGTGCATAAGTAAGTAAGTAAGTAAGTAAGTAAGTAAGTAAGTAAGTAAGTAAGTAAGTAAGTAAGTAAGTAAGTAAGTAAGTAAGTAAGTAAGTAAGTAAGTAAGTGCATAAGTAAGTAAGTAAGTAAGTAAGTAAGTAAGTAAGTAAGTAAGTAAGTAAGTAAGTAAGTAAGTAAGTAAGTAAGTAAGTAAGTAAGTAAGTAAGTAAGTAAGTAAGTAAGTAAGTAAGTAAGTAAGTAAGTAAGTAAGTAAGTGCATAAGTAAGTAAGTAAGTAAGTAAGTAAGTAAGTAAGTAAGTGCATAAGTAAGTGCATAAGTAAGTAAGTAAGTAAGTAAGTAAGTAAGTAAGTAAGTAAGTAAGTGCATAAGTAAGTAAGTAAGTAAGTGCATAAGTAAGTAAGTAAGTAAGTAAGTGCATAAGTAAGTAAGTAAGTAAGTAAGTAAGGTAAGTAAGTAAGTAAATAAGTGCATAAGTAAGTAAGTTTTATCTCTTATTACTTTATGTCTGATGATACGCGAATCCACAATTAAATATTATTTGTATTCTATAACATTCTTTTTCTTCATATATCTTCATTCTTACTACTCCGTCATGATGATGATACATAGGCATTGTTTTTCAATTTGTTATAATTATGTAAACTTTACAACAATTTTGATTTCTTTTTCTTCCCAATGGTATACGGTGCTGATGAGAATCTTACAAGATAAAAATGAATTCATATCATTGTGATCAGTTTGTTTACTCACATCTTTTTTCTTTGTTCAAAATTATATATAAATCTGTTAAATTCACTATTATATTTCAAATGTTTGACATGTCAAATCCAAAATGATCGAATAGAGATTCAAATTTCAATCAGATTTTATTGATGTTGACAGTATTATGTTCTATGAAGTTGATTTCTGAAATATATGAAGTACTTTGAAGTACATCCCCTTAATCTTTGCACATTAGTAAACCATGCATATGAATAAGACTAGAATTACATCAACTCCGCCTAGAGCCCATCTAGTGTTACCGTCCGTCCCAAACACGTACAAAGAAGGAAGAGGCTTTGGTGTGAGGTTAATCATCCCATCTCGTAGACGCTAACCAGATTAATAATTCGCTGATGGTGGCCTATGCTCCATTTTAAGAGTAACAAGCATAAGTAAGTAAGGATAACATTAAGATTTTGGATATAAAAATATTAGTGTATAATCTATGTGATAAAATTTAGATCAGTCGATAATCAATCAAAATATAAAAATTGAACTGTTTTTTTTTTGAATTCATATGGGAAAAGTCAAATAAATAATTACACGTTCAAAAGTCTAGTGACCGGAATTAGTGAACCGGAATGAAAATAAGTAAATGAGGATAATTAATTATGAACAAGGTCATTATAGTAAAATGACATGATATTTCTTGAATAATTATATGAAAAAAAAAAAGAAAACGATTCATTTTTATATCAAGTAAGAGTTGATTTTATTGTTCAATATGATGATAGATAATAAAAAGCTTTAGACTGAAGCAGCTGTTTCAAACCTGAAAGCACTAAATAGCGCCTTCTCATCCTAACATAGAACTCCTTTAAAATATGTACTCACAACCCTGAACAAAAAGGAATTGAACGCTTGACGTTTAGACCAGTGAGTCAGCATCCAACAGTGTTTTACTGTTCAACTTCAATCCCTCCATGATGTAGTACAAACATCATTCATCACCTAGTGCAGATAACTATCTCCTACTGGAACACAAACTGATCTCTACTGATCACATCTTCGGACTAGAACTCCATTGAGTGTGTTTCCTAGTAATTTATTAACATTGATTATTTCATGATTTCAATGAAATCATATTACGTCAGTTTACTTCCCGAGTTGTTTTCTTTCAGTCACAGTTTATTTTATTTAGTTCATGAAAATATCTTGAAAAAAAACAACATATGTCATCATTTTATTTTGCATTGATTAACTCGTTTGTTTGTGTTTTCCTCTTTTTGTTTATTTACACAATTAATTCAAATAAACACTTGTCTTATTGTTCATTGTTCAATTTTACAATTTGTTAGAATCATAACTACTGTAAATGATTTACAATTTAAATGATCGAGTTGTCAATCTTTCATTACCATTTCATTTAGAATCGAGTTTTTCTAGATAGTTGATTCTATTTACAGCATTGCTAACTTCTTCTTACCATAAAAGTAATATATAACTGCTTAATTCTTTGTAAAAATTAGACTGGGCTTGATAGTGACTGGATTTATAAGGGAATTCTCGGAGTTCTAGTGCGAAGCGGTGACCGATGAAGTTCAACGCTGTCGTGTGTAGAAAGTTAGCTAGTGAAGACAATACCTCGAACTGATTAAAGTGGGATGAATTCTGGCTAAGTGGTGTAGAGGTTGAGCATTCGCCTGACAGACTGAAGGTCCTGGGGTCGTGAATGCGCGATGCTGATAAGTCCCATATTAGAACGAAACGGTCGTTCACCGCTTCTAGGGTTTTAACGGTTGTCTAACAATGATTGATTCATAATTTCAGTGATACACTGTAAGTGTTCAGTGAGTAAATTTAAATTAGCTGAAAACAAAAGTAATCATAAAAACAAAAATGAATTCAAAATTTAACCGTATAATTTTTTAACTACTTATTATCACTGTCATCAACATTCTTACTTGTGTGTGTGTGTGAAATTGAATCTATCAATTTCAATGCATACTTATGTCAAAAACATATTTTTAAAAAAAGTATTCAATCGGTCAATGTTTTATAATACATACTTGATCATTTCAAATCACTGAATATTTACTAGAGTTCAAAAATTAATTAAAATCTATCTTCATTTAAACTAGTTTAATATTTGTTATGTATGTTATTAAAAAAGTTGAACATTATAAAGGGACGGAGATAGTTGATTTTTATTGAAATCAGTGTTAAATAACCATTGGAAACCTGTCAACACTAGACAGCTGTTTTGTCTAAGTATGGGGCTCATCAGAATTGCATATTCATGACCTCCGCATACGAGAAACCAATCCAGGACCGGCGGTCTTGCTCACGAACACTTTCGATTAAGAGGATTGAGAAAGTTAAAGACACAAAAGGGAATTGGGAGGGGGAATAAGAAGTTAATAACATGTAGTTTAAGTTTCTAGTAACTTTGTCGTGGACCAAGCTAAACACAAAGGTTGAGTATACTTTGGTTTTCTGGAGTTGATCCGAATCACTTCAGC
This sequence comes from Schistosoma turkestanicum, assembly GCA_944470395.2. Taxonomy (NCBI): domain Eukaryota; kingdom Metazoa; phylum Platyhelminthes; class Trematoda; order Strigeidida; family Schistosomatidae; genus Schistosoma; species Schistosoma turkestanicum. The sequence continues at coordinate 7,287,807 of OX103977.1, forward strand.
TATACAGAGGAATCGTAATCTAGCTTCTTTAGGGCAAATCTTTGGAACTTTCCCTAAGACATAAGAAGTTTAATTTATTTCGGTATGACGTTTGTTATCTACCAAATGAGAAATGATGGCACTGTTAATCGATATCGTCATTTCTTTTCCAAACCACACCAGTACATGTTCACGAGCACTCAACAATAAAGCCCTTTGTGTACTGCCTATGTGACTAGCTCTACAGGAGTAGTCCGTCATCGGTAATTTATTCTTGATTCTTTATGTACTGAAGAGGTGTAAAACTGTGCCTGGAGGCACAATACGATTACTACCGGTCCCAAGTTCGGATAAAGGAAGATGGTTAGGCATGGTGTTAGGGAACCCATCCCATAGAATAATAACTCCCCAAATAAACACTGACCGGAAATTGGTCGGCTGCCTATACTCCACCGGCGATAACAGACGTAAGTAAGCAAATAAGTGAAGAGTTGTAAAGTTGAGGAAATGTTTATATTAAACCAATTATGTATTCTTTTTAAAATATTTGTCTTTCTACGAAACCGTCTATCCTTCTAGAAATCAAAACATCAAGGGAAGTTATACTATTGTAGTGAACGAGAACACAGGTGGGGCAACCGAATTGTATTTAACGACAATTACAGAGTTACTCAGTAAAATAGGAAAATCATATCGTAAATCGTTCATTTGCAAAATGTCAGTTCATCATATCGAACTGGACTGTTCCTGTTGCAAAACATCAATCCATTGTCACTATTCATGCGTTTCATACAATTTCCATTGTGTTCTTCTAATTCTTCCTTTCTTGATCTTCCCCCATCTTCTGCTGCCAGATATTACGATGACGCTCACGTCATATACTACTTATCAGTAGCGCGCACCACACTATCATTGTTTTCCTGTTTGCTGGTGAATTTAATAACTGGATGAACGTCATTATAACTGTTCAACAGCTATTATTTGTGCATATTTACGTCACACACACACACACACACGATTAATATGTCTTACCAAAAAAGTTGAAACAATAATTTTCATGAAACTGAATGAAGTCTTATTATTATTTTGATCTTTTTTTCAATTTAGACAAGTTTTAAAAATTTTCGAATAAACTGTTTGTTATTCTAAATGATTTGATTGCCAATTTATGTTGAAATAATCTACTATTATTAATCAATTCCAAATTTGGCGCCAAAATATTGGAATGGTATTGTGGAAAAATTAAACAAAATTTTTGAATGGTTGGAATTACGTTTGTTAAATCTTTTTGTTATGCTTGTCTGTCGATATGCTCAAAACTATTACAAGTTCACCTTAGTCGATAAACGAGAACGAGACAATGGACAAGTGACAAGATAGGCTACTCTGATCCGTTGCCTCAACTAACTAGACAAAAAGTCTTCCTATGGCCAAGAAAGTGTATTCTACAAGCACCCAGAAACATGAGATTTTCAAGGCCACAACTCGAGTTTATTGATGCATGATAGAAACTTCCTTGGGGGAGCCACAAAAACAACGTATTAAAATAACACATCAACCAATGACAGTCAAGGATTTTCATGGTGTGAAATGTAATGTCAAGGTCAACTGATCAGCCAATGAATAAAATCCAAAACTAGTACCTTTATCAATCGAGTTTTGGGGATCTAACTTCTCCCATCACTTTTAGGAAAAAAGACTAATGAAAATAAAATAAGCTTAATGATGAACTTAGATCGAGAAATAAAACTATTCGAATAATCGAAAAGAATTTTAAAAAATCTCGTTTAGTCGAGATGAATTTGTATATGAACACGTTTCTAATTGTTTTTTAGTACTGAAATCATGAATCAATCAATGTTAGATGACCATTCTAAAAACCTGGAAGCACTGGACAGCCGTTTCGTCCTAGTATGGTACTCATTAACAATGCGCCTTCAAGACTTCTACCACTCTCGGGATTCGAACCTGAGACCTACGGTCTTGTGTGTTTGTTTCTATTGATGCGAAAATTTTGTTTCTTCATGATTAAAGTTTTTAGATCATAATCTATATTCGAATACAGAGAGTAGGCTTTTAAACCTATTGTTGAACTTCTCATTCTAATGTACAAATAACTCCCATTTGAAATTCAAATAGCCATTAATTCAATGTATATAGTACTGATTATTATTATTATTATTGTTATTATTATTATGTAAAATGGTTTGTACGTTTCCTATACAACTTGTGTTAATCAGTTCTTTTAGGGTTAAGAATAACTTAAAAAGTTTATGGCGGTGGATACTCGATATAATTCCTACTCTCTTCGTATACTGCTCGTCCTGATAACTTATTGGTCTATGCAGCTGGGAAGAAAAAAAGTACGAAGCGTTGATGACGGTTTTCATTGTACCACACCAATCATTAAACTACAGGTATATAAAGCGAAAGCGAAACAATATGGAAATGCTGAGGAGCGAGTGCGTTTTCTGAGCTGAGTGTTTTAATTGTGGAGCTTTCGTTGTTCTATTGAATATCATCATCATCATCATCATCATCACAAACTTCAGATATAAGTTTTGTTGTACGAAAATGGGAAGATTTTACCGAAACGCAGGTTTCCGCTCAAGAACAACTCTCTTTTCTTCATGAATGTCATCGTCAGCATTTTATGCCAACAAGTGTCAAATACAGACCCCCAAGCAAGTGCCCAATCGGATGTTGGACAGCGGAGCAAAGTTGAAGACAAATGGTACACCTAATGATCACTTATGAACACTACAGGATCCAACAACATGGATGAACAAAAACATTAGAGAGAATACTTACATCAGAAAAATTAACAACATTGATAATGGCGATCGAGATGTCAAGCAGGCGACACAGTAAACAAAGACGAAACATCCTCACAGATAAACTAATCACAATTTCAAAGCCACCCACAACAGAAAACTCAAACAGTTGTGTGGTCAACCTTTCAAAATAACACCTACTGACAACAGGAACCCCCAAAAAGAAAGTGAATGAACCTCCGGATTGTTTAAGCGACTAATATTGAGGCTAGTAGAACGAATATGTGCATAATCTATAACCAATGCTCAAGCAAACATGCTCATACAAAAGTGACACAAACAGAAATGCAAAGGTCTAGACAGGTTGTTGCTGTCCGAATGACACTCACTATCTGCTAAATAAGTTGACCAAAGGCCTTAATCGAAATGAATTTAGACAAACGCAAAATTAATTTTTAACCAACAAGTTCATTTGTCAAGCAATCTATACTAAGATTTTATTTATGTCTAAACATTTCTATTTAATTTCACCTGGAGCCCTTCTAGGGTTACTGCAGGCCTCAAGCCCGGATAAAGGAGGAGGAATGGGTACCGGGGTTAGTGACTCCATCCCGTATAAATCCAACTTGCTAGAAAAAAAATTGCTAAACAAAGAAATTACTCGCTGGTCGGCGGCCTATACTCCATTCAGGGTGACAGGCGTAAGTAAGTAAATTCACTTCTATCTGTCGAACAATCTTCCTCTCTCTGCCTCTCTCTCTCTCTCTCTTGATACACCAAACAGTCACCACCATTCATGCTATATTGAAAAAATTCAAAAAAATTTCACTTCATAAATGTAAATTTTTATTTGTCAAAAACACAGTCAAGACAGGATGTATTTCAGTAGTATGTAGTATGAAAAAGAAAAGTGTTTTTGCGAAAACAACACCCATAACAACGACGACAGTGGATGAAAAACAGTTGAAGCAAAATTTAACGAGGTAAAACAGTAATATCAAGAAAACGGAAAAGAATGTCAACAAGAGGAGAAGGTGTGTATAATAAGATATACTGAAATAATCATTTCGACGATACCGGCATTATTATTATTATTAATATTATGATTTCTTTGTTTCAAAAGCAATGAATATGCATGCGTTCAATAGTCAATTGTGACAATGACATGTATTAAAAAAAAATAACGAAATTTTCTATAAAAATAATAAACTTTTCAGTGTGTCATTCTGTCATGATAATAATAATAATTATAATAATAATACTGTTTCAGACATAATTTTCATACTGCCATGACAGTGAAAGTGAAAAATAAACATTGATGAATCTTAGAATAGATTTACTAATCCATTAACCGACGGACAAGTTATAGATTTATACTTGTAAACTACTGAGTCAAGTCTGTAGTGGTAAATAAGTCTTCAAGATAAATAATTTTGTAAGTTTGCAGCGATGATGTTTACTGCATTAGTTTTAGTAGATATAAACTAGCTGAAAATGCTCAGTTTTATCATCTGCATCAGATCACTATCGGGTACTTTTGATCCCATTTCATCCAACTACTGAAATTAATTCTCTGACTCCTGTCCATCTCAAACATCTTTCAAGTTTATCTTCCATTCAGTATAAAAAATACCTCGTGTAAATAATGAACAATAAAATATGCGCATAGAAAGGATGTGATTTTAATAATTATGCAGTATGAATCATATTTAAATGAAATAGAAATTTTGCTGATCTAATTCGGTGGCTAATTGACATTGAATAACATAATTGACTACTTGTCAAAGATATCAGTAGTGTAAGTTAAATATAATTACTTTTGAAATATTGTGCACAATCAATTAAATCAACCAAGCGTAGGTTGTGAGTCGTTATAGATATTAACTCTTTGGTTGTATCAGTTTCAATCAAATACTGTTACCATAGATGGATGTTGTCTGACAGTGTAATACACGAAGCGCGATTGGTCCGATAAATGTCATGGCATCCCAGAGTTGATGTTCACTACTAGCAGTCCAAGCCATTGCTAGACACCATCCATCTGGGTTATTAATACTTTTGACTAATAAAAGTAATAGTCACAGGAAGTATATTAATCAAATCACGCCCGTCAATTTCAGTCCCAAATATCAGTGGGAAGATTCAAACACCCATTACAAGTGAAATAAAATGAAACATTATTTGAAAATATGGTTTTTGTTATGACTCAACACTGACCAAAATATCCAGACACAACTTTTGAGTAATTAACATGTAACAAGGATAAAAGAACTGCTCAACAGTTTTGACCTAATATTAAACAGAAGAAGAGCACAGACACAATGACTATCGACCAGTCCAAGATTTTATATTTTATTTCAGACATTCTCTTTTACATACACATGAAAATCAAACTATATCTCACCAATAAAGAGGAAATAACAATTCTACGTAAGTGAGCCAACGGTGGTCGTGAATAGAGAGAGAGAAAAGAGAGACTGTAAATAATAAACTGTCAATAATACATGAATAAATAATCGTTTGATAATAATTTTTAGGTTAATAGAAGGTTACTTTTTGAAATCATGAATCGATCAGTGTTAGACCTGGAAGCACTAGACTACCATTTCGTCTTAGCATTTATCCTAGCGCGTATCCATGACTCCCTCATCTAGCATAATTCGAACCCAGGACCTTCGATCTCAAGCGCGAACGCTTAACCTCCGGACCACTGGGCTGGTATCTCACAGCGTTAATGTTTAACTTCAACGAATCCATTGTCTTGTACAACCTCATCCGTTGTCTTCGGTGAGCACTGCTTCATACTCGAACAGAGTTGAACTCCACCGGTTTCGACTTATCACTAGAACCTGGAGAAACTTCCCCATGGAACTAATCACTAGTGAGCACATAATGATTTACATGATAGAAGGTTTATAATCAATGGATGATAAAAGTCTGTAGTGAAGGAGAACACAGGTGAGGGCAACCGAATTGTATTTAACGAAAATTACAGAGTTAATCAGTAAAATAGGAAAACCATATCATAACCGTTAATTTGCAAATCTTCAATCCATCATCAATCCATTGTCTGACATTTCACTATTCATGCGTTTCATACAAATTCCATTGTGTTCCCACTCTTCCTTTCTCTTGATTTTTCCTCTTCTTCTGCTGCCAGACATTACGTAACGCGCACCACAAGTCTAATAATTCTGTTACTTAATCATTATGCGATACAACTATGTACAATAATATTCTATCTATTGATTTTTGAAGTTACTGTTACATCGATAATAAAAAAAGTTAAATATGTATACATGATTCAAAGTTGATATTATCACTGATATATTTAAAATGATTCCGTTTAGGAAGTTTAATTTATTAGTTTTAGCCTAAATAATCGTTTATTACAAGAATGAATGATAGTCCTATTCTCTTTAGAGACAGTCTCACTAACAGTCGGATTCCTAATCACAGTTTCCTTGATGCGTTGGATTGGTCGTCTACTGTTACCTATTGACACCGCCTTTTCCATCTCTCTCCATTTCGCTATCCACCACTGACCACGTTCAGCCTGCACTTAAGTTGCCTTTGCTCCTCATCACATTCAGAGCGAGACGGGATGAGTTCCTGAGTATCAATCAATTCAGTACATGTTACTGAGATCTACTGCTTCTCCCTAACATTTTGGTTTACCTCACTAGCAGATATCACTGCTGTTTCTACAGCTTTTTGGATATAAGTCTAGGCTGCCGCCTCGTGATGGACATCAATTATGTCGTTGCCTAACAGTTTTTCTCGTTGCTACTGAAATATACACTTGGATTTGGTTATAGTTGAGTAAAACTCTAAGCGGTTAATAATATCAGTGACGTATTTTTAAAATCGTTCAGTTTGGAAAATTTAATTTGTTAGTTTTAGCCAACTAGAGAGTTAACTTCAAATCAAGTAAATATATATCAGTATGTGTAAAACTGAAAATTTTAAGTTTTGAAAAATATTACAAAAGAAGATTACAACTGTTTATCTTGTTGATGTTGATAATAAGGTTTGTTATAATGATGAAAAGTTAAGGATCATCATACAAAGCAAGAAATTTTAACAAGGATTAAACCGAACTTAATTATTTGTTTGGTTCATTCTAACTCCATATTAATATGAAAATTATACTGGATTTTTTGAGAGTTTTTAACATATTATGGTTAAGTATTTGAAATAAATTATTAGAAATCCTAGAACATCGTGAACTAATAGAAGTTAGATCCCCGATTACAGTGTCATGGATGTGTACTGCCAATGAGTTCCGTACTACTATTAGACGAAACAGCCATCCAGTAATTTCAGGTCTAACATTGATTAGTTCATGATTTCGTACTTAAGATACTTGTCAGCAAGACAAATATGACCTCTTGAACAAATTACACATCTTAGATTATAATGTTGGTCACTTTTAGAAAACTTTACTAGAAAAAAGTGTTTTTCTACAAAATCACTTTACATAAATAATCGTGAATATTTTAATTCGATTCAATTTTCAATATTTTCTCAATAGATATTAATCCATGACAAGAAATTAACTTCAATTCATTATTAATTTGTCAGACGAAATGAACCTTTAACTAGAAAAAAATGTGACAACCGTTTGATGATTATAAAAGTAAAAGTCAATCAATTGTACTCTGTGTAATCCGATATTTTTTTGCAATCTTCAAAATGAATCAATCAGTAAATTGAAATAAATTTACATGATAACAACTTTAAAATGTACAATAAAAACAGAACATAATTTGATTTGTCATTGAAATCATGAATCAATCATTGTTAGACCATCTCTAGAAACTTGAAAGCGCTGGACAGCTGTTTCGTCCTAGTATGGGACTCTTCAGGAATATACATACACGTGATTCTCTGCTTTGCAGAAATCAAACCCAGGATCTTCAGTTTCGCACGCGAACGTTTAACCTATATATAGACCATTGAGCCAGTGACATCCAACGGTGTTAATGTCTAACTTTGATCAATCTAAGGTTTTTCGCAACCTTATCATTATTGTTTAACAAAAAAAAACTGAACAATACCAATGTTTAGGCAATTATTTGACTGCTAGTCTACGTGTATGTGTGTGTACGTGTATGCTTGAACATCTTGTATTCCTTGTACCGTCATGCATCACGATTTGTGTATGTCTAAAATAATTAATTATGCACGTACACAAATTGTTACACATACATTGTATTTGAATATGTCATTATGATAAAACAAAAATTCAAAACTGTGTTTATAAGCATAGTTCTCCTATTTTTCCATGTATATATATATATGTATATATGTATACAGTTTCGTTACAATATAATTTAGGTATTTCAATAATAATAATAATAATCATAATCATAACATTCAGTGTTGTTCTTGTATATTTTTTTCTCCAACTTCTTCTTCCAATCTATTTTTTGGAGGACTCAATTTAGGACAGTCCTCTTCCTCTAAAATTTTAATTATATACAAATATATATACATATATATATATATATTTTTGCATATTTTTTGAGATAACCAACATAATATTCCTATTTCGCGCCAAATAATTTGTTTAAATTAGGTGAGATAAACATGAATGAGTACAACGCATCTATTGGATTTTACATCGATAGATTTACACACACACACGCACACACATACACACATGCATACAGAGAAACGTCCATCAGTAGGCTCAAATAAAAAATCGATACTACTTATTAGGACTCTGGTTTTTATTATGATTATAATTTTTTTTGGTAAAATTCTTTTAGTCTACAGCTGGTTATAAAGACTGGGATGATTGTTTGTGGTTAATAAAACCATATATATATATGAGTTGAACTGAAATAACATTTCCTTTTTCCGTTTACAAGATACAATGCTCAAATTATTCTACTTTTTATAATAAGTAACTAGAAAATTTCATGTTTAGAATGGTAGATACATAAAGGTTTGGTTTTATCTGTTGAGAAAAATATCAAATAACAGTATTATAGGTTTGTAGAGATTGAAGAGTTTCATTGAAATGATGAATTGAACATTATTGAAAACCTAAAAGCACTGGAGAGTCATAATGTCCTAGTATGGGGTTCATCACACACACACACGCCTGGAGCCCCTTCAGGGCTACTGCTGGTCCCAAACACTGACAGAGGAAGAGGGTTTGACATGGGGTTAGTGAATATATCCCATAGAAAACTAACTACTACTTGCTTACTTACTTACGCCTGTTACCCCCAATGGAGCATAGGCCGCCCACCAGTTTTCTCCAACCAACTCTGTCCTGGGCTTCCCTCTCCAGTTCTGTCCAATTTTTGTTCATTCTTCTCATATCTTTCTCTATTTCTCGGCGTAATGTGTTCCTTGGCCTTCCTCTTTTCCTGTTGCCCTGTGGGTTCCATGTGAGGGCTTGTCTTGTGAAGCAATTGGCTGCTTTTCGTAGTGTGTGTCCTATCCACTTCCACCGCTTCTTCCTGATTTCCTCCTCCACTGCAATCTCGTTTGTTCTCTCCCACAGTACGTCATTGCTGATGGTGTCTGGCTAACGAATCCGAAGTATTTTGCGTAGACAGCTGTTTATATACACTTTAATCTTCTGGTTGATGGCTGTGGTAGTTCTCCATGTTTCTGCTCTATGCAGTAGAACTGTCTTGATATTTGTATTGAAAGTACTGATTTTGGTTTTTGTTGAAAGTTGTTTGGAGTTGCAGATATTTTTCAATTGCAGAAATGTAGCCCTCGCTTTGTCGATCCGAGCCCTCACATCTGCATCGGATCCACCATGATTGTCGATGATGCTGCCAAGATATTTAAAGGTGTTAACGTTCTCCAAAGCATCTCCATCAAGAGTGATTTGTTTGGTGCATGTTGTGTTGCATCGGAGAATTTTGCTTTTACCTTTATGTATGTTGAGACCTACTGCTGCAGAGGCTGCTGCTACACTGGTCGTCTTCTCTTGCATTTGTTGTTGCGTGTGCGATGGAAGAGCCAGGTCATCTGCGAAGTCCAGATCGTCCAGCTGCGTCCTAACTGTCCAGTTTATACCGTGCTTCCCTCCAGATGTTGACGTTTTCATAATCCAGTCGATGGATTATGAACTAACCAGCTAAAACCATAAAAAATTCGAAAGATAATTAATTAGTAGTGCACATCCACCACCCTGGATTCGGAAATCGAACTCAAAGTCTTCAGTATTACATGCGAACGCTTAACAGCTTGAACACTTAAGTTAACCAGTATCCAATAGTGGTCATATCTAATTTCAATCAATCAACGGTTTTGTGCAACTATCATCCGTTGTCTTCGATGATTGACTGTCTCATATCCAACACAGTCGAACTACCTTGATGCTTTAACACTAGTCAGTTCATAGTTTCAATCACATATAAATTTCATATCGTAACAGTATAACAATGAATTCATTTAATTCGTGACTTCTCTTTTCAGTTACTTACAATCTGAAATCATGCTGGATATAGTTTATACTGGAAATTTCAAGAAGAATAATCTGTGTGTTATAAAATATGGAAGAATTGAAATGGCTCATACGCGCACTGATTTACCAGTTAAATAAATTCATGAATATTCTAGAACAGCATTTTCAAAATAAATGATAGACTATGTAATCTAGAATAGTTGACTAAAACTCAAAATTAAGAACATACGTCCTAGAAATTTTATTGAAGATTATGGGAAGAAACAAAAGCAGTCTTACATAGTGAACTAATAAAAATTTAAGGTCACTAGGGCAAAAATATGATTTGATAGCTGTTTCTTTTTAGATACATAAATTCAGTTTCAATCTTTTTATGGTAATAGATTCGTAAATGTGTGCTCACTAGGCACTAACTTCATAAGGTTCTTGGAGTTCTACAGGGAAAATATGATCAGTGAAGTTTAATGCTATTGGATGTAGACAGTAAATACCGATGACAAACAACGGGGTCTCAGAAAATCCTTAGATTGATCAGGGGTGGACACTAATACGGTTCGATGCCGGCTCAGCGGTCCAGACGTAAGGCATTCATTTGCGAGACCGAAGGTGCTGGGTTCGAGTCCTGCAAGTAACTGGTGTCTTAGATGCGCAATTATGATTAGTCCCATACCAGGATGAAATGGCAGTCCAATGCTTCCAGGTTTCTAATGGTAATCTAACAATGATTGATTCACATTTCAGTGATTTCGTTTGTTTACTGATTATTTCGAAAGATTTATGGATTTCACTATCATGACCATTGTCGAGTACGTAATGAACAATCGAACTGTTAAAACTTTTTATCCATCGCCATCTGGACGTTTCTGCAAAAATATATTCGGAGATGCAGTGAAAAACGTTCATTTCTGTTCTATCAGTCTATGTACTTTGATATGTGTATGTAAACTGGTAAAGGCAATAAGCGGTAACATAAGGTGGGTATTCGATTATATTTGATTGTCTCGATAAGCAATCAGTTATGTTTACAGATACAGAATAAGGTATAGATAAGATCTTTCTATAGATGAATTTAATCTAAAATCAACCTTTCTGGTTACTTTGTCGCCTCTGAATCTAAATTTTAAGAAGATGGGTTTTTTTCTTAACTGTAAGACATTTCATTTTCGTGGTGGTGTGAGACTCATCAACAGTCCGCATCAGGGACTCCTGCTACTTACAGGATTTGAACACAGAACCTTTGATCTTGCTCGCGAACGCTTAACTTCTGGACCATTGAGCCGGCATTCAGAGGTGTTAATATCTGACTATGATCAATCTAAGGATTTGGTACAACCTCACCGATTGTCTTCGGTAGTTATCGCCTACATTAGACAGGGTTGAACTCCACTGGTCACGACTTCTCACTAGAACTCCAGAAGCCTCATAGAGCTAGTCGCTAGTGAGCAAGCATTTTTCGATTCTGCATTACAGTATTATGAAGATCGCTGTTTAGATTTGTCCTGCGTTCGAATGCTGTGAGTAAAAGGAGTCGTGGATGTACACTGCTGATAAGTCCTGTACAAGGACAAAACGGACATCCAGTGCTTCCCGATTTCTAATGAGTTGGTCTAACAATGTTTCATTCATGATCTCAAGGTAAAGCGGCTCACTTTTATCACTTTTTTCTATAGAAATACTTCAGAAAATGTTTCATTATCAGTTAATACGTTTCACTCAACCATCTATCGATCAGTTTTGTATATAGTAACATACTAATAATGTCTAGCACTACATTCGAAAATATGATTCCATATATATCAAAACATATATATTTATATATCAGGGTTGTGCAGATTGTTGAGTCTCATTGAAATCATAAATCGATCAATGTTAAATCACTGTTAGAAAATTGGAAGCGCTGGACAGTCGTTTCAGCGAAACTCAACAATCTTCACAACCCTATAATGAAAATTTTGATATGCTCATTATCGACTAGCTTCGTAAGGAAGTTTCTTCGAGTTCTAGTGATATGTCCAGACCAGTGGAGTTCAACCCTATCCGGGTGTGAAGCAGTTGCACACCGGAGACGATGGATGAGGTTGCTCAAGATCGTTGACTGATGGAAGCTAGACATTAACACCATTAGATATTGGTTCAATGGTTCAGAGATTAAGCAGTCGTGCGCAGGATTGAAGGTCGTAGATGCTCACTGCTGATGAGTCCCATGTAAAGGACGAGATGGTAGTCCAGTGCTTCAAGGTTTTACTGATGTTTCCACAAATATATTTATGAAGTATTTTTGTGTACATATACAAACAATGCATATTCTTATAGGCGTTCAATTATTCAGAACATAGTCCAAATGAAATATGATCCTATACATACATATATAATAATTATTATTATCAATCATTTTGTAATGTATTTGTTTGATAATGAAAAAGATAATAAATTCATGAATTGAGATAGAATTAAAAGCGAAACCTCCTTTTGTTATGGGGCGTTATTCTGTTGATATATATATATATATATATATATATATATATATATATATATATATAATATCAACAGAATAACGCCCCAAAAAAAAGTAGATTTTGC